>JACVVK020000027.1:2990000-3015000 GCA_018292915.2 Batillaria attramentaria | reverse complement strand
CTCCTACTAAGCCAAATTTAAATCCACGCAGAATTAATTATTATTATCATTTTTTTTTCTAATGAGGACACACGGAGAATGAGATATAGGTATACTCCATTATGGAGAATAGGTATACTCCATTACGGAGAATAAGATATAGGTATACTCCATTACGGAGAATAAGATATAGGTATACTCCATTACGCAGAATAAGATGTAGGTATACTCCATTACGGAGAATAAAATGTAGGTATACTCCATTACGGAGAATAAGATATAGGTATACTCCATTACAGAGAATAAGATATAGGTATACTCCATTACGGAGAATAAGATGTAGGTATACTCCATTGCGGAGAATAAAATGTAGGTATACTCCATTACGGAGAATAAGATATAGGTATACTCCATTACGGAGAATAAAATGTAGGTATACTCCATTACGGAAAGTAAAATGTAGGTATACTCCATTGCGGAGAATAAGATATAGGTATACTCCATTACGGAAAATAAGATATAGGTATACTCCAGTTTAGTTTAGTTAGCCGCACAACTGATCAAAACTATGCTACATGTTTCCTTCAGAAACGTCAGGCATATAATACATGTACCTCCTAGTAAAACTAGCCGTGTAGATAAGATCGACATATTCAGTCTATACCGCACTTACCGGGAGCTCATTCCTCTTATCTATACTCTGAATCTGGCATTAAAGGCCCTGGTTTGAAGATTGTTTGGGGCACACAGATTGTTCTGAGCTTGTGGTGTTGTCTAGCGTCACACGAGTAAGAAACAGCCACAAACACATAATAATAATAATAATAATAATAATAATAAAGGGTATTTGTGGCGCCCCATCTCACAAGAGCTCATGGCGCGTACATAAACTACACATAACATACAAAAAACACAAACGTATAACAAACACACACACACACACACACACACACACACACACACACACACACACACACACACACACACACACACACACACACACACACTGATTTTTTGCAGGTGGCATGCAGAGATGGAGAGCGTGGAGGGGTGGGGCATGGGAGTTGGTTCTACTGCATAGAGAAAAGATGTGTTTTAAGTGTTTTAATTATACGTACAGACAGGCTTGCGTCCAGCGTCAAGTCAAAATGCAGTAGGCGATGACCGTGTTGTGCATGATACTCGACCCTGTAGCTCCGGACGGCTGAGTTGAGCGAAGGACACGAATACACAGGGCCTCAAAATGCCTAGACATTCTCTATTAGCCTCAGGAATCATAGTCACCCCTAAGAATGCTTCAGTCTAGAAACAATTATTACCATGAACGGACCATTCAAAGGCACGCACCTGACAGGGGTTTAGAAAAAAAATAATTGAATGTCTCCTTTCCGCTCAGGCCTAACTGGAGTAATGCACGTCTACTTTCTCGTTAGGCCAGAGAGGCAGTTCACACAAATCCGCTTGCCTCACTTGTGTCCCACCTCCGTGCAAAAAGTCCCAGCTTCACTGGCAGCTTGCCTCTTTTTGTGACCGCCTGGCATGTACCTTGACCTACGTAACACCAAAAAAAAGTCACGAAAATCATGCTTTTTCATGACAACAAAAATCACTACATACTAGCACACTCGCCAAACAGGGTACCGCAAACAAACACCGAACATGACCCCACGGTCAATTTGTGTCCTTACGCCAGTTTTGCTCAGTCGTTCGCACGGCCATCAAACCTCATTGTGTTGCATTCGGAGCCCTATACCGATCTCTAAGATAGACTGTTTAGACCGCACAGGCGCAGTCACTAGGGCAACTGTTTCAAAACAGAAGTCACCCTGCATCAAACCTATTAGCAACAACGCCTTTAAAGCAAAACAGAGCAGGGAAAGAGTGCACCGCAGATATCCAACTAGTCCAATTCATTTGACTTCGGCTTGAGGGCCTCTAAAAGGTTTTAGCCTGTTTCTCGTGGGACATGAACTAGACTCGAGAACCCATCATACAATAACTCGCCGGTAAATGTAAGTAGGTATTTCAAGAACTGTATTAGTATTCGGTACCTGGGGGACGCTGGAGAACAAAGCTCAGAACAGGCCAGTGTTGGCCTTATGTGCCAGAGGGCACGAAGGGGATTAATCATTCATCGATCATTAGTATTCGGGGGCGTTTTAAATAAATAGATAAATAAATGAGTATTGTAAAGGCGCTTTTCCCAATTTCTTGAATCGGCTCAAAGCGCCGCGAACTCAGTGAACCCAACATGCACGCTCACGTGAATCACACGCATTCTCTCACACATCAACAATCACGTGAACACATTACAATCACGTGGTGCGAAGGGTCAGCTCAGCTACTGTAGTGTCGGAATTTAGATTTGCATTTATTTTCAAATTTTGTGGGCTGAACATTTCCAAAGCAGTCGGGGGAGGAAGCCGGAGTACCCGGAGAGAACCCCCGACGACCGGCACGAATGAACGGTGCCACGTACGAGAAGAAAAAATCCTTTGCCCCGAGTGGGACACGAACCTGACCTCTCGCACTGGTGACGAAGTCGCTTACAAACACTAGATCACCGACCACCCTAGTGTTTTCAATGTATGGACGTGTAGTACATGGAAGCGTCAGACCAAAAAAGTCGTAGTTCTCTACTATTTGAAACCGCAAAGTCACGAAAACGGTCGCAATGGCCAAAAGGAAATCTATTTCTTTGCAAAAAAAAAAAAAAAAAAAAAGCAAAAAAAAAAAAAAAAAAAGCTTAGAGCTGTGTAAGTGGCAGTGCCATACTAACAGATGGTTGCTTCTCTTTGACCGGTAGAAACCCGTTTTGCTAGTGCTGTATTTAGTTCCACACTTTCTGATGTCCTGACTGAGAATAAAGATAGAAAGTTGGCGATGCCGTAAATAGGACTTCTGCGGCCAAGTTATGTGAACGTGAGGGCCCGTAATGGGGACCTTAGCGGAGAGACAGTTAAACTGTAGAGCTTTCTTTCGAGTGTATAAGCAGGTCAGTCCGATCCACGAATCACTCACTCACTCACTCACTCACTCACTCACTCACTTATCATTCATTCGTTCACTCAGCTAGGAACATTTCGCTTTCCACAGATCACTGCTAGATCACTCAGCTCAGCTGCCTCACGATGGATCTTCGTCTCGTGTCCGTCTGCCTCTTGTACGCTTTGTGTGACGTCACGTGGGCGCAGGGCGGGCTTGAGGCGACTGTGCAACAGCAGGCAGCCGCCATGGAGCAGTTGCAAGCCAAAGTCATGGCACTAGAGGGAGCGGTTTCAGAGCTGCAGGAGTGTGCGTGCACTGAAACAGGTCTGTTCTAAGGGTACCATGCCAGCACGCCTATCAGGCTGTCTCTTGTCGGTCTGTATCTCTTCTTCAGAGCCTCACACACACACACACACACACACACACACACACACACACACACACACACACACACACACTGCTTTGTAGTTGTTGGTGGCATTTTTCCATAAACCGATCGTATATCTAGACTTTCTCGTAATTAGGAAGAGCTCTTTCACTAATATAATCCGGAATTTCTTGGGCCTGTTCGGATTTTGTTAATTGCCAGTGTGATTCTTTGCTCGCTTGGTTGCTGCAGTAACTAGCTTGCCGCCGCCCCCGGACCTTTTTTTTCCTCTGCAGTTTTGTAATTTTGCCGGTTGGCCAAGGTTTTGGCGTCAATTAGTCATAAGCAATTGTGTTCACTATCAGATCTAATTTTTTTTCAGAGAAGCTCCAAGTAGGATTCACCACACGGGGTCCCAACAACGCAGCTCATCCAACAGCTGGGTCGAGGGTCACTTTCAAGGCTGTTGTGGCCAACTACGGCGGTGGTTACAATAGCACGTCGGGCATTTTCACCGCGCCGGTCTCTGGCCTCTACCTGTTCTACATCAGCTCTCATACGACCCAGCCTACTGCTGAACTCCAGGTATTCTCTTCTGCACCATCATCTTGTCTCCGGCTTCGTAGTCTGTCAGTTCAGATGAATGTCGATTTTGTCTGCTCGGCTTAGATTGGGGAACCGGGACAGTCGAATGGTAGATCAAGTTGAGTGTTCGACTTAACAATGCTCGGGTCGTGACCGAATCCCGGCTGGGGCCAAATATTTATGCTGGCCTTTTTCTCGTTGCCCCGTCTTTGATATCACCCTTACGTGGTGGAAAAGGGCGTTAAACCCCCAATCACACACCTACCTTAGATTAGTTACACTCATCATCATCATCATCATCATCATCGATCGTCTTTATTCGATTGATTCAGTTCTTCTTTGTTTTTCTTCAGCTTGATCTGATCATTGGTAATGGCGGCCATTCCACTACACATGCGCATGCCCGCTCCGGAACCGGAAGTGACGCCGGTGTGTACCATCTGAGCGCGGGGACCCAGGTGTGGGTGGAGAATTACTTTGGGACTCACATGGACGCCGCCACAGCCTTCGTTGGCACGCTGGTGGAGCAAGATTGAATGCTTATAGTTACCGGCATCTGGATACTAATGAGTCTTTAGTCTTTCGAAGTAAACCAAACACCCCCCCCCCCCCCCCAAAAAAAAAAAAAACAACAACAAAAAACAAAAAAACAAACAAAAACCCAAAAAACAAAAAAAAAAACAAACTTCAAATGCTTTCAGTGAGTGGTTATGTGTAACGGACAAACTATTGTCTGTTTCTTTTGTTCATATTTGTTTTGGTTTGTCAAGTCTTGTTTTGTAAGACAAACTGTTGTAGAGGCTGTTTGTTTTGTTCATCTTTGCCATATTTTGTTGTTTGCTTGTTTGCTGCTGGCTTTGTTTTGGTTGGTTTTGTTTTGTTTTTTTGATGGTAGTCAGTTTAGCTGAACTGCGAAGTATCCTTTCCACGTCAGTCAGTGTCCGCAAACGTGTGCAGAAATAGTTTACAAAAGCAAATAGACCTTATATACTGTTGGGTACAATGCCTATTGGGGGTAAAATATATTTCTAAGTACTACAAGTATAAACTTACATAGTGGTCTACACAATATGTCTCAGATTTTGAACATGTAATTTACTCCCTCAGTGATACAGGGTCGGTTTAGCTGTGGTGGCTGGACACTGAATCAGTCAGTCAGTCAGTCAGAAACTCACTCACTCACTTAGCAAGTAAGTAAAGAATCAATCAATGCATAGTAATATTAAAAGTAGATGATTACTCAGTACTTACCGGAGAAAGTTGACATGACAAGTGATGGGAGGCAACTCAGCAAAGATTAAAAATTAAGTTGTAACCTCGATTGCTTCCCCTGAACAGGTGCTCGCATGAAACAAGGGACAACACTCCTGTAGCATTGCCTAGATTGATGTCCCTTGGTGAATGCAGACGCCGTGTATTTCGTTCTCGAGCTTTCTACGTTTACTCTGTTTTGCGTTGGTGGTTTCTGCCGTTCCGTGAAGTTGTTTGAAAGAGGTATGCTTAAAATTCTTCATGTTGTTTTATTCATATGATGTCTGTAACTGTCGTCGCTTCTGTCAGCAAGTCCGGAGTGTGTGTGTGTAACATGCATCTCAACTCATTTTGCGCAGGAAACGTGACAGACAGAATGTGATTGTTTTCGTCTGTTCAAATAAATTAAATTCAGTCCAGTTGATTTGAGATAACATTTTTGTATGAGACAGCATTGAAATTTGCTTTTAGGGTACAGGTAAAAATGTACATGGAACAACTCATGAAACGAGTACTGTACTAACACAACCCAGCAATTAAATATATATGAATGTGCACGAGAATATACAAAAACACACAAATGCTATGATCATTTGCACAATCTTCTCGAACAGCTCACCCAGTCCCAGTTAAAGACCATTGTATTTTGCAGGTTGGTGTATCGTTGGTGTGGCACAAGATGTCTCACGGTCACAGTCATGCATGTGGGGGTGGGGAACATTCTCATGACCACCCTGATGCAGATCTAGGAGACATGTACAGTCTCTTCCTAAAGATTGATGCCGACCGAGTTGAATGCCTTAATGAAGTCACTGAGGGTTCAGGCAAAACTGTTTTCCGGGCATGGGATCTTCGAAAGGATAAAGACAAGGTTTGTATAGTTGTGACACAGGGTGACGGTGCAGTTGGTCATCAGTCATTGAATTTTGCCGTACCTGTCCTGTCTGCCAATAGACGGTGATTTTTTTATATTTTTTATTTAATTCGAAAGGATAAAGACAAGATGAGTATAGTTGTGACACAGTGTGACAGTGCAGTTCGTCGTCATTGAATTTTGCCATACCTATCCTGTTTGCCACAAAACTGATTTTTCAACAAATTAAATTCGAAAGGATAAAGACAAGGTTTGTATAGTTGTCACACAGGGTGACAGTGCTGTTACTTATCATGGATTTTTGCCATACCTGATTTTTCTGCCACAAAACTGTGATTTTTTTTTTTAAATTCCATTCAGCATGTCTTTAACATTCCTCCAGCAGTTTGCTTGCTAACAAGTGCATTTTTCACGCTGCTCAGTGTACATTGTATCCCTTTTGTTGAATGCCACCACTTTTCAGCTGAGCCTGTCAATGCATGCTTTTGCAAAGGTTGCCACGTAATATTTTTGTTTTGTTTTTGTTGCAGTTCGTTGAAAGTGATGCTGATGAAGAGCTTTTGTTTAACATTCCGTAAGTATTTTCTGCTTCTTGTATCCACCCACCCTCTCCTCCCATTCGTCTTCTCTCTCTCTTCCCCTGTCTGTCTGTCTGTCTGTCTGTCTCACACACACACACACACACACACACACACACACACACACACACACACATCTTGTGTCCATGTTACCAAGCTGTTTTCTTACCAGTAGTCCTCAGTAAAAGTTTTTTTTTAGTGTCCCTTCAAATAATTTGTATCACAGACTTGACTTGGAAAATTCTTTCTGCAGATTTACAGGGAGTGTGAAATTAAAAGGCATCATTGTGATTGGAGGTGAAGACAGCACACACCCATCCAAAATGCGCTTGTAAGTTGATTTCCTTTTTCAGTATGTAACAACAACATGTTGATGACATTATGATACAGTGTTGTTGTATGGCAGACTCAACCCTGTTCCGGGTCCGTCGATAACTCTAGGCCCCTGCCATGACGGCCAAGTCGGGCTAACCGAGACCGAGCCGAGCTAAGTGATACCTAAGAAGGAAAAAACAAAAATACTCGGTGACAAGAAAAATGGACAGTTGCGAACAAGTTTGTGGTCCCCGTGTTATTTCACAGTGTGCACAGAAGCTGTGAAAACTGTCGCATTCACCCGCACAGTATATTTTCAGCCTGTTTCGAGATTATTGCCTGCATGAGTTGCCCCCCTTGCCGCAAGAAGCACACATTTTTTGTGGCAGAGCACAAAGCTGCTACAAAAAATGCATGCATGCTGCGGGTCTGTGTATGCGAGCTCTTTGTCCACTGTCCACCGCCACGTTTCCTTGGGCTGTTTTTCCATCCGGGGTCCACCGAAGAGCCACCCGGGGTAGTGCGGTTGGGGGCATCCTGAGGATGTGTCCAGTCCAGCGCCATCTTCTGCGCTTGATTTCTGTGATGATGTCGCAGGTCGATATTCTGTTGTGGAGTTCTTTATTGGAAATGGTGTTAGGCCAAAAGATGTTCAGTATTCTACTGACAGGCTGGTAACATTGAATTTACCCTTGACTGTGATAGACAAGTTACACTTACAGGTCCACTTCACACAGGCAGAGGAAACTGGCATCAATCAGAGTAGGCTTAATTTTTTCTAATCCCGCCTAGGCTCAGGTCAAAGTTTGCTCACACCGCTCTCAAGAAAAAAAACAAACAAACCAACCCATTGTGTTCCAGCATGCGGTATGCATGTTCAGCATGTAAACAAAATACTATGTTTATGTCAGTATGTCTGTACGTACATGTATGTATGTACGTACATGTATGTATGTCTGTTATTTAAAAAAAACACAAAACAAACCCATTCCCTATTGTGCAGGTTTAAGAACCGACCAGGCATGACGTTTGATGACACAGGACTGGAGCCAGAGCAGGAGTTTGAGATGAACCCTGACCCTGAGGGAGTGTTGGAGTACAACACCAAGTATGGACATTCAACCTGTTTTAATTTGCATTTATTTGCATAAATTATGCATGTGTGTTCTATCTTTGAAATGGAAGCTTTTTTTTTTTTCAAGGTTTAAGATGAGGGTAGCCTTTTTTAAGCTTTTGTCTTCATGTCAACAACATGAGAACATGCTCCTGGAACATTGCTATGGGTAGTGCATGTGCATTTTGGGGGGGTACAATGTTAAACCACGTGTGGTGAATTGAGCTGACCCTTCGCACCACGTGATTGTAATGTGTTCATGTCCAGTGTGTGAGAGGATGCGTGTGATTCACATGAACATGCGTGTTGGGTTCAGCTTGCGGCGCTTTGAGCCAATTCAAGAAATTGGGTAAAACGCCCACATAATACACAGTTATCAATTATGGATTTTAAACCATGACATGTAATAGTGGAAGAGTGGTATAAGAAAATTATACTCAATCTGTGACCGATGTCTGATGCAGATACGAAGTCCTAATATAGTTTCAAGTAGCGTCTATTTTATAA
Organism: Batillaria attramentaria; assembly: GCA_018292915.2. NCBI lineage: Eukaryota > Metazoa > Mollusca > Gastropoda > Batillariidae > Batillaria > Batillaria attramentaria. Next base: position 3,006,442 of record JACVVK020000027.1, on the reverse strand, counting down.
CAATCCGTGCTCATTATTTTCAGGGTCGCTCGCTTTAACAACGTAAACCACTTGTCCATCCACTTTCCTGCCAACTTTGGGAACGACTCCACGAAGGTCTACTACATTGGCCTAAAGGGAGATTTCACAGAGGTAGTAAATTCTGATGTCCGTGCAGGGTCGCGTTTCTATACCCTTGTGCATGCATGCCCATAGGAGACAATGGGGACAATGATGAAAACGTAGCTGTGTAACCCAGCTTGTATTCACCACAGTTGTCGTATCATACATCACAAGAAACCCAATACGCCACTGTGGGTTCCTAAACAAAGGGATGAGACCGGTTCAGATTGCGTAACTGCTTGCTCAGCCAATCCATCTAACTCGTGTGTCGCTAGTGATCAGGGTGGGATGTGTCTGCAGAATATAATCAATAAACTATCATGATAACATCCTATGCAGCACTGGCATTGGTCAGCAGCAGCTGGGGAGCATGATGCAAGATGATGCAAATGCTTACAGCCTTACTCTGACCAGTGATCTCAGAAGTTGCATACAGTTTTGTGTAGATCCTTGCATGCATGGGCCAAGACAACTGAAATGCATTCCTTCCAGCACACACCCCTAACCCAAGGGCCACCAGATTTTCTTAAAAATTATTATTATTATTATTATTATTTATCCAGTGGACTTAACATAGAAATATTTCACACAGTTATCATGAAGAGCAAATAGTCATGGAATTTGATTTGTTCTTGTTGTTGCTCACTTGTCTTTCATTTGTTTTCCTACATTCACACAGAGCCTTTTGAGTTCCCCCGCCCCCCTATTTTTTTCTGTATGGTACTCAGTAGAATATTCTGACCACCAGATACAAAGTTACAGTGCATTTAAGGCTCATGTTATGTCAAACTTGGCTCAAACACAAGTCTGGAAAAATTAGAGCAAAGGCCTGCTGTGGACGTGGCCATATGCCACACAAGAAACACGGAAAAACATGCTTGGTCGCGTTCGCTGTTTGTTCAGACTAAAAACACTCCCTTGTGATAATTATTAAGCCTGAACCCTACTTGAAAATACTCTTATACAGTCTGTTATACTGTCTACAGGTGAACCGGCAGGAGATTGTCATCTGTAACTATGAGGCGGCGGCCAATCCAGCTGATCACCATTTGCATGCCATCGACTCTGTGAATCACATGATCTCTTGAGTGTAGAATTCACTTTGTGTTACGCATTTGTTATCTTCTTTTTTTTATTTCAAGGTATTATGCATCCACTTTTGCTGTGTGTGCGTGTGTGTACATGCACGCGCGCGTGTGTGTGTCGTGTGTGAGAGAGAGAGAGAGAGTGTGTGTGTGTGTGTGTGTTCTTCATTCAACTTAGTTCAACCAAGCCTTGCACAAAATCAGTTCCTTCTTTTTTTCATCCCTGGAGAAGCAGTGATGACCTTTTTGCATCACGATTCTGTAAGTGGACAAGTGATGTTCAAACATGTTCGCCTTCTGTTATTGAATAAAATGGGCGTTTTTGAGGCACAAAGTGTGTACAGGTTTAAATTCTGTGTGTTTAGGGTTGATCGTTGTAGTGCTTATTAATGATGTAGAGGTTGAGGTGAACCTATTAAGCAGGCTGGGGAATTGTCAGTCATTTGGCAATTTTCAGTCAAACTTCCTATCCTTTCAGCCAAAAAATTCCAAGTTTCAGCCGAAGAAAAGGAAGGGGGGAAAGGTTGCACACATAATCATGATACATGTAATAGTATATGGGACTTCAGTTTTGAAGGCTTGCATATCAGTACCAAGGCAGTATAAATTTTACTTCTGGGTGCCAGTAGAGGCTACTAACTGCCTTTAAACATGCTAAAATTTGTTGTTGTTTTTATCTGAAGTTGGGCGTCCCCCCCCCCCCCCCCCCCCGCTGTCCCACTGTAGTGTGCTACTGCTGCACCCTGTCCTAGGTTTCATTCTTTTTTCCCTTCAGCAATTCCCCAGCCTGATTAAGTCCTGCTCTGCTACAGTTGATGATGATAATGACCGGTCAAATATTACTTACTTACTTATTTAGGCCCATGGCTCCAAGTGGAGCATAGGCCATCGACGACCCTTCGCCATCGCACTCTGTTCTGGGCTGCTTTTGCCACTCGGGTCCAGTTGGTCCCCAGCTTGCAGTGTCCCGCCTTCAGCTGTTGCGAGGCCGGCCTCGCTTCCTTTTCCCCTGCGGGTTCCATGTCAGGGCTTGGCGTGTGGTGCTGGATGCTGGCTTCCTGAGGGTGTGTCCAATCCAGCCCCACTTCCTCCGCAGGATCTGCTTGCGGCCACTGGTTCCTGTCCCGCTCGCTTCCAAAGCTCTTCGTTTCGGATCTTCTCTGGCCATCGGGTGTTGAAGAGGGGTGAACAGTGGTCTAATATGTAGCGCGTCGGATTTAGCCGCTGCGCTACTGAACGGCCGTCACCAATGTCATGACGATGAAGTGTGGGTTCGAGCCCAGGTCGAGCTTGTAATATGTGATACCGGTTTTTCCTGGCCGCCGGGCTGCTCATGGGGGATTTCTCTCCGGGTTATACGGCTCCCCCCCCCCTCCCCAAAATTGCAAAATTGTTTTTAAAAATATATATATAGGGTAGGTATTGGGTGGCGCTGCACCGCGGCGACGCGCTTCCCCCTGGGGAAGCAGCCCAGATTTCCCGAAAGGGATAATAAAGTAGTGTTTAAAAAAAATGCGCCTCAGACAGGTGTTAAAAAATGTCTGTATCTTCTGCTGCATCGTCGGTCATCTATAGGGTGCTACAAAAATTTCCTTGCAGAAAATATGCTCACGTTGCCTTTGGACGTCGCAATAGACGACTCAAGTCAGCAAGCCCCAAGGCGAAAACCCCGCCCCTTTACCCTGCCGTGTATTGGCGAAACACAGTACGTCCATGACGTCGTTTTACGGAAAAAGGGATGATTTCAAAATGAAACAGATTGAGGTAATGGTCTTTTTCCTCAAATAATGGTACTTAAAGGACGCCCTCACTCTCGCGGGAGCTCAGGGCGCCTTACAAAGAACACACACTCGCTCACCCAGAAACACACAACATGCCTCCACACATACATTTAGCTAAAAACACATGATGTGCAGCATCTTACACGGGCTGCCCCTGGCTCTCTCTCTCACACACACACACACACACACACACACACACACATGACCAGCAAGATGATGATGTGGCAACAGTTATTGGTTGAAGGCTGTGAAGAGGTGGGTTTTCAAATTTGTTTTGAAAGATAGTTTTGTGTCTGCATATCTGATCCAAACTGGGAGATCATTCCAACAAGTCGGACCCTGGTATGAATAACTACGCTGACCAAAGGTCTTTGTCTTGACATGAGGGACACGGAATTTCCGAGTGTCAGCAGCAGAACGAAGTTGTCTAGATGGAGTGTAAAGCTGAAGCAGAGAAGACAGATATGGAGGACAGGAGGAGGTGACAGTTGTACGTAAGGGATGGCGCCATTGGACTTGCTGCTTTCTTTCCACGTGTCAGTCACAGCAAACTACATGCGCTTCCCTCTTTGTAGTGTCTGGCAAGGAAGTTTGCCAGACTTTGTCATGCGCTGTGCTCGTTAAACCACAGCACGCGATTGGCTGAATTCTGGGGGCTTGTCCCCTTTGATTGACAGAAGTGGAGTCGTCAATTGTGAAAAGGCTCAGGCAGTGAGTTCCACAAAGTGGAAACAGCATTCCTGAAAACTCTTGCACCACAATGCTTGTTGACATTGTCACCATAGCTGGGCTTGGCAAGGCGGGACTAAGGAGGGGAGATCTCTTCACAATAACACCAAAATTACGCTATTGTATTTTGCGCAGTAATGTCATGTTTACATCCACACAGTAATTGCCAAGAGTTCTACATGAGTCATTGTTGGGTTAATTGCTTGGACTAATTGCACTCATGAACTGACATAACCATTTGTTAATCATTGCCTTGACATTTTCATGCTGAGCGGTGAATTACGTATCGCTTATAGAAATAATACTGAGAATGTGTGTGTGTGTGTGTGTGTGTGTGTGCGTGCGTGCGTGCGTGCGTGCGTGTGTGTGTGTGTGTGTGTGTGCGTTGCAGCTGTTGTTATTGCTGCATCATTATTATTATTATTGTCATTGTATTTTATCTTGTCCATGATGGAGCGCAGTCATCTGGAACGCGCTCTGCCCACCAAATGCCAATAACAATTTATCGTGTTGAGTTTAAGCGAAATGAAAAGCGTGGCAGATGCTTGCTGTTGAATTCTTGCGTCTCCTGCTTCGCTCAGACTGGCAACCGCACATATATCCACAAGCCACGAATGTTTACGAACTGAATGTGTGATCATGTGATCATTTACTGTACAAGGGATCCCGTCTAGCCGAGCTGGTGGGTCACTGGTCATTCAATGCTCGGTCGAGAGTTCGAATCCCGGCTATGAGTCGGTAATTAGTGCTGACGTTTTCTTTCGTTGCCCCGTGTTGGACCAGAGCTTAAAATGTTCCACCTTTTGGCGGATTTCCACCTTTGGCTAAAAATTGCCCCCCCCCCCCCCCCCCCCCATCCAAGAGTGTGTTTCCTCCGCTGAAGCGGTTAAACTCATGCCAAAACGCACCAAACTGTACAGGTTTTAGTCTAATTCTAAAACTTCCTCCTAAAATAGTGTTTCCTCATTTGAAGCGCTTAAAATCATGCAAAATTGCACTGATTTTTAGTCTACTTTGTAAAGAAAAATTCTGAGGGAGCATGCATGCCCCCGGACACCCCCTAGTATAACGCAAATACTTTTGCAGACACACACTCATGGCTTTGCTACTTTTTCACTAAACGCTGCACACTGTTCCTCCTTTTGGGTCATGGACCATTTTAAAGATCTAAGCTCCCAACAAAAAGCTTTCCAAGGTGTGAAACATTTTTTACAGAGTCGACCGTGCAAGCACAGTCAACTCAGTCACACTTGCAGAGTTTTCAGCGTCCCTGAAACCCCAATAAATGCCAAGGGCAGCCTGATTGAAGCTCAGTTTGCGTTTTGACACTGAGCGAGAAAGATCGTGCAGCACTCTACATCGGCTAGACACTGTAGCGATGTGTCTCGCTCACTGACCAAAAGCCAAATAATGTCACGGCAAACTCGTGTTCTGGTTTTATAAGGGTCCGCGAAGCGCTGAAAACTCTGCAACTGTGACAGAGTTTCCTGGATTATGCACAGTCGAAGGAGTCGCAGTTTAAAAAAAAAAAAAACGTTTGCAGCTTTTTGCTGAGATTGCAGACCTTTAAGCCCTGTTGGATATTAACCTTATGTGATGGAAAAGGACGTTAATGCCTCAACCAGCCAACCAAACAAACCAGACCACTTACAAAACCAGTTGTTGTAAGAGCTCTCTCTCTCTCTCTCTCTCGCGGGCAGCCGGGACAGCCGAATGGTAGAGCGTTGCACTTTCAATGCTCGGGTCGTGAGTTCGAATCCCGGCCGGCTGGGTGCAAAAATTGTGCAGGCATTTTTCTCGTTACCCCGTCTTTGATATCACCCCTACGTGGAGGAGAAGAACGTTAAATTCCCAAACACCCACCCCACCATTCTCTCTCTCTCTCTCTCTCGTTTCCTCTTTCGGCGTCCCCAACCCCCGCCCACTTTGTCTCGACATAATAATGGTTGCATAATGTTCGTGAACGTGTAGGCGCACGGTGATGGTGAAATACTGCGAAATTCGTGAGATCAACAAGCACACACATTTGGGACATGGAAAACAAAGTGATATCTTGTCACGCCTCATTTGCCGCAGACAGCAGCAGGCTCGTCATGCATGGAGCGTCACGCTTGACCGAATAATCAACTCGTGACATTTCACGATGAGATATTATCTCCCCCCCCCCCCCCCCCCCCTCGAGATTATCCTTCCACGCCTTCGTGCCGGTGTTAATTATTTTAACCAGAGGCCTTCAAAGCCAATGTGATTCCGGAGAGTAGACAAACAAGAAGTTAAACGAGCTAATTCCATCTTGGCTAAGCCAACACGTTTTGGGACACTTGAGTTTCGCTCGTGAGCGGCGAGTCTGAACACTAGAAATACTCTGTCTTTATGATTAGTACAGCTCTTGTGTGATAGAAAAGGACGTTAATGTCTCACGCAGCTCCAATCCATTGTTGTTTACATTTTGCGCGAGCGGTCGAACATTCAAACTGTACGACTGTTGGTGCAGTAGCGGTCCCAACTTTGCGTATTTAGACAATAAATTTGTGTATATATGTTTTGGGATCACTATCAAAAAGGACAAAATACATTAATTTTTCTTCGCTTGAAGTGGCAGATTAACAGATATACTGACTGTCCATTGTCGTACTTTTTACCGGTGTCTCTGTTTGCCAAATTATCTCCTTGGGGATCATCTGCATGAGATCCACGGTGTATGTTCTCCTGTCGCCTCCGCAGGAGCACTCACAGGATGGAAACCAAACTCCACTTGCTTGACGTTGATTGGTTAACTCCGCCTACGCAGGGCGACCTCTGACGTCTCTGGAAAAAGGACCGAAGCGTCATGGATTTCACAACAGCTTAGGCCCTTTTTTGTCTAGAGGACGATTGGCTTGTCTGTGGACTTCCCATTCAGTCTATGCATTCTAAGGGGGCTGGTCCCTAGGGAAGGTGCTGAAACGACATTCTGATGCCACATGCTAGCGGCAGTTGGACCCACCACCACCACCACCACCACCATCACCACCACACGTCCATCATCAGCACTACAACGACCACCCTACGTGACGGGTATTCCCATTGTGTTCGGGATACACTGACAGTGCATTACAGATCAATAGTATCTCAGTGCTGTGTGCTGCTTGCGTGCGTGTGTGCGTGTGTGTGGTGTGTGTACGCAGTTGACTGCCAATGTTATGTGAGGTAAAATTGTCAGCCTCAGTGAGCGAGCCATTTGCACTGCAGGTCGGTGCCAGTGCCACCAAACGCCATTGTTGGCTGGTCATGTGCAGCTTTCACGCCCTTTTCCACCACTGAAGATTAATAACAAAGACGGAGTGACGAGAGAGAGAGAGAGAGAAACAACGAGAAGTGCGTTAAGGTGCACCATGCCCACCAGTAACAATGACGCCATTCTCAGAGTTACACTTGCATCACGTCTGTGCGGAAAATGCAAGCGACGTGCGTATGTGCCACAAAACTTGCCTTTGAAGGTAGAAATTTTGGCCCGTCAGTCGTATAATGTTGTTTCCATCACTATGGAAACAACATAAAAAAGACCAGCACAAATTGTTGACTTTTAGCCAAGACTGGGACACGCAACCCTAGCACTGGAAGTCGAACGCTCAACAAACATTACTTATAAACGAGTACAGGACATAAATACTACCTTTGAAATTGTTACTGTCGTATGCAAATGATTGATGTGAACCATTGACAAGACAGGGTGTTTTTTTTCCGTTCCTCAACGCCATGGATTTGGACAAGCACTTAAAGTAACTCAGGCACTGTTTTACCACCCGATCGTAAAATTCTCTCTCTCTCTCTCTCTTCATCATTAAACATTCATGCAAAACCCAGTGAAACAACACTTTGTACGACTGTGAAGTCTGTGGAGACCAGCCCACGCACAATGATTGCATTACTCTTCACACTGCGCGCCAGTCTTCCATTCATGGGGCGCCCACCACTCCATCAGAAACAACACGTCATGTCGGTCACCACTGTCGCGTACGTGCACGCGATTTACTCACAGACCTAAAACTGCGGTGCTGGAAGTGTGACGCCGCCGCGCGCCATGTTGCTAGTACCTGGAAGTGCCAGCTGTTTACATAGCGCGCATAGCATTGGCCAGACGCTATCAGCTGTTTACATAGCGCGCATAGCATTGGTCCGCTTTACCTTACGTCACATTTCTGATGACGTCTTTCTAAAGAACTTTGTATTTCGAACGTGGCGTCCTGTACACAGAGCATCTGAGTTCTGGTATTCACAAGATGGCCGCGATAGCGAAACTCGCAAGCAGCGGTGGCAGCGTGCGGCGGTGGGTCTATCTGTTTTTTTTTAGGTCTGTGGATTTACTACGTGTTCCTATAGCTGTCTTGTCGTCCCTGCTTACACTGAATTTTTTCCCTTTCTATTCGTTTCCTCGACAGGCATCATTTTGAAGTGTGAAGTAGGCAAGGCTGGCACTCTCACTCGATTCCTACCCCATCCTCACCTCTCCCTCCCCCCTCCCCCAAATAGCAAAAGTGCAGGGCCCGCATGTAAAAGTCGGGGTTAGGGAGTTTAGCCCCGGGTTAGAGTCCAACCTCGAACTGAACTAGCTTTAGGGTAATTTTTTTTTTTTTTTGTTTTAAATCAGGAAGCGGGTCCATTCCAGCAAGGTGCCTATGCCGTTATAGAAGGATTTTTGTCTTTCTTTCGTCGCTTCCTTTTAAAAAAAAATTGTTTTGGGGTTTCTTTTCAGTGTCCTAGTCTGGGTTAGGCCCGTAGCCGTGGGCTAGATTAATCTCGAGTTTTACATACGGGTCCTGGCGTTTTCCTCGTTGCCCCGTCCTTGATATCACCCTTAGGAGGCGGAAAAGGACGTTAAACCCCAAACCCCCTTCCCCACTCCCAGAAAAACAACAACAACAAAAAGCATCAAGAAAGCATCAAGAACACACTACAGACAAGAAAAACACATCACACACACACACACACACACACACACACACACACACACACACAGACACACACACACACACACACACACACACACCCACACACACACACACAGACACACACACACACACACACACACACACACACACACACACAGACACAGACACACACACACACACACACACACACACACACACACAGACACACACACACACACACACACACACACACACACACACACACACACACACACACACACACACACACACACACACACACACACACACACACACACACACACACACACACACACACACAATGTATATAAAACAAAACAAAACTAAAAGTAAAACAAACAAAAAGAAAGGGACACGGAATTTTCTTCGCTATTCCATGGGAGAAAAGGGCGGGGAGTGGGGGGGGGGGGGGGTGTAGTCAAACTGGCCGCGAGTGTTTCCTGTGATGCTCCAATCCAAAATGTTTTGACGACTATTGCTCTTTTACACATGTCTCAAATACGACTCCTTTCTTTCACGCCGACACTCAGAAGTCCGTTGGAAACACTCGGTGCTGCTCACGTTTCAAAATGGAAACACTCGGTGCTACTGTTTGGAAACACTCTCTCCTGGCGGTGCTGCTCTCTGGAAACACTCTATACTACTGATCTTACCAGATACAAGAAAGTGAATGTGTCTGCGGTAATTAGTTATATAACATGTCAGTACACCATCCACATAATGTGATTGTTTCCACGCCGGGCGTCTGCAGTTTCCTCATACCAAGACAGCAACGGTTATTGATACTCTGTACGTTGGCCAAGTTTTGTGTGACCGACTTTGAGACATATTTTTTGTCGCTTCTGTCTCGTAGAACGTGGGCGGTGTAGGTGAGGTGTATGTCTTGCTGCGGTGCGGCGCCCGGGCGGGACAAGTTTGAATTTCCTACGCCGCCGCTTGCTGTCGTAACGTTATTACAAGCCTCTCACTCGGATCTCAGGTCTTTCGCCTACGCAGTATCTATCTTCATTGTCGCTGCGCGTGCGGACGACAAATCGGTTTGAATTTCTGTCGTAACGTTACAATTCTCTCACTCGGAGACCTTTCGGCGTGTGCTGTGTCAGTGGCAGTAAGTGCGCGCGTCCGAACGGAGGGGGGACAGACTGATCCACCGCAGAGTCGGCGCCACAGACAGAAACGTTTCTGTGACTTTTGGTGCCGATGTGTATTGTGTGGCTGTCTCTCTGTAAAGGTTCCGTTCTCTTGTCTCTAGATATCTTACCTGTAAAGGCTCCCTTCTCTTGTCTCTACTTACCTGTAAAAGCGCCATTCTCTTGTCTCTAAGATATCCGTTGCCTGCTTGCCTGAAAAGGCTCTATTTTCTTGTCTCTAGATATCTTGCCTGCAGAGGCTCCATTCCTGTAAACGCTTCATTCTCTTGTCTAGATATCTTGCCTGTAAAGGCTCCATTCTTTTGTCTCTAGAGATCGTGCCTATAAATGCTTCATTCTCTTGTCTCTAGATATCTTGCCCGGCAAAGGCTCCATTCTCTTGTCCCTAGACTGATACTGATCTTGCCTGCAAAGGCTCCATTCTCTTGCACTCGTGAGCTCAGCCTCTGCCAGCTGAAGCAAGAAACGCCCCGTTTCTGTGATACTGGTCCATTTCTGTGACATCGGGCGCCGACGTCAGATATATAATTATGCGGTGTGACTGCAGCAGTGTAGATATCTTGCCTGCATTCCTTTGCACGCTTGAGCGCAGTCGTTTGACAGCTTTACTCTGTGCCGCCACAGCCAGAAACGTCCCTGTGAATTTGGTGTCGATTTACGTAATGTGTGAATGTGGACGCCGATACTGTGACACAGTGTGACGTCTTTTAGTCCGGCTTTAGATACCTCGCCTGTAAGCGTTCATTCTCTCGCAGACTTGAACGTCCGAAGGCTGCTTCTGTATTTGGAAATAAGCCAGGGCATTGGGGACCGGGAAATGGTTCAGTTCTCGGAGTTCTGAGTCTGCAAGCATTCATTCTCTGGCAGACGTGATCGTTCAAAAGCTGCTCTGTGTTGGAAATAAGCCAGGACCTCTGGGAACGGGGAATGGTTTAGTTCTCTGGTTCTGTGTGTGCGGGCGTGCCGGTAGTCGCCCCCCCCCCCCTTCTCTCTCTCTCTGTCACCTCTCTCTCGCTCTCTCTCTCTCTCTCTCTCTCTCTCTCCTCTCTCTGCCTCTGCCTGTCGCCTGTCTGATTCACTGAGTCTGGCAGCGAGCGAGTCTGTGACTCTGGCCGCTGCTGTAGCTGTTGGTAGCTGCCCCAGCCGGTCACGCCTCTCACTGGCTCTGTCAACATGCGGCTCCTGTTACCGTTCCGCTTCAGTGAACAGTTGTGACGGCCCGCTAGCGGCTTCGTCTATTGTTGTTCCTCTTTCTCTCTCTCTCTCTCTAGTCTACCCTCCCCGTGCCGCGAGGCCCAAAACTCGGAAGCCGCGTCGAGCCAGCCTAGGGACGGGTGTCCGTTCGTGCACTCGTAGGGTCAGTTGAAGGGTTGCCCCTCAGTCGGTCCACACAGGCCTACCCGACCAGTTGTCACGGTCTTGTGTTGGAAACTTTTCAGTTGTAGTACCCGAGTGCACGCAAACCTTCTTCACCTGTGACCTCCACTGGCAAGTGCTTGGCCTACTGCGTGACTAACGACGTTTTTGAAGCGGGTGGATGCTCCAACATTGTCAGGGGTGTAGATTGTGAAAGACGCGAATGAACGGGAACGGTATGGAGTTTCTATGCACGTCAGTGACTCAGCTTTCACGGCTTTTTGTATAAAGTTTTAGCCAGAGTCGTGCGGCACACAAGTTTTCTGTGAGGTGAAATTTTTCAGCCGACACTGACTGACAAACTGCAAGCCTCTACTCTCGCACGACGAACAGCTAATCAGTGAATTTCGAGCTTCTCGGGATTCAGTCAGAATTCGCTCAGCGGTTTGTCTTGTTGTGCCGGTACTATTGCTGAGGGACATCCAGTGATTGCGCAAGTTTGGGTCACGGCTGAAACTTCGGGTTCACAATAGGATATGTAGCGTGGTATTTTCAGATATTTTCTGAAACTGAAGGAGACTTGTTTGGAGAGCGTTGGAGAAAGTATTCAGCAAGGAGACGTATATATAGATAACAACAGCTATTCACTCAGCATCGTCACAAGTTCGCACCGCACCTGTGCGGACCTGGCTTTGCCGTTTCCTGGATAATGTCTTCGATGCTTGATTACCCACCCTGTTGGTGATTATTGTGTGGTGACCGGTGACAGAAGTGGTGATCGCGATGGCGCTGGTGTTGCATCTGAAGTACGTGGAGAACCTCCGAGGACGTGGGGACCGCCTGGCCAAGGTGTCGTTCAGAGGTAAGGAGTTTGTCTTTTGGACTGCCGGGGTGTCTGCATACGAATAGTGTATGTATTGTGTTGTGTTGTGGTGTGGTGAGGTGTGTTGTGTGAGTGCGTGCCCACTTGCTCTGTGTCACGGTGTGTGTGTGTGTGTGTGTGTGTGTGTGTGTGTGTGTGTGTGTGTGTGTGTGCTCAGCTTAAGCTTCGTGTGTGTGTGTGTGTGTGTGTGTGTGTGTGTGTGTGTGTGTGTGTGTACTCTTGTAGGTCAGCGGCAATGAGGATTCAGAGTCTGATCTTTTCCTGACTCGCTGACCGTTCTCTTCATTCTGAGGCTTAATGCCACCGCCGGCTTCTATGCTCACAGACCGTTCTGAGCTGTTTTTGTGGTATCTATCATCACGCCACTTAGATATCTGGACATCGACAGCGTCTATAGCACCGCTGGCACAGAGCCAAATGAGGTGTACTCGACGACGCGGCGACCACACTGAGCGCTCAAGTAGTGTAACAACAGTCGTTGAATTTGAATGTTCGACCGCTCGCGCAAAGTGTAATCAACAGTGTATTGCATTAAGAGCTGTACTAATCAGGAAGATAGAGTATTTCGAGCGTACAGGCACACGTACGAACGAAACTGTTCCAAAAACATGAATTGGCTTCGCAAAAGATGGAATTACTCGTTTGAATTTCTCAAGGCTGATTCATGTCACCAGCCTTTGATTATGCAGTTCCCGCATTTTGAGGTCGTAAAAAGTAAGTTTACCCTCGTCTGATCCGCCAGTGGTCCTTGTTTCTGTGTATGTCCAGAGAGAGAGAGAACAATATTTTGCGACCGTAGAAGATGACTGACTTTAAGGTGTGTGTCGTTGGAGCTATACGTACCGTGCTCTGAGAGAGAGAGAGAGAGAGAGAGAGAGAGAGAGAGAGAGAGAGAGATTAATTTTACTCTTTTTTAACACTGCAGGTAGATTTAAAAAAAAAAAATAATCATTTCCATTACAGCGGCATGCTAGAAGAGAAGACCATTAAATTGTGTTCGCCGGTTCGTCGATCAAACACGTCCATTATGAATCGATCAGCCAGTCAGTCAACCGTAGCGACAAACAGAACAATCGATCATTGAACTGAACTACAGAAATGAAGGAAAGACATTTCTCATTCCAAAATATCTCAATCCATGTGTAGTACCGCTTTTTTTTTCTGAAAATCTACTGTGTCCCTGTATTCAAATTGTAAACAGTGTGCTATTTCTCTTCTTTTTTTGTTGTTGTCATTTCTGCTTATGAAATTAATCAATTACGAGTTGACGTGCTGAATGATGGAATATGAACACGCAATATCGTTCAGTCATTCTTTTGTCTCTGGGTCAGTGTAGCAGGCCAATAATGAAATTGAAATAACCGGCACGCGAACTGAGAGCCTGCGCAATAAGCCAGATGACAATACTCAATGGCTCTCCAGCCATGCCAATGACGCCGGGGCACTTCAAGCCTCAAGCTGCATGGACCCCGGCGGGGGCGCTTTACGCCTACGGGTGTATGCAGCTTAAGCTTGACACTCCCCACGCCATGCTAAGTGTGCTTCTTGTTCGCGGATCTTGGTACGCTTGAAAGGCCCCTGCCAGAACTGGCTTAAGCAGGAATAGTTGCATTGTTATTTCACTTTGATCGGGGGGAGCCGGGGTGGCCGAATGGTAGAGCGTTGAACTCTCAATGCTCGGGTCGTGAGTTCGAATCCCGCCGGCTGGGGCCAAATATTTGTGCTGGCCTTTTTTCTCGTAGCCCCGTCTTTGATATCACCCTTATGTGGTGGAAAAGGACGTTAAACTCCCAAACACTCACCCACCCTCACTTTGACCGGTTGGTTAGTTGGGTTTTAACATATCACACACACACACACACACACACACACACATATAGAGGCAGGGAGAGGGTGGGTGGCTGGGTGTTTGGGAGTTTAACGTCCTTTTCCACCACGTTTGGGTGATATCAAAGAGAGAGAGAGGCTGCTGAATATAAAGAAGATTCTGCCTGAACAATGGTATCTGTCACATTTCCCACTGTTCCAACGTTACGTCAAGCGTCAATCAATAAAGCTTGTGGCAGCTAACATGAAACCTTTATGAGAGCTCAGACTTCGGGCCCAGAGAGGGGCGGATTGCGTGTAACCCTCAACACACGCACATAAAAGATTATGTGGAATTCATAATGTACAACACAAGGTTTGGTCACACCGCGCCGGTGTAATAAGCCAGATTCACTGACTCCCCGGTCAGTTTGATTCCGGGGCAGTTTTAGCCTCAAGCTGTTTAGACCCGGGGCACTTTCAGTCTCAAGCTGCTTAGACCCGAGGCTCTTCCAGTCTCAAGCAGCATAGACCCGGGGCACTTCCAGCCTCAAGCCTTGTTGACCCGGGGCACTTCCAGCCTCAAGCTGTATAGACCCGGGGCACTTCCAGCCTCTAGCTGCTTAGACCCGGGGCACTTCCAGCCTCAAGCTGTATAGACCCGGGGCACTTCCAGCCTCTAGCTGCTTAGACCCGGGGCACTTCCAGCCTCAAGCTGCATAGACCCGGGGCACTCAGTCTCAAGCTGCTTAGACCCGGGGCACTTCCAGTCTCAAGCTGCTTAGACCCGGGGCACTTCCAGTCTCAAGCTGCTTAGACCCGGGGCACTTCCAGTCTCAAGCTGCTTAGACCCGGGGCATTTCCAGTCTCAAGCTGCATAGACCCGGGGCACTTCCAGCCTCAAGCTGCTTAGACCCGGGGCACTTCCAGCCTCAAGCTTCTTAGGCCTGGGGCACTTGCAGCCGCAAGCTTTGTTGACCCGGGGCGCTTTCAGCCTCAAGCTGCTTAGACCCGGGGGACTTCACGCTGGGGAGTACATCCCGCGTATGCTCTGATGTTGGTAGACCGATGATGCGACATTACTGGTGTACTGAGGTTTGTGTGCGGTTTATCGGTGCTGGTTTTTGAAAGAGAGAGATAGCAGTAGTGGAGGTGGGTGGGCGTGTGGGTGGGTGGGCGTGTGGGTGGGTGGGAGGGGGTATCACGGACTAAGGAAATGGATGACAGGTCTGCACAATTTCTGACGCTGCTTTGGCTTCAAACACAAACTTCTAATTAACACTCCAACGTCGAGCCATCTGAACTATCCCGACTTACGGAGATTTGCGAATGAAATAAAAAAAAAAAAAAAAAGTTTTTGTCGTCCTCTAAACCTTTTTAGTCGTAAATATCAAGTGTTAAAAATCCTACGCCAGACTGAAGGGAAAGCGGAACGGAAATCAAATGCACATAGTGCATGCAGAAGAAGAAGAAGAAGAAGAAAATGGGTGGCACTATACTAATAGGGACGCGCTTCTCCCAGGGGTAGCAGCCCGAGTTTCCCATTAACGGGATAATATTGATTTGATTTATGCTCTGAGAATATGATTTGCGGTAGCTTACATAAGGACGAAAGCGGTCCCTACTTGACAATGGTCAACGTGTAATACAACATTAGAAGTATACCCGAGACAAGCAACTTGTAAACGCACACCTCTACTTCTCTACGAACGCTAAAGTGTGCGTTGTTGCAACTACAAGTACTCGAAAGCGTATCGATCCTAGGGTGGTTTTGAAAGATCAGCATTCTTTAGTCAAGTGAGTGTAGCTAGATTACTACAGGAGAAATAAACTGTCATGCTTTGACATTTTAGAGTATGAGGTTACAGCGAGGGAAGATGGGAAAGTCATCTTCTGAGTCTAAACCACGATATCGCATTTTGCTGGTGTCCCTCTGCGCGGAGAATAATTATTCTGTTACAGTCTAGGAACCATTTCCATGACCGTAAGCATATCTCTCTCTCTCTCTCTCTCTCTCTCTCTCTCTCTCTGTGTAGTATTAGCAACGGCAAGTTTGCAAACTGGCGAATTTCTGTCAACACTTTTACCGTTGATAAATAAAGTTTCATCATCATTTCATCATCATCATCATCATCATCATCTCTCTCTCTCTCTCTCTCTCTCTCTCTCTCTCTCTCTACCTGTTGTATATTCTCCTTCTTGAAATGTAGAGTTTAGCAACGGCAAGTTTGTTGATTGACGATTTCTCTGTCAGAACTTCCAGCCACTGCAAATGTCATCAGTCCTCTTCATCATCTCTCTCTTCGTCGCTGTCAGCATTTTTACCATTGAAATCATCATCATCATCATCATCATCATCTCTCTCTCTCTCTCTCTCTCTTACACACACACACACACACACACACACACACACACACACACACACACACACACACACACACACACAGAGTTTCCCTTCTTGGCGTGAGTACCGAAGAAAATCGGATACTACTTTTTCACATCGTCTACCCTCATGTTATTCTAACCGGATTCCCCCGAATAAAGAGGAACTGACTGCCAATGGCGTGACGTTTGCGAAATCACCATGGACATGTGGCATT
>JACVVK020000027.1:2945000-2985000 GCA_018292915.2 Batillaria attramentaria | reverse complement strand
CCTCTCTTCTGCGCAAAAAAGTCCCAGCTTCACTGGCAGCTTGCCTCTTGTTGCGCCCCCCCCCCCCCCGCCCCCTGGCATGCACCTTACCCTACCAAAAAAAAAAAAAAAATGACGAACATCATTCTTTTTCATGACAACAAAAATCACTACAAACTAGCACCAAAAAGGGTTTTTTTAATAAACACTGCACATGACCCCACGCTCAGATTGCGTTCTTACGCCCACCCACACACACTGCAAACACAAACAAACAAACAACAACAAGACCCTGAACGCTGAGAGTGACATTTGAGTACCACTTAGGACAAGAGCTACTTATTCCTTATGTTGAGAAATGCCGCGGGAAGCAGACAGCTCTCTAGCTTTCTGTTTCTATCCTAAAACGTCAGAACGAACCGAGCAATGCGGGTATATGTATCCAGCTAATCACGGTTGGCTCGTTCTGTACCTGACATCCGGGTAGTTCATCATCGAGAACACGTCCACTGCATCACGAGGCCCTGCTAATGATGGTCGATCGAATGACATTGCTATGGAAAAAGGGCATACACAACGAAAAAGAACCTAAGCGCTCATGAAATCCATGTCTTTTAAGCCTTTTTTTGCAGATTACTGTAGACTTCCGTACCCGGAGACACTCAAGCTATGCGTTTACATACCGCCTGTAGAAAACTAACGGACAGGAGTCAGACATATATATACGGGTCTGTCATCAGGCCTGGTTTGATTCTGCTTATTTGCTCTTAGCATAACAAATACCGGTCTCTGACAATCGATATAAAATCCGCCGAAAACGGGGCTTGCGCGGCTTTTGAACCCTAAAAACTCAACACTCACTCCTCCGAAAACGGGTTCGTATCCCGGCTGAGGCCAAAATGTTTGTGCTGGCTTTTTCAGCCTTGCCCCGTCTTTGATATCACCCGCACGTGGTGGAAAAGGACGTTAAACCGCCAAACACCCAGGCCCCATGGGCTCGCCTTCACGCGGCGGGGCTTATTTTGCCAAGCTTGCCCACCCCTTTTGCTCTTTCTTTACTCTTATTTCTGCCTCACTCGGTCCATTCACCTGTCTTTTGCTCTCTTAAAATCTCCTCCGGGGGGAGGTCAGTAAGCGGGTGTCTGCTGACCCTTGGTCCAGTGAGACATCTGAGGGTCGTTTCTGAAGGCCGACTTCACTGGATTCCCCCCACCTGGTCTTCAGCCTGGCGGGCTTTGTTCGCAGCGCCCCGCTGGTGCTGCTGAACACCTGTCATGTTGAAGACCTTCACAACGCACCCCTCTCTGGTGCGTTGTTTTCCCAAACCGCCTCACGGCGGGGAGGTTCCGTGTTGGAGCGGTCTGTTCTCCAACTGCCTCCCAGGCATGTTGTCTTCATTGGCAAACTAAGGAATTTTCCTTCCTACCTCTCTGTCTACTCACCAGCCCATTCACCTGTATCTTTCTCTTTAAAACCTCCCGAATTTAGCCGCTCTGTCCTTCCTCTCTTCTCTCAGCTGATTTCTAAGTTCGGCCCTTTCATCTATATTTCTTCTTTTTAACCCCTCACTCACGTCTGCACTACCAGTGGTTAGGCATAAGTGATGTTGGGAATATGCTGCGAACTGGTTTATTGCGCCTAGGAGATGATAAGTTGCAATATTTGCTGTTTATGCGCTTAGTATTTATCTTTGTTTTAACTAGTTGTAATTGTCATTTGTTTTCTACGCTTTTTTGTAACCGGGAGTTCGATAAATTAGCATGAAGGTGCAGCGTCTCCTGCATGTCCTGGGTTTATATTGCCCCGTAGACCAGTTTGCATCCTATGTCCAACGTTACATTTTTGTTTTTTTCATGTAGTGCTGACACACTCAGCCGCGAATTAGTCTTTGTGGCTTGCGCGGCTTTAAGCCCTAAAAACTCACTCACTCACTCGCCAAACACCCACCCACTCACCCTCCGAAATATTTGTGCTGGCTTTTTCATCGTTGCCACGTCTTTGATATCACCCTATGTGGTGGAAAAGGACGTTAAACCCCCACCTACCCACCACCCTCCGAAAACGGAGTATAGCTGCCCAGGTGGCAGGGTACTTGAACACAGTCACGCACTCAACCCTCTCACGTATCTAAGTGGACGACCCTGGGAGTGTTCAACCCCACGCTGAACGCCCACAGCAACGGGTCTCCCCATCCATGTTCTTCTCCGGGCGACTGTGTCAGTCTAGATAGAAGGAATCGTCCGCGTGGACAGTTCCCGGCCACAAGTTCTCGACAAAAGGCTCCATGAATATTTTGAGAGTGGCCGCCAGCAATAGACAAAGCAGTCCCCGCGTTGTGGCCATCTATAATTCATATGAGCCCGTAGCTGAACGGCGTATAATTATATTTGGCTACCCACGGTTTCCGCCAAAGACACGTGGCAGTGACGCCTGAAATGCTTGTTTGTCTCAGGCGTCTGTTTTTTTTTTTTTTTTTTTTTTTACGGAATACGTACGTTGTCTTGTGTGACGAGGAGAACTGATGAAAGGCTGAGGTGGTACCGGCGGTGTTGGACTGGCAATGCTAGGGTCGGGAGTTCAATTCCCGACTGGAGGTGGATGTCCAGTATTTTGTGGTTGCTTCCTCGTTGCAAGATTAACACAAACAAAAAGACTTCTTTGGGGTCCGATAGTGAGCACACACACACACACACACACACACACACACACACACACACACACACACACACACACACACACCAAAAAGGGTGTTGACTGGATAGTCCGTTCTTGAGATATTTTTCGAAAACACACACACACACACACACACACACACACACACACACACACACACACACACACACACACACGCACGCACGCACGCACGCACACGCGTACGTAGTTGATCGCAATAATCCCCTTTCCTACTGGCCAAATGAGCCGCAGAAGTGTTGTTATTTGTACGTGAGTATCACGAGAAAATAGTGGAATTATGGGTGGATTTGACCATCAAAACTCTACTTCTAGCTGCTTGAAATTATCGAATAGATTTGCTATAATGTTGGTCCCATCACCTTCCAGACCTTAACCGTACATCCCTCCCCCCTTCCCACCCACCCCTCTCCGTTTGCTCCTCGCCCCAGCCCGCCGCCCGCCAGGACCTATCCCCTGGGCCTTGGGACATCAGTCCAGACTTTTATAATGATGTACTTTTCTTGTTTTTGTCACATTATCGTCGGGACATGATTATGGCTGGGAGGCTGCATCCGGCAACTTGGATCCGGTCATGTGCGATCATGAGGACTGCACGGGTCTCCCAAGTGACGTATCAGTGGCAGGGAAGAAGATACCCAAGTGGCGTGTATATATCTATGTGTAGGTGCATGGCCACGAGGTGTCGTCAAAACGGGGAGCCGGGGTGGTCGAATGGTAGAGCACTGAACAACAACAATAACAACAGCAACAACAACAACAATCAATCAATCAATCAATCAATCAATCAATCAATCACGCAAATGAAATAATTAAATAAATAAATGAACGTAAAATACAGAAAATAATATCTAAGAGATAATTAATAATTTAAAATTTAACAAAATAGAAAAAGTAAAAAAAATCATTCTCACGGAGTTAGTTTTCTACAATTTATAATTGTACACCGGAGTGGATCGGACCGGACCGAATTCTTCCGGATAAGACGTCGTGTTTCCCACTGAATCCGTTTCAGATGAACCCGTTTGCAATTTCTCATTTTCTGACAGCGTTTTCATAAATACCAAGCTTAATTTCCCACGATCAATACAACGTTTCATCAAAATGAACACTCTGTCTCGTAAACTGAACTGCACTGTCGTTGTGACCAGAATTCCCCATGGCACAGTGGTTGTATGGTTGGTTGGTTGGGGTTTGGTGTGGTTTTATTTTTTATTTATTTATTTATTTTTTTTTTTTTTTGCGGCTGATATCTAAGACAAGCAGCAAAGAAAAGGCCAGCAGAAACGTGTGGCTCTCGGCCGGTGTCTTAAGCCAGATGTAGTCCCCAGCTTGTTTGTGACTCCCGGGCACTTCAGTGGGGCACGGATCTACGGTCACGTGTACGGATCTACGGTCACGTAACCGCGGAGACACTGCGATCTCAAAGAGAGAGAGAAGAGAGAGAGAGAGAGAGAGAGAGAGAGGAATGATGATTGTTAGTAATGCCTGGAAGGAGATTGTTCCAGACAGAGGCTTCAGAGAACGAGAAACTTGATTTAAAAATATCTATTCTCGGACGTGGCGGTATGAAACGTTGCTTTGAGGAGGGATAGCGTGGATCAGATGAGAGAAAAGAGCCTGCTGATGGAGAGAGAGAGAGAGAGAGAGGGGGGGGGTGTTTGGGGGTTTAACGTCCTTTTCCACCACATAGGGTGATATCAAAGACGGGGCAACGATGAAAAAGCCAGCACAAATATTTGGCCCCAGCCGGGATCGAACTCACGACCCGAGCATTAGAAGTGCAACGCTCTACCATTCGACCACCCCGGCTCCCGAGAGAGAGAGAGAGAGAGAGAGAGAGAGAGAAGAGAGAGAGAGAGAGAGAGAGAGAGAGAGAGCAGAGAGAGAGAGAGAGAGAGAGAGAGAATTGTTAGTAATGCCTGGAAGGAGATTGTTCCAGACAGAGACATCAGAGAAGGAGAAACTTGATTTAAAAATATCTATTCTCGGACGTGGCGGTATGAAACGTTGCGTTGAGGAGGGATAGCGTGGTTCAGATGAGGAAAAGAGCCTGCTGATGGAGAGAGAGAGAGAGAGAGAGAGAGAGAGAGAGAGAGAGAGATGATCGTTAGTAATGCCTGGAAGGAGATTGTTCCAGACAGAGGCATCAGAGAAGGAGAAACTTGATTTGAAAATATCTGTTCTCAGACGTGGCGATATGAAACGTTGCTTTGAGGAGGGATAGCGTGGATCAGATGAGGAAAAGAGCCTGCTGATGGAGAGAGAGAGAGAGAGAGGAGAGAGAGAGAGAGAGAGAGAGAGAGGTGATTGTCAGTAATGCCTGGAAGGAGATTGTTCCAGACAAAGGCATCAGAGAAGGAGAAACTTAATTTAAAAATATATATTCTCGGCGGTATGAAACGTTGCGTTGAGGCGTGGATCAGATGAGGAAAAGACCCTGCTGATGTAGAGAGAGAGAGAGAGAGAGAGAGCAAGCAGTAATCCGAGGTGTGTCATGTCTACAGGCAGATTAGCAGCAGCTTTTGATATTAGGCAAGCAAGAGAGGCGCCTAAAGAGGACAGTTGCTTGTGTTTGCTTCTAGCGCTGCACCGCTAACACTTCGTCAATCGATTTTCGACTCCCAGGCTTCCGCGGGCAGGATCGTAACTCACAGGGGTTCGTGTCGTATTATTTTTGAATCATCCTCTTTGCTCATCCCATCCCCCCATCGCCACACACCCCAAGTCTACCCCCACCACAAGGCTCGTCACCCTGCACTTGAGGCGTCCTGATACACGCACATGACTACATGCACCTTCCGTTTACCAAGGGTTGTCTGACTAGTGACTACACGCCAGAGAACCCTTGGTTCATGCAAGCATGTGCACAAAGATTCAAGATTCAAAAATTGTATTCCTTTCTCCCCATTTGGGGTATGGAGGAATGTCAAGTAATGCATCATACATAATTCTCATACGTACAGAATTACAAAAACACATGTAGGACGGAAGAAATCACAACAGTCCAAACTGCAGATCGCAGATATTACAAAAGAACAAACAAAAACAATAGTGCACGTGTGTGAGGTGAAATATGTCAACATAGTTACAAACATATCTACATGACATACTAGACGAGTTTATTATTTCTAAAAAAAAAACATTAGTGCAAGTGTGTGAGGTGAAACATGTCAACATAGTTACAAACATATCTACATGACATACTAGACGATTTTACTATTTCTAATGAATTTTGCCAGACTTAGCAATGTTTTCTTTGGTAGTTCTAGTGACATGTACCAAAACACACGCACCTACGTACAGGTAAAAGAACACAAATGCTCGAAGCCTCAAAATGCCTATGTATTCCATATTAGCCTCAGGCATCATTGTCACCCCCTAAAAAAATGCTTCAATCTAGAAACAAAAATTACCACGCACAGCCGGGCAATTGCAAGGTCAGGGGCACGAACCTGACAGGAGTTTAAAAACAAAAATGAATGGCTCGTTACCGCTCAGGTCTTACTCGAGTAATGCTAGTCTGCTTTCTGTTCAGGGGAGCCGGGGTGGTCGAATGGTAGAGCATTGGACTTCTAATGCTCGGGTCGTGAGTTCCATCCCGGCTGGAGCCAAATATTTGTGCTGGCTTTTTCATCGTTGCCCCGTCTTTGATATCACCCTATGTGGTGGAAAAGGACGTTAAACCCCCAAACACCCACCCACCCACCCGCTTTCTGTTCATGCTAGAAAGCCAGTTCGCCCAAATCCACTCATGTCACCTTTGCCTCTCCTGTGCGCAAAAAGTCCCAGCTTCACTGGCAGCGTGTCTTGTCTTGCTATCCCCTGGCATGCACCTTGCCCTACCAAATACAAAAATGACGAAAATCACGCTCTTTCGCGACAACAACAAAATCACTGCAAACTAGCACACTCGCAATACAGAGTACCTCAAACCAACACCAAACGTGACCCCACCGCTCAGCTTACGTCCTTACGTCACACATTGCTTCTGTGCACAATACTCGGATAAGGAGTCAGTCAGAACACTGACACGAAAGATTCAATCAATCGGCCGCATCACGACATTCTACTTTGGACAGTGTCAGACATGGTGTAGAACATCGGGCCTTCAAACACACACTATACCTTAAAGATCTGCTGATTCAGCGAAAAAGCTACTAATGGCACCAGGGTTTGTAAAACTCCACGACTGTGCACAGCGCGGCCATTTTGTCACTGTAATAAGGTGTCATGTCACTTCAGTGATCCCTGGGATAGCAACCTTGCAATATCAAGTTTCAAGTTTCAAGTCTTTCGGCTCGGGTACTAAAGCCCTAGACTTAAGCCTGGTTGGTTGTACTGGGATTTTAGAGAGACGCTGAAGAGTGTGTGTGTGTGTGTGTGTGTGTGTGTGTGTGTGTGTGTGTGTGTGTGTGTGTGTGTGTGTGTGTTTTCTCTTGTTTTTGCTGCCAGTCACGCAAATTCATTTCTCTTCGGGTCACACACACACACACACACACACACACACACACACACACACACACACACACACACACACACACACACACACACACACACACACACATTGTACTAAAACGAACGGAAGAGTCAGTGTGGCTGACTCTGCATTTTTTGCAGTAGCAAAATTATACCAACAAGTACCCACTGTACGTAGGTCTCTGTTGGCCGAGTTGATCTTTCAGGTACCCCACCCACGCACAAGAGCCGGAACTCCCACCAGGACAATGTACCGCTGGTCATGCAGTGATGTGGGTTTTACTGTGGACAATAACAAATAAGTAATCATTCCTTCTCGCTGTGGGCGACTCATTATCAGATGCTATGCTCAAGCCTCTGACGTACATTGTATATACAGACAATACAATGCTATCCTTGTGCTGTGTTCCCCAGCATTCGCTAAGAATCTTGGTGGGAGTCTTTGATTAATGTTTAACCCATTCTACACTGACGCTACTATCTCACGTCTGGCACCAGCTGCCTGGATCCCATGTGTGCCGAATGATTTTATATTTCGGGAAAGTGTTGCTTAGATATTGCACTTTGCAGGGGCGCCGGAACCGGGGGGGCAGGGGGGGGGGGGCAGGGGCCCCCCCTCCCTGTACCCAATCAGGGGGGGGGGCAAGAGTGTCTTTTTGCCCCCCCCCCCCCCCCCCGGAAAATCAGGTGACTATGGCAAGAGGGGGGGGGGGGGGCAAAGCCATGGTCTTGCCCCCACCCCCTTCCCCTACCTCTCCCCCTACCCCTCTTAGTGCTCTCTCCCTCATCCCACCCAACAGAGAACTTCTGTTTTTGCGGACCGAAGGCTGTCCGCTCCTCTGATTGTCCGCGCCCCTGCTTTGGCATCACCTTCAGTGGGTAGCCAAGGAAATTTGACAGCAGACACGGTGGAAAAGGAGATGAAAATGTAAACACACTGTTACGACTAGAGTCGTAGCTCGGGTAGAATGAGTTAATTAGGATTCAAACACCGCGGATGTCTGCCGTGATGACAGATTATTGTCACTCGTCGAGACCAGTCGTTCAGCTGATGAGGCCGGACATGAGTGAAAACACAAAACTCAAACTGTGCCTGAAAGAAGATTGCTTTTAAGCTGCCAGCATAAACTGAACTGGCCACAAGAAATTGCAATTTGTCCTTTGAACACTCTCTCTCTCTCTCTCTCTCTCTCACACACACACACACACACACACACACACACACACACACACACACACACACACACACACACACACACACACACACAATTTAATGTACCTTCCCGTATTGTCGACTTGTATTAAATTCTTTGACGGGACTTGTAGTGACAACTGACACCCCCCCCCCTCCTAACGGCCAAAAGAGAAACTGAAATCAGGTCGTCATGATGGTTGATTTTGACAAGAAGCATATCAAGACAGTCCACATTTTAACGCCACCATCAGAGTCAGTAGTGCATGTATGAAAAAAATGAAACGCGTTAAAACCTTCTTTTTTTTTTTTCAAACAGAATATCTTATCGTCCTTCTAATGCGTCCGAGTTTGGTTTTCGTGGGTGATTTTGGCCCCAAAACTGCACGGTCCTAACACTCTGCAGGTGACTGATAACATTTGTACAGGAGACGTGTCCTATTTGCTTTTCCTATTTCTTTATTTCACGCGTACACCACAACAGTTCTAGCGGTTCCATGGCTTTCATTCAAATCAGCGGTACATATACCCACGAGGGTCTACATTATTGCGTGCTGGGAGCACTGCCCCCCACCCCATCCCCTCGAACCCCACCCCTTCGCCCCTGCCCCCTCCCATCCAACGTCTTCATGGTCCCAGCTTGCTAGAAAATCGGGTTTCAGTGGGTGAGTCCCTCGCGGGCCGGGCGGACGTGGAGTTGAATACAGCAAAAACTACTCTCGACTGGTCGTAATGATGTCGGTCATATCTTTGCTGCCGTAGCGTAGAACAAGAGATGGCTGTAGGGAATTCGGCATTTTTTTTTTCTTTCTTAAACTGACGTGCTAAGTCCATCTTTGCTAAGCGAACTTATGTTTTGGAACAGTTTCGCTCGTGAGTGCGGCTACAGGTACGCTCGAAACACTCTATTTTGATGATTAGTACAGCTCTTAGTGCGATACAGTGTTGTTTAAACTTTGCGCGAGGGGGTCGAACATTTAAAACTCTACGACTGTTGTCACACCACTGGAACGCTCAGTGTCCTCGCCGCGTCATCGAGTACGCTTCTGTTGGCTCAGTGCCATCATTACAGATGCGGCTGTCACTGTGCAGGTGTCTAAATGGTGTGATGATAGATACCACGAAAACAGCTCAGAACGATCTGCATTAGCCGCTTTAAGGTGTAACGAGACGTTACGTTTTCGAGATGAACTTTTCACAGTTCTAATATATGTATATTTGTACCTGAGAAGAGATAAGCTCACTGTATTGTGGCGTATACTTGTATACTTGTCAGTGTACTTAGTTTTGTGTATATATATATATATATATATGGCAAAAACAAAATTTAAAAAGAGAACTTTAACAGTATTTAAACAAAAGCGGGTGCCTTTACTACAAGTTTATTCTCCCCGTGGTCTGTCTGTTATGACATTCCGATTAGCCGCGAAATAGTCCTTGTTGCTTGCGCGGCGGAAAGCCCTAGATACTGAACTAACTTACTGACTAGTCATTCCGACATCAGTACAAACTGGACCCCGCAGCAGCTTGTAAGAAACTGGAAGATAAGTATAAAGAGAATGTCCGCCCAGAGAAAGGAATACAAAGGCCATACCCTCAGCAGTGCTATCCATGGACTACGCACATCGCGATTATCTAGTTTTTGAAGACACTTTGAACGTTTTCTGTTAGAAGCCTGTGTTCCACTATCATTGTAGCACGTTTACAGCAAACATTCTATAGCAGACTTACTGCCTCAGCATCGAGTAAGCATTTTTCTTGCTGATTTGAAACCAAGATGCGCAGTTTGCAGCGCAGACAGACAAAATGCACACACACACACACACACACACACACACACACACACACACACACACACACACACACACACACAAGCACGCTTGCGTTAGGATCGATTTCTTTCTGCTCGTCCTTCAGGCGTGAAATATTACAGACCCCGCATGTGACAGGAAAAAAAACCAACAACAAAAAACATCTGACTGAACAGGCCAGTGAACTGGCTGAACCTCTGCCCAATGGCCCAAGCATTGACCTGTCGACTGACTGGTGGGGGGGGGGGGGGGGGGTGTAATTCAATTAGTCTGTCGGATCCTGACAACCGGAAAGCTGCATTGTTCTCTTGTGTCAGACTCTCCGTCTATTTCTGAACAGAACGTCACTTGGACCGTTTCCTTCACCAGGACCAGCAAACACCTCCCTTGATTGAGGCTGATTGCCTCTGGCTGTCTTCTGCTTAGCTGGAACCTTGGGGTAAACCTCACGGTTACTGTCGATGACACCTACCGCTCGCTTTCTCCCCTCCCCCGTATACACATCCACCCTCCCCCCCCCTTATTCCCCCACCCCTAAACACACACACACACACACACACACACCACACACACACACACACACACACACACACAGAGAAGAAGAAGAAGAAAAGAAAAAAAAAGAAGAAGAAAAAAAATGAAACAAGAAAGTAAGAAATTATACCGTACCGACGATTCCCCATCCTCACCACCTCTCTACCGCTGATGACACCACCCCTAACTTCACCACCACCACCCCCTCAGGCTTGTGTGCTTTACCCTACGGAAATGTCTCCAGTTTTAAATTACGAGCACAAATACGCTACCAACTAGCCCCCCCCCCCCCATCCCCCCCCCTCCACACACACACACACACACACACACACAAAGAAAAAAAGGGGGAAAAAGAAAAAAAAAAGGGGGGGGGGGAGAAGAAGAAGAAGGGGAAAAAAACAAAACAGGGAAAAACATCGAACAAAATGCAAAGGCTCAGGTTCGGTCAGAAAACATTTCGCAACTGGGTGCCTGATCTTAGCAAGGAACTGGAACTGGAACGTCAGAACCACAGCACCACACTACACAGGCGATCAATATTTCTCCTTTTGTACAACAGCTGATCCACGATCAGTCGTGTAAGTTGGTGCCACTTCCTGCTAACGCTGGGCGGGTGGGGAGGGGGCGGAGGGTGGTGGAGTGGTTGTGGGAGCACATGGCCACAGATGCACATATATTTATATCTCTGTGGACATACCCCAGCTGTGGCGGAGCGCTCACGTCACCGCTATTGTTGCGCGTAGGTGGCGCCAGTGTATAATGACTGTAGTTTGTACAGCCCAGCAGGTGTCGCTACTGCGCCGAATGAACTGTTTAATGAAGCAACGATGCCCGAAATTCCCTCGCCAGACCTACCGAAACTTGCTGTGCTTTCGTAATTCTTCAAACCTTTTTTTTCCCCCCCTTCTTCGGTCGTGAGTTCGTAACCCGGCTGGGGCCAAATATTTGTGCTGGCTTTTTCATCGTTGCCCCGTCTTTGGTATCACCCGTATGTGGTGGAAAAGGACGTTAAACCCCCAAACACCCACCCACCCTCTTCTTCTTTTCTGGCTTCTCTGTGTATGTACGTCTGCAAGCAAACAGCGGGCAACTTTGCAGGCGAATACTACTGCCACGTGGAAAAAGGGTGTAAGCGCCTATCAATCCATGGCACTTTTTTTTCAAATACCGTTGGAATACTTACTTAACTCTCTCCACGCCGTGAGGCGCATGAGGTTTGAACATCTTGTTTCCATTGTTTCCGGTCTGAGGCTGCGCGGCGTGCCGCATTCCAAGAACTCCAGCCTGCACCGTTTCTTTCAGCCTCCGCCATCCTTCGCCACGTTGTCTTTGGGAGGCCCCGCTTCCTTCTTCCCTCAGGCGTCCACCCAAGGGCTACAGCACAGTCATCTGTTGGTTCCCTCCTCAGCACATGGCCGATCCAGTTCCACCTTCTCCTCCTCACTTCGTCACTGACCTTCTCTGCCTCTGCCATCTCCAGAACTGTCTTGTTTGATACGTGCTGTTGCCATCTGATCTTGAGGACTCGCCTGAGGCACTTGGTCTGGAAGACGTCGAGTCTCTTCACTTCTCCCTTGGTCAGCTTCCAAGTCTCGCATCCATATAGCAGGACTGACAAGACCAGGCAGTTGTAAAGGGAGGCTTTGGTCTTTCTGCTGATGTTTGTGGCCTGCCAAATGTTGGAAAGTCTCTTGAATGAGGGGGGAGCCGCGGTGGTCGAATGGTAGAGCGTTGGACTTCCAATGCTCGGGTCGTGAGTTCGAACCCCGGCTGGGGCCAAACATTGTGCTGGCTTTTTCATCGTTGCCCCGTCTTTGATATCACCCTTATGTGGTGGAAAAGGACGTTAAACTCCCAAACACCCATCCACCCTCTTGAATGAGGCGCTGGCCAATGCTACTCTCTTCTTGATGTCCGCAGTGCCCCCGCCATCCTTGGTGACATTGGCGCCGAGGTATGTGAAGCTCTCCACCTCTTCGACTTCGCTGTGTCCCACTTTCAGGCTGGCGTTGCTCTTGCCGTTGGTCTTCAATACTTTGCATTTTTTACCGTTAGAATACGATCCGGGGAAAACGCACAGTACTTAACAGCTGAGATCTTAGTTGATTAGGTGTTTGATCGGGAGTTTAACGTCCTTTTCCATCACTTAACGAAACCATGGCTACCATTGCAAGGCTTTATACAGGGAGAATTCTGTTTTGGAACAGTTGTGCTTGTGACTGCGCCCGTCTGCCCGAAACAGCCTATCGTAGAGATTAGTAGAGCTCCGAATGCAACACACTGACGTTTGATGGCCGCGCAAACGAGGAAAATTCAACCGTCCGTATACGACGTTCGTCGTGTTTGTCGAGTGTCGTCATCGACACTGTCAGCGGCTGTTGCGTGTTGGCTTCAGTCAGCTGAACGCAAGCCTGTCTGTGTATGTATTTGTGTGTGTATGTGTGTTACTGGTGTGATGCTGGACATCACCAAAACAGCTCAGAACAGAACGACCTTTGAGCCTAAACATAGTGGCAATGGGGCCTTTAGGGAGGATATGAAACGAACTCACGACCCCAACAATGTTAGTAATGACGCTCTATCGTTAGCTGCATGACAGTCTGTGCCTTAGTGTACAGCTTAACAACAACAACAGTGACAACAACAATGACAACAACAACAATGACAACAACAATGACAACAACAGTGACAACAACAATGACAACAACAACAATGACAACAACAAAAATGACAACAACAAACCCCCCCCCCAAAAAAAAAACAACAACAACAACAACAAACAAACAAACAAAAACAAAACAACAACAAACAAACAAAAAAACAAAAAACAAACAAACACACAAACAAACAAACAAACAACACCACAAACAAACACCACCACAAACAAACAAAACAACAGCAACAAACAAACAAACAAAATTCAAAACAACCCACAAACAAAACACAAAACAAACACACAAACAAAACACAAAACAAACACACAAACCAACAAACTCTTGTGTGTAAAGGCTACTGCAGACGCAGGCCCTTATTTCCTTGCTCCTGACATTGTCTGATGCAGTCATTATTTCAGCACCGTCATATCAATATGGGTAAGACTAAAACCGCTGCCTGGTTGGACATATATAGCAATACTTTCTGTGATTTCGTGCATTAAGTGATTAACTGCTTACTACTGGGTCGCTCATTACCCGAAAGGCAACGCGCATAATAGGAGCGGAATATGCGGCGCATGTTGTCTTGTGGCAGAAAATGGCACAATTAGTAAGGGAGTATTTTATGACTCGGTCCTGATTACCATTAGGAGGTTGCAATCAAGTAATTCAAGTTCCGTGCCCAATTGTTTGTCAGTGTGCGCTGAGAGAGAGAGAGAGAGAGATGATGATGATGATGATGATGAAACCTTTATTTCAGGATAGACTTGTTACTGAGGCACTGGAAGGACTCTCTTAGAGAGAGAGAGAGGGGGGGGGGGAGGGATAATGTTAAGGAAATCCCATGCCCAGTGACAGTTCACTGAATATGCATGCGCCGCAAATGGTCACTAGTGATTCTGTTTGACAACCTCGGTAGGGGGTGGGGGGGGGGGACCTACGCAAACTTTACACGTATCCTGTGAGATTTATTCAGCGAGTATTGAAAAATTTCCGCCAGCCACAGGCCGCGCCTCAGTATTTCGCGCATGAAAGAAAGTTGTCGGCCGGTTCATCACCAGCCCCAATTCAAGACAGCAATAGAATCTGCCCCCGTACATTTCTCTGCGTGTCAGCCGACCTCCATTTCTCTTCCAGTAATCCGACCAATAATCTACCTCTCTCGGACTCCAGGATTTAATCAGACTCGGGGTCCACCCCTGCCCTTTGCGCAGGACACACACAACTACATTCTGTCTGGCACAGCATCTGGCTCATTTCCAGACGCTGGGTCATGGATGCATATATGATTTTCTTCCTAATTCCTTCACACACACACACACACACACACACACACACACACACACACACACACACACACACACACACACACACATTAATTTTCTCTGTAATTTCAGGTATTTTGTCCCTTTCCTTAGTATTTGTGTGTTGTTACTATTGTTTGCAAGGAATGCCGTACTTGGTGAATCTGTGTATTTGTATTAGTACATGTACTGTTCCTGTATGAGTGCAGTGTTAACATGTATGTGACAATTGTGACACAGGCGGCTGTGATGTATATATGTCTGTCTATCGTTTTTTCCAATGCCCCTACAGGGTCGGTAAATAAACTTAACTTGACTTGACTTGACTTGACTTCTCTCTTGTTGGTACTGTCCTCTGGTACGTATTTCGTTTGTCCCGATGCGAAGACGCAATTTTTTAAAATTATTATTTTGAAAGGGGGGGGCGGGGGGGGGGGGGTCAGAATAATCGAGTTGGTAGAGTTGTCAGTTTTTTTTTACTTTGACAGTGAGTGTCAGTGTGTTGGTTTCGAACCGGCCCCCGTAGTGTAGTGGTTAACACTTCGGACCATGGACCGGGAAAACCCGTGTTCTAGTCCCAGCCGAAGCAAGCGGGATTTTTCCTACCTTGGTCGGCTCCTACCCAGTATCTCAGTCCCAAACCACAAAGACCTCCATAGCATCATCTTACCATTATCCTCATTTTCATCATCATGCATAATAAAAAAAAATTGCCCCAACTTTCAAGCCTCCCTGCATTCCACCCATGATTTGGGAGGAACACCACTGGAGCTGGCAAAGAGTTGGGACATCAAAACAATAACAACAACCAACAAACAAACAAATAAAAAAACAACAACCGTGCTTCGATTCCCAGACGGGAGCTAAAACGTTGTGCTGGCTCTTCCTCAGCCCTTTCACCCCCTCCTTCTCGCTCCGTCTATGATATTACTCGAAGGTCGATAAAACTTTCCGGAAAGCTTCATTACATTGTGTGTAAGCTGCTTTTTGGTCACTCCGAATCTACGTCCGCAAGCACTGATCTTTCACTGTAACATCACTCTTAGGGTAGACCAGATAGAGCACACACACACACACACACACACACACACACACACACACACACACACACACACACACACACACACACACACACACACACACACACACAAGCACGCACACACGCACTTATTTAGAAGATAATTACAGAGCAAAATAAACACAGCAGTACTCGAACGCAAACCCGGCCTTAACCGGTGATTTTTGTCATAATCTGGCAGTCATCAGCCCATCGGCAGCATCATTACCTCATGAGGATATCTCCGGTCTTCCCAGGGATCGTGACGAATTGAGTTGGGTTTAACTCCTTTGCGTGACGCGTCTCCATGGCGAGCCTGTGACTCCCCTGCCCCCCCCCCCCTCCACCCCACCCTCCTCCCCGCCCTCCTCCATCCCGGAGTAGGGAATTTATGGCAGGACACTGAAGCCGCCCTCAGAGAGCCCGGGACCCCCTCCTGGAAGCCAGAGATCTGTAATTTTAGAGAAGGAGAAAGGTCTGGAATCAGCAAGATTGGCCGATAAAACACGCATGGATTCTGAGAGCGAGAGTCCCACAGCGGAGGACGAGAATCTCCATGTCTTATTTATTACTGGGCAGGTCCTGCTTCTAAATGATTTCTTACGTGATTAGAGACCAGTTTGGCCGCTAAGCCTTGCAAGTTGCGCGGATCAGATCGTTCAAGGATGATTGTCCTCTGCTTTCAGTAAAACAAATCCATTATTGTGGGTCTCGATGAAGTAAAGAATCTTAAAACAATTTCATAAAACTTAAATACCGTCGGTCGTTCGGTTTGTCCTAGCAACAGCAGGGGGGAGCCGCGGTGGTCGAATGGTAGGGCGTTGCACTTCTAATGCTCGGGTCGTGAGTTCGATCCCGGCTGGGGCCAAATATTTGTGCTGGCTTTTTCATCGTTGCCCCGTCTTTGATATCACCCTATGTGGTGGAAAAGGACGTTAAACACCCAAACACCCACCCACCCACCCCACCCCTAGCAACAGCAGCAACAGCAATAGTTTGTTTTCGCTTTTCTTCATCTGGTTGTTTGCCGTGCGTGTGTAAAATGTATGCTTGTGTGGCCAAATAAGAATAAGAAACGCACAAGGTTCAAAAACGCCTATATTCCCTATTAGCCTCAGGCATCATAGTCACCCATAAAAAAAATGCTTCAATTTACCCCCCCCCCCCCCCCCAAAAAAAAAGAAAAAGAAAAAGAAAAAAAAAGCATGCTCAGACCAAGCAAGGGCACGCACCTCACAGGAGTTTACAGAAAAATTTGAATGTCTCCTTTCCGCTCAGGCCTCACTGGAGTAATGCTAGTCTTTCTGTTTAGGCCAGACAGCCGCTTCATCTAAATCCGCTCGCGTCGCTTTTGCCGCTCTCCAGCGCAAAAAGTCCGAACTTCACTGGCAGCTTGCCACTTGCTTCGGCCCCTTGGCATGCACCTTGGCCTACAAAATACAAAAATCTCGAAAATTACGCTTTTTCATGGCAACAAAAATCATTACAAGCTAACACACTCGCCAAACAGGGTTCTCCAAATACTCACTGCACATTTGTGTCCTTACGCCTGTCTTTTCTTTTACCTAGAATTGATGTTTATAAGTATGTCTAACGCGCTGTCTGTCTAAATTTAGCTTTTTCTATTCCTTGTCGTGTCACTGTAGTGGCTGAGTAGGTGGTGGGCACTCAGCCTCAAATCAATCTCACGCATGCTTTGTTTGTGAATAATTTATTCTAGCGGAACTGTCACGATCAGAAGAAGCCTTTCAAACATTGACAACCGACGTGAGTAACACCGAGAAACGGTTAACCAATAAACACACGCCTGTTTGGTACGTTGTTTGCTCGCAGTTTTTTTACCCCCTAGAACAGGGGAGCCGGGGTGGTCGAATGGTAGAGCGTTGGACTTATAATGCTCGGGTCGTGAGTTCGATCCCGGCTGGTGCCAAATATTTGTGCTGGCATTTTCATCGTTGCCCCGTCTTTAATATCACCCTATGTGGTGGAAAAGGACGTTAAACCCCCAAACACCCACCCACCCCACCCCCTAGAACATCAGGAGACACATTAGCGTACACCCGTTACGTAGGCCAGTGCGACAAATGTCCTTAATCCTTCGGGGAGGCGGGATGGCCGAATGGTTGAGCGTTGGATTCTCAGTGCTCGGATCGTGAGTTCGTATCCCGGCTGGAGCCAAATATTTGTGCTGGCTTTTTCATCGTTGCCCCGTCTTTGATATCACCCGTATGTGGTGGAGAAGGACGTTAAACCCACAAACACCCACCCCCACCCCACCCGCTCGGGTCGTGAGTTCGAATCCCAACTGGGGATAAATAATTGTGCTGGCTTTTTTCTCGTTCCCCCGTCCGGCTTTGATATCACCCTTACATGGTGGAAAAGGATGTTAAACTCACACCCACCCACCCACCCACCCATCCACTCTTCGTCCTTCGTTTACTGTACGGCGGATTCCGTTTGTTTCTTTCTTAGTTTGTTTGCTGACGCTTTCGCTTAAGTGTTTGTTTGTGTGTGTGTGTGTGTGTGTGTGTGTGTGTGTGTGTGTGTGTGTGTGTGTGTGTGTGTGTGTGTGTGTGTTGCTAGCCTTTTGTTTTCGTCACAGCTAAATGAAGCAGTACATGAAAATACACATAACTAATTTATAACAACAAAAACAATTTTAAAAAGTTCCGTATCATTTGCTCAACTTTCATCAGATGGCCTGATATTTGTATACTGATGCGACCAGTTGATAAACATTGTTTTCGACCCAAACTGAGAATCGCCACACACGAACACCTCCCACATACACGATACACGACACGTGCTTAATAAAGTGTGAGAAACTCCTCCCTGCGTACTGTAAACAGCGGCTCGAGGCCTCCCCGACTCAGTCCCTCCTACACGACCCGCCCCCCCCCCCCACACCCCCACCCCCCCCCCCCGCCCTTTCCAATTGTTACCTCATAAGGTTGCAGAACCCCATTGTTGTTCTGGTCCCGTTCCAACATGCCTTCTGTTGCTCCCAGAGCTCGCATAATCGTCCTGTGTCGGCCGCCACCACTTAACTCTATCGTGACCGGGGCTGCCGCTGCGTTATCACTGTACTGGCCTGGGCCTGCTGCCGTGAAACTGCAGTTAAAAAAAAGAAAAAGAAGTGACTACTTGTAAACAAACTTGACCTCAAGCTTCAATGAACACACACACACACACACACACACACACACACACACACACACACACACACTTGACTTTTTGTGTACGTGAAAAAAAAAACAACAACAACAACAACAAAAACGGAACGAAAATTCAATTCTGATCAGTAAAAGTTCAGGTGTGCGGCGCATGGCTGAACCTTCGATCGAAGGTTCCCGCCATGAATGAGTTAAAACCCAATCCCCGAGCGGCCAGCACGACGGTGTCCCGTTGGCCACATCAGGGGACACATTAGGGTATTATCCGTTACGCAGGTGCGACGAATTTGACACGGACAGTGGTCAGCGCTTCCCACTTGCAACGACAGGATCGCGTGCGGCAGTCATGTTGGCGGGTCCAGCCTCAGTGGCGTTACCGATGCAGCAACAACATGCTGTGAGTTGACGGCCGTCAGCACGATTATTCAAAAATCTACAAACCAGTCAGCCCGGCTCGTTTACGTTAAGCGCACGGTTACACGACTGCCAGTCTGCATGTTGCCGTACTCGGCTGCCTGCGGCGTTGCAAGGTTTGGGCAGTGATTGGTCAGTTGGCTGTACGGGCTGCCTGTGGCTAGCTGGCTGCCAGGAAAAATAGAACGGCTTTCTATTCCCGCGCCGTAGCACCGGCAAGGGGGATTTTAGCCAGCTGGCCGCCAGCGATTTAATTATTAGGGTTGCCAGCGTTGCCAGCCCTGCAAGTACCAATCCTGGCAACGTGTAGCAGCGGCCCTTAGGGTGTTGTGTGGCATTTGGCGAGAAATTTATCAGGGCTGAACGTGTGCCAGCCATGAACTAGGCGTTTTTGCATGTTTATACGCTGTATCTGTATCCGGAAGGAAAGTTCAAGCTCAGCCATTCATTAGCGAGTTAGGCGCTGCGTGTACGCCCGATACCAGAAAGGGAAAGGTCAGGCTCATTTATGGTTTGACAGGTTGACAGAGAAGTTGTGAAAACCGGCACGCGTATAAGTCAGCAGATAATCAGTTATGTATGAATCATGAAAAGACTTATACGCCCCTCATGTGCGATAGACTCTCCGGGGCGAGCAGTTCAAGTTTAGCCAATCAGAAAAGAGGCCAGACTTCGGCGCGGTTCAAAGACTCCACAAGCTTTCACGTTGTAACAAATAAACTGATCGCTTTTGTTGTTCATACATGCCATCGCGTATAATTTGTGACAGTCAGTGTAATGAAAAAAGGCACAATGAGGCGTTGCATCGTCACTGCGTCTTTGTTGAGGTATGCGTGTTTCTGAAAGAGCTCCCTGGCTTCTTGTGTCAAGGATAGATCACTTCACGGCTTGAACTTGAAGAACTGTATTTTACCCCGCTCGTGCTTCGGCCAGATCTTTGACAGGCAAGAGATTTCGGAGTAACTCGATTTTCGGGTAATTTCCGGGAAAGTGGAAAAATGTGTGTTCTCATGAAATATTCTCCTAATCTAGGGGAGCCTTTATCGTATAAGCATGCAGCTGATCTGTCCGTAGTGCAAATGTAGGCCACCTAACTAGTTTTGTGTTCCATAGAAAAAAATTGCGTCCGAGAACAGTTTGAATACGTCGAGCGTCCCTCTTGGGGGGGCAGCAGTATTTTTAAAAAGAGAATGGTATGGCATGGTATGGTATGGTATGGTATGGTAGGGTAGGCTTCTCCTAGGCGCTCATATCCATCTCTTCTGAAATGCTCTTGGCGCCGCAGGGCCGGAGGACGAAGCAGTGAAAGCCTGCTGCCACTAAGCGCTACTTTATATGCAAACCTCCACCCTGCTATTCACTCTGGTGCGTGCGACAGTATTTCTGTTTTCGACATCACCGGCCACAGCCTACTTTTCTTCGAAAGATGAACGTGGGATGTTTAGCGTGCACACTTGATATTTGTGCGAGCGTGTGTACACGAGGGTGGGACAGGCTGAATGGACATGAGTGTGCATGCTGGTTGATGAGCATCAGTGAGTGACTTCATGAACGTGCGGTTGCTATTCTTGTTATGTTACCCTGGTCCTATAACCCACATATCTTTTGTCTTATTTCATTTGTACTTCAAATCTGTTGAGAGGGCTTTGCCCCCTTTACAATTTCACCAGTGTAGGATCGATGAAAGCTGTTGCTATCTTTAGACGTAGCTGACGCTTCATTGCGCGATTGTCAACGAGGCTTAGCCTGCAGGAAATATGTGGAAAATTAAAAAAAGAGGGGTATTTGGATCTTTCAAGATACAGAAGTATTATGTATACACCAGATTATTCATCCCTCCCTCCCCCCCCCCCTTCCCACACCCCACCCCACCCCACCCCTCCCACACAGAGAAGACGAATATATCTGGTGTTTCTATACACGGATCAACGCAGAAAAGGCGAGTAAATTCTGGGTGGTAAAAACTTGGTGCTTTTCGTGCACTGGATCCACACACACAAGGAAAGTAATCTGAGTGGTAACAACGTGGGGAGTCAGTTTTTATACACCTCCACCCCCACTCCTGCCCACCCTACACACACACACACACACACACACACACACACACACATACACACACACGCACACACGCACACGCACACACACACACACACACACACACACACACACACACACACACACACACACACACCTTCCCCTTCCCCTTCTCCCGGCTGACGGAAGAAGGACTATTGTTTGTAAGTGATGTTCTATGTCTTCGTTTATGTTCGTGTGTCGGTCTAGTAAATTCTGGGTGGTAAAATCTTGGTGCTTTTCATGCACTGGATCCACACACAAGGAAAGTAATCTGTGTGGTAACAACTTGGGGAGTTTTTATACACCTCCACCCCCACTCCCCCCCCCCCCCCCACACACCCCTTTCCCCCCGGTTGATGGAAGAAGGACTATTGTTGTAAGTAATATTCTGTGTCTTCCTTTATGGTCGTGTGTCTGCCTAGCCAGCCGCAAACACTGCAGGCGATTGGAAATTTTCGCGTGTCTTGAAGAGTCCTTGCTATTCTACATAACATATGTACGAAGATTCCTTGTTATCTTGTGTACCGCATCTTCATACCAAGAACGTTGCAACTCCTCGCTCGGCCGAAATATCCCCAGAAGGACAGCCGCGTCTCCACGTCCAGACATCGTTACGCTTTTATTGACAATAATATGGCGAGATGTCCCGGGATTGTGGATAGATATTAACGTCCCTCGGAAATGGTCGACAGCCAAATGCACTTAACTTTAACGAGGATCCCTGCGAAATTCAGCTTATCAATAAACTCGAAACCGGAGCGCCCTTGTGAGTTTCCACAAAACACCAAATACTGGTCATGCAATTTGACAGACGGGGCTGGTGGTATGTCTTCCGTACGGAGCAACCTTAGCTGTCTCGGAGGAATTCAAGCCAGACATTGTATATTGGCCAGGTTGTCTTTTGTCCGTGGTGGAGCAGTTTAGGGAATACTGTAATACACTGCAAAGTTATCGGTGGTTTCCGTATCACGCACTCAGTTTGTTGCCGCAAAGCCATCATCAGATGATATTCACAATGAGAAGCACGGAAGTCTACGGTACTAAAATACACACCTATCAACATTTTGCCATGTTCCACTCAGTAGGCCTACGTATACGTCAAAAATCACTACTTAATTTATAAGCGACTTGGAATGATGACCATTTCTCATGGAGATGTATTTACGATATCACACGCACGCACGCACGCACGCACGCACACAGCGTGAGAGAGAGAGAGAGAGAGAGACACACACACACACACACACACACACACACACACACACACACACACACACACACACACACACACGCCCTTGTTTCCCCACAGCTCGACACTGCGTAATGCAAATAACGACAAAATACCGTGATCAAAATCGATGTAAACGTCTACTCTAATACATGACACTAAAAATTAATGTGTGTAACCACAAGAGACCATCCTTGGACTACACGAGGAAAACATCGATACATCCTGCAAGAGACGATCACTCACAGGGACACTGGCTAGACGGTCTTGGCAACGGGCAGCATAATTATACAGTTAGAACATCAAGTGCACTTATCTAGCCACGAAGATCCACCCCAAGCAAAACTGCAGCTCATGCCAAAAGAGATTCGGGTCTGCCTTTCGTCACATGAAACTATTGTTGCTGTCGTTTTTACGATAGATGCTGTCTCGACATGGAGACGCGGCTGTCTTTCTAGGGATACATCGGCCGGGCGAGGAGTTGCAACGTTCTTGGTATGAGTTTCTGTGTTCGTAATGAGTTCTGATGAAAAAAACAAAAAACAAAAACAAACCTGCCGCTTACAAAGCTCTAAGGCTGTTTAATAATAATAATAATGATAATAATAATAATAAGTATTGTATAGGCGCTTTACCCAATTTCACAATCGGCTCAAAGCTCCGCGAACTGAACCCAACACGCACGGTCGCGTGAATCACACGCATTCTCTCACACACTGGACATAAACACATTACAATCACGTGGTGCGAAAGGCCAGCTTAGCTATTTGAATTTCGGAATTTAGAATTGCATTTATTTTTCAAATTTTGTGGGCTGAACATTTCCCAAGCAGAGGGGAGAGGAAGCCGAAGTACCCGGAGAGAACCCCCGACGATCGGCCCGAATGAGCGGTGCCACATACGAGAAGGAACAATTCTTCGCCCCGAGTGGGACTCAAACCCCTGGCCTCTCGCATTGGGGACAAGTCTCTTAACCACTAGACCACCGACCGCCCCGTTTGCCAAATGATAAGGTGTTTCTTTTAGCCAATGCGACCATTTTCGTGACTTCGCGGCTTCTAATAGCAGAGAAAAATGACCTCCTTTGGCCTAACGCTTCCATACTTGCACTACACGCCGGTCGACAAAGTCGCTAAAATTAGCCACCAGTCAGCGCTGTCTGGCCGGTCTTCAGTCCACAACCAGACAACGTCGTCTTCTCAGTACGCTGTACGTTCTACGTACGTACAACAACGATACGCCGACCAGAATTCACCACAATGGTTTCAGATAATATGCTGTGTCTCAAGTGACTGATTCTGACATATGGAGTAAGCGCATTCGATGAAAAGGGTTTTTTTTTTTTTTTCCCCCACTGAGTTGTTGCATGCCTGACAAACGGATTGAGACGTCAGAGACACATAACTGTTTCAAGATTTCTCGGCTTCGTGGATAGCCAGATAGATCACCGAGGCGAACGTTGGCCTGGAGATTGGAATGTTTGGGTTTCGAATCCAGACAGGGTCAAAAACAGGACTTTCTTATTTTACCAGTCTTTACAATCACCATTCCGCTGGAGGAAAAACGTGAAACCTCAAAAGGAAAAACTCGGTGCTGTTGCTTACTGGATTTCACTTTGTCCATGTGAGAGAAAGGGATCATTTCTGGGCTAGAATTCGACATTGAACATTACTACAATGTAAACAAGCGTGCGTTCTTGTATTTCAGACATACGGCTTTACCTGAGACCGAACGTCGTCAAAAAGTTTTGAATGGGAGTAGCACCGGGGGGGGGGGGGTTCCCGCCATCTTGGCTAGCCCCCGCCCGGAAGGAAACGCTTGTTTGATGACTGGCGACGTGTGATGAAGGCCTAATGGGTTTTGGATAAGTGAACGATTTGGCTGTCCTGTCCGAGTGCCGCAGTAAATGGATTTGCTACGCCCTGTCCTCCACAGTCTGGTGCATCTGAGTCTAGAAATGGTGTTTAAATTGACGTTCCGTGGGTAACTACGGATGCTGGCTGACTTTATTTTGGAAATGGGGGGCTGGCGACCAGATTTTCTTTTCTGGAGCCTAAATGCGTCTCATTCGCTTTCTAGAACATATAGTTCTAGCCGATGTCTGCACGGGTCACTCAGCTCAACACAAGACAAGACAAGACAAGATTGGACAAGTCAGAATAGGGCGGGTGGGGGTGTATATTTGGGAGTATAACGTCCTTTTTCCACCACGTAAGGGTGATATCTGTCGATGCTTCTGTAACGTTATGTTTTTTACAGGTAGGGCTGTTAACCCTACGCAAACCCGTTTAGCCTCTTGGAGAGGTGGTCCACATTCGTCTGACCTCTACCCTTCGACCTGTCCAGCTTGGGTGACCCTGCCAGGAGCACGTGCTCCCGCTGGCGTAGCTCTCTGGGTCATTGAGGTACACAAACCACTACCCCACGACAAGGGTTGGACCATGTAGGGACCATGTCACGGAAAACCAGATTGATCACATCTGCATCAGCCGGAAGTTCAGGAGATCGTGGCGAGATGTGCGCGTGATGAGGGGTGCCGATGTATCATCAGACCACCACCTTCTTGCAACAACACTGAGACTTCGGCTTAAGAGACACACCAACGCCAACAACACACGGACCAGGTACAACGTTGGCCTACTCAGGAACACAGAGACACAAGCAGCATTCCGGATCAGCCTTTCCAACAGGTTCCAGCCACTGCAAGACCTGATAGAAGACAGTGGAATGGATATCGAGACACAGTGGGAACACAGCAAGAAACTCTGGCACGACACATGCGAAGAGGTCCTTGGCAAGAGAAAGACCCAACACAAGGAATGGATCTCTGCTGATACCATCCAGAAGCTGGAAGTTAGGAAAAAGAAGAAAACTGCACTGAACACGAGCCGAACAAGAAGAGCTAAGGCAAAGGCACAGGAAGAATACACAGCAGCTGACAGAGAAGTGAAGAGGAGCACCAGAAAGGACAAGAGGGACTACATCGACGACCTGGCCAATCAAGCAGAGGAAGCAGCTGGACAAGGGAACCTAAAAGACCTGTACCAGGTGACCAAGAAGCTCGCGGGCAAATTTCAGCAGACAGACAAACCAGTGAAGGACAAGAACGGGCACCCACTGACAACAACTGAGGAACAGCTGAAGCGATGGGCAGAACACTTCAGGGAGCTGTTAAATCGCCCCATCCCTGAAACACCACCAGACATCCCGCCAGCTGAGACAGAACTACCCATCAACTGCGACAAGCCCTCTAAGGCGGAGATCAGGAAAGCCATCATGACACTGAGAAATGGGAAAGCTGCAGGGCCGGACGAGATACCAGCAGAAGCCATCAAAGCAGACACAGAGACAGCCGTCAACATGCTGCACAGCCTATTCAGCAAGATCTGGGAGAAGGAAGAGGTGCCAGCCCAGTGGAAAGAAGGGATCGTCATCAAGCTGCCAAAGAAAGGGGACCTCAGGGACTGCAGCAACTACCGAGGGATCATGCTCCTGTCAGTGCCAGGCAAGGTTCTCAACAGAATTCTACTGGAGAGGATGAGGGAGGCAGTCGACCCTATGCTCCGAGACCAGCAGGCGGGCTTTCGCAGGAACAGGTCCTGCGCTGACCAGATCGCCAGCCTACGCATCATCGTTGAGCAGTCACTGGAGTGGAACTCCCCCCTCTACATCAACTTCATAGACTATGAGAAGGCCTTCGACAGTGTAGACAGAGAGGCGCTGTGGAAGCTGCTAAGGCACTATGGAGTTCCCGGGAAGATCATCTCCCTGATCCAGTGCACCTACAAAGACATGAGCTGCAGGATTGCCCATGCCGGCCAGTTGTCAGAAAGCTTCGAGGTGAAGACCGGAGTCCGCCAGGGATGCCTGTTGTCCCCGTTCCTCTTCCTCCTGGTCATCGACTGGATCATGAAGACCACCACAACAGGCAGGAAAAACGGGATACAGTGGACACTCTGGACGCAGCTGGATGACCTCGACTTTGCGGACGACCTGGCGCTCCTGTCTCACAGCCACAGCCAGATGCAGGACAAGACTACATGCCTGGAAGCCACATCAGCCGGAACAGGGCTCAAGATCAACAGGAGGAAAACCGAGCTGATGAAGATCAACACCACTGCCAACACACCAGTCACAGTCGGTGGAGAGTCCATCAGGGAAGTAGAGTCCTTTGTCTACCTGGGGAGTGTGGTTGATGGACAGGGAGGCACAGACCGAGACGTCACAGCCAGAATCGGCAAGGCAAGAGCAGCAATGGTCATGCTGAAGAACATCTGGGCATCCAAAGTTGTCAGCATAAGAACCAAACTTCGCATCTTCAACTCCAACGTGAAGTCAGTTCTGCTCTACGGATGCGAAACATGGAGGACAACGAAGACGATGCAGCAGAAGATCCAGACATTTCTCAACACCTGTCTGAGGCGCATCTTCAACATCCGATGGCCAGAGAAGATCCGGAACGAAGAGCTGTGGGAGCGAGCAGGGCAGGAACCAGCGGCCAAGCAGATCCTGCGGAGGAAGTGGGGCTGGATTGGACACACCCTCAGGAAGCCAGCATCCAGCACCACACGCCAAGCCCTGACATGGAACCCACAGGGGAAAAGGAAGAGAGGCCGGCCTCGCAACAGCTGGAGGCGGGACACTGAGGCAGAGTTATATAAGCAGGGGACCAACTGGACTGGAGTGGCAAGAATAGCCCAGAACAGAGTGCGATGGCGAAGGGTTGTCGATGGCCTATGCTCCACGTGGAGCCAGGGGCCTAAGTAAGTAAGTAAGGGTGATACCAAAGACGGGGCCACGAGAAAAGGCCAGCAGAAATATGTGGCCCCAGCCGGGATTCGAACTCACTAGCCGAGTATTAAGAGCCCAACGCTCTACCATTCGGCTATCCCAGCTCCCCGCACAGAACAGGGCAGGACGGGGCATGACGAGACAGGTCAAGTCAGAACAGGACAACAGGACAAGACATGACGAGACGAGACAACAGGCCAAGACGAGACAACAGGCCAAGACAGGACAAGACTAGACAGGATAGGACAGGACAGGACAGGTCAGGACAGGACAGGGCAAGACAAGACGGGACAAGATTGGACAAGACAGAACAGGACAAGACAAGACACCAGGTCAAGACAACAGGCCAAGACAGGACAAGACTAGATAAGACAAAACAGGATAGGACAGGACGGGACAAGACAAGACAAGGCAAGGCAAGACATGGCAAGGCAAGGCAAGGCAAGACAAGACAAGACAAGACACCTCTTACCGATGCAGGGCTAATGTGGCTTCACATACATTTCGATACGCTTTGATCTTAGGAGTCAGGTCTACGCAGACCGAGCCACTTGAACTGAAGTCTTCTTCCCCAAAGGTCTGCCTCAGAAAATTGCGCCTTTTACTTAAAATCAACCATCCTCTACTAGTGTTATTACGCGTCAGCTGCCTCTGTGCCCAGTCTTTTCTATCAGACAGCGTCGATGTAGTGGTCTCAAGCTGCTCTTGTAGCACTGATGAAGCACAGACTCGGCATCTAACTGCTGTCTGGAACTATATATCTCACCAAACGCCTCCGAGGCGTCTACAACAACTACCAACTGATCCTCTCCAGCAACCGTAGCCCAGCCAATAGACCAATAAGTCTTCCTTTGGGGGGGAAAGGAACTACTTTGTTTTCAAAGTTCTCGAAATGAAGCCAATGAAGTCGGAGTTCCGGGGACTGGGTGTAATTGTACACTTTCTCACACTTTGCTTTCGTTTTCACAATGAGTAACCGGAATGTACAGGCCATGGTCACTGTGTCTCCAAAATAACAACAACATTAAAAAACAACAACAACCAAACCAAACCAAACAAAACAAAACAAAACAAAAAACACAAATTTTTGTTTAGTATAGCGAAGTACGACCATTCTCCATGGACATATATA
Organism: Batillaria attramentaria; assembly: GCA_018292915.2. Lineage (NCBI taxonomy): Eukaryota > Metazoa > Mollusca > Gastropoda > Batillariidae > Batillaria > Batillaria attramentaria. The sequence goes on along the minus strand of JACVVK020000027.1, from coordinate 2,956,485 downwards.
ACGCTCAAAATAATTCAAGGAACACCTTTAATTGCAGGTCTTTTTCATGCATAAGCAAGGGTTCAATCTGTGCATGTATTTTGTCAAATCAGTCCTATTAGCCTGAGGAGCAGATGTCAGGTTTTATTTTGACGGGAAGGCAGCTTTCACAAGGACTTTCGCTTCAGCACTACCCGACACGAAAAGTTTTTTTGCCCCAAACTTTAATATTCACATGAATGTTGAGGATTAATGCCTCAACTGGAACATCCAGTTTGTCTTTCAGAGCCGCCATTTTGTCACAGAACAAGAGGTCAACAAGGTGTCTCTCTGGCAAAAAAAAATAAATTGGGCCTTAAGAAGGCGTGGACCAACCTGGCTTGTGTGTGACAGGGACGTGTCCAAACGGTACAGTCAGTGTTCTTAGAACTTTAACCGACAGTACGTACAGGAGCGCTTGTCCAGATATGACCGAAAAAACCGACACTTTACGAAAATACCAGGGGGTTTCGCCTGTATTGCCTTTTCTAAGTTTCTTTTCATCTTGCTCACCCCACTCTCTCCTTCGTATCATTTTGTGTGTGGGGGGACCGGGGTTGCCGAATGGTAGATCGTTGGACTTCTATTGCTCGGGTCGTGAGTTCGTATCCCAAATATTTGTGCTGGCTTTTTCATCGTTGCCCCGTCTTTGATATCACCCGTATGTGGTGGAAAAGGACGTTAAACCCCCAAACACCCACCCTTCTGTGTGTGTGTGTGTGTGTGTGTGTGTGTGTGTGTGTGTGTGTGTGTGTGTCTGTAGATCTGCAATGCGGTAATGCACCCTTGCAGCGCCGAAGTCCTGATTTCGGTAACCTGACACGTGTAGAATCTACTTACGGGGTGCCAGAGGACTACACCCCAGCTAAATATCTTGCACTCTGGCTTCCTGTGTTTTTTTTTTTTTGTTGTTTTTTTTTTTTTTTTTGGGGGGGGGGGGACGTAACTACACGTTGTAACAAGTCTGCTTCCGTCTTTATGGCCATGCAGGGACTGCCTTGGATTGGCTGCTTCGGGCGCATGGCTGCTAGGCGCCGTGTCCTTTGCCCAAGAGAACCATTTCCCTGCTGCTGTTCTGTATGCCTGCCTGCCCTAAGTGCCTCGTTAAAAGGCGAGATGCACTTTCGCGCTTCGGTCAGCAGGTTGTTTTCATCGATGCTTTACACGTGGGTTGGTAGGTTTTTCTGGTTTGGCGCTCACGTCCGTGAAACAACCACGCAGCTTACTAATAACGTTGCAGAGAGGCAGTGGTGACGCAGATGTGCGATTGGAGGAGGATATTTCCTCAATCGAAGGACGTAAAAAGTGAGCAAAGGGAAATTCGTCCTTAGGCAGGGAGTAATAGTCCTGATGTAATCCGCGGTTCGTTTCACTCTAGGGCACTTCTAGCCTCAGGCTGTTTAGGCCCGGGGCATTTCTAGCCTCACGATGCTTAGACTGGACTCGGGGCACTTCCAACTTCACGCTGCTTAGACCCGGGGCATTTCCAACCTCACACTGCTTAGAACCGGGGCATTTCCAGCCTCACATTGCTTAGACCCGGGACATTTCCAGTCTCACGCTGCTTAGATCCGGGGCATTTCCAGCCTCACGTTGCTTAGACGGGGCACTTCCAGCCTCACACTGCTTAGACCCGGGGCATTTCCAACCTCATGGTGCTTAGACGGAGCACTTCCAGCCTCACACTGCTTAGACCCGGGACATTTCCAGCCTCACGGTGCTTAGACTCGGGACATTTCCAGCCTCGGGCTGCTTAGACCCGGGGCATTTCCAGCCTCGGGCTGCTTAGACCCGGGGCATTTCCAGCCTCGGGCTGCTTAGACCTGTGGCATTTCCATTCTCACGCTGCTTAGACTCGGGGCATTTCCATCCTCACGCTGCTTAGACCCGGGGCATTCCCAGCCTCACGCTGCTTCGACCCGGGGCACTTCACGCTGGGGGGAGTACACCACTTCCCATTCTGCTTTATGCAAAAGGAGATCGAGTAGGTATTCCTTGATGGCTAATTTTTTTTTTTTTTACACGACTCTGTCCTGGAATGACAACACACCAAAAATGATTTAACACTGACCTTTAAGAAAAGAAAAAAAAAAACCGCACTAATATTCCTAGGATACTTTAAAAATCTGGCCTAAGTACAAACTAGCGTATTTAGCTAATTTATTTCGCTTATCCAACAACAACCCCCCTTCATCCCCCCCCTCTCCCACACCACCACCACAACCACAATGAAAATTGGTTTTGTTTGTATACGAAAGTAAATATCCAGGAACATCCTTTCCGTTGCAGACACGAGTGATGCTCTCTCTCTCTCTCTCTCTCTCTCTCCAATTTTTCACACCCCACAGTGATGACACGTGGATGTTTTTACGCAGCAAACAGAACGCATTCACGGAAAACCAAACTCCACAGCGGAGCCGCCACCGTATTGTCAATCGTATCGACCAGAAATACTGGGCCATTTTTTTTTAAATCCACGTTGACAGTGCCTCGTACATTCTGGGCCTATCGTGAGAGCAACACAATACTTCATCGGCAGTAGTCCAGAGTACGATAAAGGACAAGAGGCCATGTGAATTAATACAGGCGCGTTATTCTAGGTGGCCGGCTGGCTCGATACGCTGCGAGCTGGAGCAAACACGCACGTTCACGTGAACCGCGCGCATTTGCTGCGAGCTGGAGCAAACACGCACGTTCACGTGAACCGCGCGCATTCAGTTGCACACAGAGGGGCATCAGACCATCAGTCACGTGGTGCAAATGGTCAGCTTAGAACTTTTGAGAACTGAATTGAATATTTCCCTGAACACACGGGATTTGGTCTAGTGGTTAAGGTCTCCGACTTTGGATCCTAGGCTGTCTGGTTTGATCCCTGGTGGGCAGGAATTTGGATGGAGTTTTCCATTCACAGTCGAGTCAAAATCATGTGCAGACTCGTTTACGATGCATGTCTCGCCCTCGTGTACACATGCATGCACATAATTATATCAAATGTGAAAGCTAAAAGTCCAATGTTCATCTTTCGAAGAAGAGCGGGCTGTGGCCGGTGGCGTGGTGAACAGAAATACTGTCGCACGCACCAGAGTGAATGGCAGTGTGGAGGTTTGCACCTTAAGCAGCGCGTAGCCGCAGCAGGCTTTCACTGCTTCGTCCTCCAGCCCTGCGGCGCCATGAGCATTTTAGTAGAGACGGATATGTGCTCCCCGGAGAAGTGTACCATACCATACCAACATTTCCAAAGCAGAGGGTTGGAAGCCGGAAATACCTCCCCCTACCACCCCCCTGGCCCCCTCCCCCCCCCCCCCCCACACACACACACGACAACCGCCCCGAGCGAGCGGTGCGGTGCCACGTTCTAGAGCTAAAACAACAACAACAACAAAAGGAGAGGGGGGGAAAGTCTTGTTTTCTTTGGCTTGAAACGGACCTGCATGCAACTGAGGTTCAAAAAAGAAAACAACAACAACAACAACAAAACCGATGCCTCAAGCTAGACTCGAACCCCCCCCCCCCCCCCCCGATCTCTCGTCCTGGTTGCAGTAGCCGATACCGCGACTCCACCGCCCCATATATACAGACTTCAACATAAGTTAAGGACCACCTTGACAGACAGGTCTAATTTTTAAGAATTCACAAAAAATAGAGATCAAGGAATCTTTCAAAGTGTTTTGGCTGTGAAAGTGTTCAAGCGTTAACAATGCATCCTGCAAAGCTTGCTGAAGCTGAAAAACCACCATGTGCTGCACGGACATCCTCCAGGAATTTTAGCCAAATTTGCAGTTGGTCCTTGACTTATGTTGAAGTGTATATATATGGAGCGTTTCCCCACCACTGTCGTGCACTGATGTACTGCAGGCTGACATGCAAACTCCAGTTTCTGACCGTGCTCCTCGCTGTAGTGGATTCAGTCAGACTTGATTAATTAACTTGCCCTGCCGTTTATTGCTCATGACGACAGTGCCGCGCGTGCCAGGTCTATTGTCTTGCATTAGGCATTGTGTCGCATCCCTACAGGCGATGCTGGTAGACTGGTTTTCAGCTGTTTGGGAAGAGGGTGCTTGTGACTAATCTTGCTCGTGAATACGCTGAATAAATTGTGTGCGTGCGTGCGTGCGTGTGTGTGTGTGTGTGTGTGTGTGTGTGTGTGTGTGTGTGGTGTGTGTGTGTGTGTGTGTGTGTGTGCGTGTGTGTGTCATTGCGCTTAGCAATGATTCTGCTGGTGTGGTTGACAGCTAAAGAATTCTCTTTTTTTAAAGTTTACTGCATATTTATCATCCCTTTCGTGAATTTGGGGTTGCTTCCCTCGAAAGTGAATAATGTTTCTCAGAGAATACGCTGAATGAATTGTGTGTGTGTGTGTGTGTGTGTGTGTGTGTGTGTGTGTGTGTGTGTGTGTGTGTGTGTGTGTGTGTGTGTGATAGCGCTCAGCAATGACAGCTGGTACGACTTACAACTGAATAATTCTTTCTTTTACTGCATTCATGTTATCCCTTTCGGGAAATTGGGGTTGCTTTTCTCGAATGTGGCTTAGCATAAATAAAAACAGCGAAAACGGAATATGATATTCGAATAACATATTGCTTCCGTGTCTCTTGTCCGTGAATTCTGCTTTCAGCGTCAGTGTCAATGAATAAGTTTTGTTCGCTTTGACAATGGATTCATTCTTATTGTGTGACACCTGTTCCATTGCAAGTGTATAACACTTCTTTGGTGTGTGTGTGTGTGTGTGTGTGTGTGTGTGTGTGTGTGTGTGTGTGTGTGTGTGTGTGTGTGTGTTCCTGAATGTGGCAGTTTAGCATGCATCTCAATCATACAATTTCAGTTTAAAGATTAAACTGCTCATATTCTGAAGAACAAGAAAGAGCTCTGAATACGTAGACGTAACTACAACACACACACAAGGCGTGCCAAACACCTCCACGATATAATTATCATGACCTGCTCATGATTATGGCATTTTGTAGAACAAGGAAACAAAAGTTCTGAATACGCAAACGTAATTACAACACATACCAGGCGTGCCAGACACCTCCACGACATATTATCAACGAAGATTCACCCTTGCCCTTTTCAGTCGAGAGAGGTGCTTCCATTCCAAAGGCAGTGAAAAATCGATCATGTTTGAGTCGTAAAAGAACTGCCCTCGCCAACTGTTAGAAGCACTTTCAGCTTGTTGAATTCTTTATTGGTCTATTTTGAGCAAACGTCAAAAGTAGCTGGCTTTGCTCTACAAGTCACGTGCCAAGGGCATTTTTCCATATCGTATTTTATTACGCGACGGAATATTCAGCTTGTATGTTTGGTAAAGTGTGTTTACTCCTAACGAATGGTAGAGTGCTGGACTTTCAATGCTCGGGTCGTGAGTTCGAATCCCGACTGGGGCCAAATATTTGTTTTGGCCTTTTCTCGTTGCCCCGTCTTTGATATCACCCATATGTGGTGGAAAAGGAGGTTAAACTCCCAAACACCCACCCCGCCCACGCTTAGTCCTCACGTTACGAGTATCTGTTTCATCTGGACGTGTGAACTGAGCCAGTTTCTGTAACTGTTAGTCTGTCTGAATTCAGTAATGTTTAGGTAAAGCAGTTAGGGGTGGGTAGGGGTGAGGGTGGTGGTGGGGGCAGGGAGGGGTTTGGGTGGTCACAAAACGGGCCAATTCCAGACGTCCAAAAAAACGAAGGGAGGAAAAGACAGCACGTCTCCGGGTGGTGGTTCTGTCTGTGACTTACTTTAAAAGGGCGGCGCCGGCTTCCATTTTAAGGACTGGCCGGGCAGAATACAAATTTATAGAGAAAAGGTTACCGAATTGTAAGTGTAGCAGCTGCACCTGCAAGAAAGATGGCGAATGGGGAAGATCGTGGTTGGGGTTTATCCACGTATATACAAAGTTCCATGTTTGGTATTAACTTATCGCTTCATAACTTTCATGAATGAACGTTGGCATGAATATGCTCCTGAAGTCCTTGCATATTTCATGATCACATAATTCACAGGGGAATCCACGGCAGCATCGGCATATTAGATAAGTAGCTACACTTAGAAGAAGGAGAAAAAGGAGAAGAAGAAGAAAAATGAAGAAGGAAAAAAAGAAAGACGGATTTTAAAACGTCGGCATTTCCTTCGTAACCGTTGCAGGCTCAAAGAAACAGCCATTATCGGCAATACAGGGCAAGGGTTTAATGTCAGAGGTCTCCCCTCTATGCGACTCCGACTTGCAAGAGCCTGGGCGAACGACGCTCGCTCCTCCCCACGCAATCCGGAACGGCCCTTCTAAGCACACGCACTGTGCCAAAATCCCAAAGTCCCCTTGCCGTCAGAAATTGGGAGGGGAAAAAAAAGCCAGGGTGTCCCGAGGCAGGGCTCCTGGTAGCGTCATTCGCTAATAACGGTGTAAAAGAGTGCGTGGTTTGGCCTGCTAATGAGAATCTGTTCACAAGAAAAGATGGGGGGCTGCTTCGCAATCTACTCCCGTAACGCCTGAAGACTATGGTGTTGTAAGCCTTGAAAGAAGAAGAAGAAGGCTTGCAACATCGTCGTCTTCAGGCCTTGAAAGAGGAAACAGAAGAAGTAGAAGGCCAAGAAGGAGTCGCCTGATTTGAAATTTATCGCAGGAAATGAACATTAAAAAAAAAACGTGTGGGTGGGAGGGTAAAGTTCCGACCATGCTCTCGTTTCCTTGAGAGGAAAGCATTCATCTCCTTCTTCCTTCTTCCACCCCCCCCCCCCCACTCCCCATCCCACTCCCCGCCCCCTCTCACCACCCTCGAATACCTCGAATCTGAAGTTCTACGCCTTGATGTACAGCAAATTTAGTTACACTAGTCACAAATTTTGTCACACTCATCAGTCACCTCCAGAAACACCATCACCAGCACTCCTCAAGTACAAACTGAGGTCCACATTGAAACCAACAGACGAACAACAGTTACACTAGTGCGCGTTTTCTTGATACGTGCAGGCTGCGGTCTGTACACTCTGCTTCCTCATGAACAAGGGTAACGCGTGATGAGACGAGTGTTCTGGTTGACAGACATGTTTCGATTCGATTTCCTTGTTTAGAGTGGTGAAACTCTCGAACCTGCAACCTCTCCAGCAACAGCTAAACGCCAGGACGACTGTGCCACAGTGGCTTAATTGACAGACAAACTAGTATTCTAGACGGAATTCCTGTCTCCCCTTTACTCTTGTCTCGTTCGCAGACTTCGGCTCCACTGTTATACAATCTGCACTTGTAAGTCCATTTCGTGTGATATTATTCCGCCTCGCACAGTGATTGGCGGAATTCAAAGGGCGTTGTTGTCTCCTTCCAATGGGAATAACTTGTAATATTTATGTTATCAAAACATCTCTCCGTCCTATCAATACAAAATGAAGAAGATGCTTCACTGCCACCTTAGTAATTTATTGGTAAGGTTAGGCGTACAATGGACACTGAATACAATAAACAAACAAATGAACGATTTGTTTTAGCTGCGCGTATATATTCGTATGTGAAGAGACCTATGACGTATGCATATTTTGACAGGCTGAAAATTGGGATTTTTCTGGCCTAAATTCGCCAGGTCGGGGGGGGGGGGGGGGGGGGGGGGGGGGGGGGGGGGGGGGGGGGGGGGGGGGGGGGCAGAAACTCAGGCAAACAGATCACGAGCTTGATTGAGCCAAATGGCGTAATGCCCGGCTGCCCAACTCCTATTTAGTGGCGTAAATCTCCGCCGGCTTGGGGCCACAGACGTAAAGAGATAGACGCACCGCCGCACACTGCCACCGCTGCTTTCGAATGTCGCTATCGCGGCCATCTTACTAATACCAGAACTCAGAGGCTCTGTGTATAGGACGCCTCGTTCGAAATACAAAGTTCTTTAGAAAGACGTCATCAGAAATGTGACGTAAGTTAAAGCGGACCAATGCTATGCGCGCTATGTAAACAGCTGATAGCGTCTGGCCAATGCTATGCGCGCTATGTAAACAGCTGGCACTTCCAGGTACTAGCAACATCGCGCGCGGCGGCGTCACTTTTCCGGCACCGTGGTGCGTCTATCTCTATACGTCTGTGCTTGGGGCATCACAGCTGCACTCCGATGGCCGGCTACTTACGTTCAAAGTGAAAATCAATAACACGCGTGACTGCATTAATTTGTCTCCCAGCATGCTCACTCTTTCTGTCTTTGAAGTTTTGTCTCGTTAAATTCCATGTCTTGTTACGTTTATTGACTTTTTAACAGGTTCATGTTGTTTCGTGCGTGTCACTGTGACAGTATGTGAATATTTGAAGGCATTCTTTTTTCTGATTTTGTTTTCAAATAACAATGAGATGTTTCTGACTCGCGTGCAAAATTAATAACGGCAGTGAAAGGTTTTCTGGATTTTTACGCTGTGAAATAATTGAAATCACATGAAAAAACTCGAGTCTATGGTTTTATTGCGGTAAAATCCAACAATAACAACAACAACAAAACAGACGAAATTACACACACACACACACACACACACACACACACACACACACACACACACACACACACACACACACACCGCCATTGTAAACAGTGAATAGATGTGAAAGAACCAAATGCTCGTGGGATTTGGTGGACATAACGTTGATCAAACATAACGTTGATCAAACACAGCATATTGATAGAAGCTGACACGGAAAATCTAGGTTAGCTTTGCAACAAAAATGACTGTGATTAATTAAGTCCTGTGCCTCAGGGTAGTATATACATGATTTACGTTCGCCTTTATCCGCGCGCGCGCGCGCGCGCGCGTGTGTGTGTGTGTGTGTGTGTGGTGTGGTGTGTGTGTGTGTGTGTGGTGTTGTGTGTGTGTGTGTGGGGTGGGGGGGTGGTTGGGGGGGTGTGTGTTTGCATGTGTGTGTGTGTGTGTGTGTGCGTGCGTGCGTGCGTGCGTGCGTGCGTGCGTGCGTGCGTGCGTGTGTGTGTGGTGTGTGTGTGGTGTGTGTGTGTGTGTGTGTGTGTGTGTGTAGGGGGTGTATGCGTCTGCGTGCCCACCAAGCTTGTTTGCAAAACGTCTTAAACACACACACACACACACACACACACACACACACACACACACACACACACACACACACACACACAGAGGTAAATGTATCCTTACCATTGTCAGTACCGAGTAATCCACTCCTCCATCACAATTACTAGTTTACTGTACTGCATAACTAATATTAACTATCGTTTCCACAGCGGAATCAGTAGACCTGCTCCCAGCTTAGACCTGACGACATCCCTATGACGCACCGGGAACGCGCAGACGTCGCAGTTACCCCAGCAACGCTACCGCAAATTTTCACTGCACGTAGTAAGCGGACGCGAAATTGCTCTGCAAACAGCAGAAGTCTGGCATCGCTCACTTTGGGTGATCTTTAGCTGCCATTTGCCAATATGTCTTTCTCAATTGGAGAGTAGTTAATGTGTTTTCTCGCGGTGCTCAGCAAATTCGTGACGACAGGCCAAACACGAACGCATCGCGGTGAAACTGTATTTGTTTGTATGGCAACGGCTAACAATGAGAGTCTCAATACGTATGACAGGTGTATAGCAGCTTGTGAAAAACCTTTCATCGAATGCGCTGTCGCTGTGCTTCAGAATCAGTCACCTGGGCCACAGTATATATAGCAGCTGAGACCATTGTGGTGACTCGGGCTGGCGTGTAAGTTGTGGGGAACCGGGTGGCCGATTTTTTTTTTTACTACTTTATTATCCCTTTCGGGAAATTCGGGCTGCTTCCCCTGAGGGAAGCGCGTCGCCGCGGTGCAGCGCCACCCAATACCTATCCTTCCTTTTTTTATTTTTATTTTTTACAATTTTGCAATTTTCCGTGTGTGGTGGAAAAGGACGTTTAACCCCCAAAACACCCACCCACCCTCTCACCCGCGTATACGTTGTTCTAGAAGCGTACCGCGTACTGAGCAGACGACGTGATTCCGATGCGCACTGAGGACCAGCTAGACAGCGCTGATTGGTTGCTATTTTTAGCAGCTTTTTCGAGTCCCAGTCAGGCTGTTCAAAAATGGATCGTAAGCTCAAAGACGGTCGTATTTCTCTAATAGTAGAACCCACAAAGTCGCGAAAATGGTCGCAATGGCCAAATGAAACAATCTTCTATAATCATGGCAAAACAGCCTTAGAAAGCGGCAGTTTTTTCATCTCAGCGACGTTACGAACATGGAGGTTTAAGGCCGCAGCTTCCAATAATTCTGTGCTGTCAAATCGTTTTGGCATTGTCTAACATCATACCATTTAGAGACTCTAACACAGTGACGGCATCGGTGGTCTAGTGGTTAAGAGACCTGTCACCAATGCGAGAGGTCAGGGGTTCGAGTCCCACTCGGGGCAAAGAATTTTTCCTTCTCGTATGTGGCACCGTTCATTCGGGCCGATCGTCGGGGGTTCTCTCCGGGTACTCCGGCTTCCTCCCCCTCTGCTTTGGAAATGTGCAGCCCACCAAATTTGAAAAATAAATGCAATTCTAAATTCCGAAATTTAAATAGCTGAGCTGACCCTTCGCACCACGTGATTGTAATGTGTTTATGTCCAGTGTGTGAGAGAATGTGTGTGATTCACGTGAGCGTGCGTGTTGGGTTCAGTTCGCGGCGCTTTGAGCCGATTCATGAAATTGGGTAAAGCGCCTTTATAATACTTATTATTATTATTTTTATCATCTCACGTGCTGCCTTCGAGGCAAACAGAAGGCTTTAAGCGACGCGAATATGCTCGGGTCGTGAGTTCGAATCCCGGCTGGAGCCAAACATTTGTACTGGCCTGTTTTCTCGTTGCCCCGTCTTTGATATCATCCGTACTTGGTGGAAAAGGGCGTTAAACTCCCAAACACCTACCCACCTCTCACTGATGGATTGCGCAAAACTTTAGTGTCACAGGAGGTAAGCAGCTGCCTGGATGGAGTGTAACAATGCACAGTTCAGACAGGTAGGAGGGTCCGGTGCCAGGTGCCAAAAAAGGTATAATTATGTATTTAGTATACCGCCAGCGAAACTAGCAGTAAGACACTTTCTTAGGTAGGGTGCACTTTGCTGGCTGTTGGTTTGCTTGCGCTGTTGCTCGCTTGCTTGCTCGGTTGAGGGGTGTGTACACTGGTTGGTGGGTAGTTTGGCAACGTTACTTTATTGGAAGGATGGGAGACGGCGCTTACAAAACCCAGAATGTGTGCCCAGCTGTATGTTTCAAAAGATGTTGCACTGTAGCTCACAGGAACACACATTTCCAAGCTTATTTCAGGATGCGTTTGACGTCATTGGCTAAAAGCGACGCCCACTATAGATGTATTAAATCCTGCTTCCAGTAAAAGCATTATGTCGAGGCTTCGATCCACATTTTTTTTCTGTGAGTGCAGAGATATCACATGTCATAGTAGATTTTGTTTTCTCACACCGCTTGTTATGGGATCTGTTACGTGATTTTACCTGATTCCACTGTTTCGTTTTGGATGT
>JACVVK020000027.1:2917500-2940000 GCA_018292915.2 Batillaria attramentaria | reverse complement strand
TTCCCCTGTACGAGTAACAGCATTCCCTCCTCTCCTACCTCCACCACCACCACCACCACCACCACTCCTGCACTGCTCCACTGTTACAGACAACAACCAAAATATAGACGCTGGCGTTTTTGGAAAAATAATTCTCCGCATCGGAGACTTGTCACCTCAGCTTCGTCATGGGTCATTCTATCACTGTAGTCGGAGAAGAGACTCGAGAGCGCGTAACCTACAGTTGTCCATTCCAGCAGCAATTATTAGTAAACTCGAGCCAAAAAGTTAAGCAACCTTTTGCAAAACAATGCAGATATGTCTTTTGCTGATTCGCACGGATTTTGTAGAAGGATACAATTTTAGCTTATCCATTTACCGTGCTGCGTGGGCATTTTCACCACATCCACGTGCAATTTACGCTGTGAGTAACGCTCAGAGCACTGCCAGGGGTCACTTTGTGAAAAGTCAAGTTTGACACATACGTTTAAGGCCGCTTACTGAACACGTTAGACATGGCAAGAAGAAGAAACAGTGATGCTGAGAGGTGGCAAATAGTGGGCGCTGCTCAGGCAGGGCAGTCATCGTCCGCTATCGTTGCTCGTTTCTGAACGACAAAGGGGGACGTCAGTCGTCTTGTCGCCAAACACAGACAGACAGGAAACGTCCAAGACAACCCAATAAGCGGACGCCCAAGAGTCACAACGGCCAGAGAAGACAGACTGATAGTGCACCATGCCAGAACCAGCAGATTAAAGCCTGCTCGCCATATTAGAGACGACCTTCAACACGTCATTGGCAGGGTGTCCAGACAGACCATCAACAACCGTCTTCTCGCTGCAGACTTGCCCTCACGCCGTCCACGAAAAAAACCCGAGCTGACCCCGCAACATCGCCAGGCGAGACTCCAGTATACCTGGGTCCACGTACACTGGAACATTCGACGTTTGAGGCGGCTGATGTGGACTGATGAAAAGAGATTCTGCCTGTATTCAAACGATGGCCGCGTACGAGTTCGCCGCTCCCGTGGACAAGCATTCAATGATGACTGTGTGAGACAAATTCCGGCAAGGGCTCGCCAGTCCATCATGGTGTGGGCAGGCTTCACCTACGATCGTAAGATCGCCCTTGAGGTCATTGATGGGAACATGACTGTTGTCAAGTACAGAGATGACATTCTCTGTGACGTCATCTTGCCCTTCAAGCAGCAGCACCCTGTGGAGAACTTTATTCTGGTGGATGACAACGCCACCAGCCATCGTGCAAGACTTGACTCGTCCAGACATACAAGTGTACGACCAACGTCGTCACTGAAGACTGGCCAGCACGGTCACCAGATCTCAATGTTATTGAACATGTGTGGGACATGCTACAGAGAGCCGTCAGGAACAGACAACCACCTCCAAACAACGTGGCTGAACTCACCAGAGCTGATCAAGAGGAGTGGAACAATCTGGATCAGCAAAAGCGCAGATGGCTGGTCCGCAGCATGCCAAGGAGGTGCCGAGAGGTGATTCAGGCAAGGGGAGGTTACACCCATTACTGACAGCACATAACACAACTTAAATCACGAAATGTGTGTGAAACTGAAAGACAAGGATTCTTTTTCCTTTTTCTTGGTGACAAAATGGGCATCGCATCTGTATTTTGTTCTCAGTGGGCTTTCAAAGTGAAACTTTTCTCGAAGAAATGAAATGCTGGAACTTAGTCGCCATCTTTGGGGCATGAAATATGGTGCTTTGGTTTGACATTTCAGTTAGTGTTTATATTCAGTATATGACAGAGACTCGTCTTATCGATACTGAGGAAGAATGAAATTTGTGTGTGTGTGTTTGATTATGTTTTATGAGTTATTAAAATTCTGTTGTGGATTTCAAGGCAGGGTTGCTTAACTTTTTGGCTTGAGTTTATTACATAGTATTTGTCAGCAAGCCGCCAACACTTAGGATTACCCCCCCCCCCAAAAAAAAAAAAAAAAAAAAAAAAAACAAACAAACCCAGCAACAACAAACAAACAAACAAACAAAAACAAAACAACAAGAAGAAACTTCAACCCTTACCAGGTTGTTGCTATACATGACGGGCTTGATATGTGCAGGGAAACTAGGACATAAGTCGGAGACTAGCGTAACTAACCTGAGACAAAAAGATAAGCACGGGGTGCATTTATAAACGTAGACTAAGGCACGTTTACGACTATTTCCGGGACTAAACGGTAATACATACAGATAATAGGTCTGAGACTAGGACTATCTCTCACACTAGTCTAGTTTCTTTTTCATGCACCTGGGCCCGCATGTAAAAGTCGGGGTTAGGGAGTTTAGCCCCGGGTTAGAGACTAACCTCGAACTGAACTAGCTCTAAGGTTAATTTTTTTTTTTAAATCAGGAAGCGGGTCCATTCCAGCAAGGTGCCTGTGCCGTTATAGAAGGATTTTTGTCTTTCTTTCTTTCCTTCCTTTTTTTTAAATTTAATTTTGTTTTGGGGTTTCTTTTGTCCTAGTCTCAGTTAGGCCCGTAGCCGTGGGTTAAATCAACCTCGAGTTTTACATACGGGCCCAGACCACTTATGAGACTAGTCGGAATTTGGAACACGTACGGAGCGGAATTTGGGGTAACTTTGGTGGCCGTTGATGCGTAACACTGTACCTGTTACGTCCGTATGACGTGCAGTTAAACTCGATCCTCTGCCAACGACGGCTTGTGTTAATTGTTAATTCACTCGAAGTACATTAGCTGCGAACCTGAGCAGTACTTGCTGTCCCTGACCAATCCGTCCGCTTGTAACTTCTCCGCCCTTCGGGTCGTTGTAACTTAGTCGTCACTGGTTGTAGATCTAAATCGCTTGTTCCGTGGCTGCGTCGGAGACTGGGGGAGCTAGTTAGCCATTAACATCTTGCTGATCCATCACGGCCGATCCCCGGTGACTGTGATCACGTGCTTTGGGAGGTTGGGAGGAGAAACTAGAAGGACAAGGAGATGAATGAAATGGGAATGGTGGAGTATTGGCATCAGCTTCTTTCTGGGTCATCACCATCTGGGTGGTCTCCCTTTCCGAAGGGAACGATTTGTGAGGTCAGAGAGTGTGCCTCTCTTTTTATTTTTTTTTTCTCCTACAAATATGGTGCGTCTGAAATCAGAGAACAAACTCACGCCATTCTTTTTCTTTACACTGCAGAACAGATTGTTTTATGCTAAAGTCTTTCCTCCAAAGACTAAATGGTAATCTGAAACGCTGGGAAAATTCGGTAAAATGTGTGTGTGTGTGTGTGTGTGTGTGTGTGTGTGTGTGTGTGTGTGTGTGTGTGTGTGTGTGTGTGTGTTGTTGTTATTTAAAAGCTTTATATGATACGCTCATTTAGTTATGTATGCGGGGAGCCGGGGTGGTCGAATGGTAGAGCGTTGGACTTCTAATGCTCGGGTCGTGAGTTCGATCCCGGCTGGGGCCAAATATTTGTGCTGGCTTTTTCATCGTTGCCCCGTCTTTGATATCACCCTATGTGGTGGAAAAGGACGCTAACCCCCCCCCCCCCCCAAAAAAAAAAAAAAAAAAAAAAAACCACCCACCCTAGTTATGTATGCTGCCATTGCAAGCGGACGTCGCGTCTGAGCCGAGGCGCTGTGGTAACCAGATTGTGTCCATGATTGAAATGTTCTCTTTTGTACGATTTTGTGTGTAAAATAAGAGAACAAGCCGTGTTTGCTTGAGCGGCTCTAGCTGTAACCCGCTCCCCCCCCCCCCCATTCCAACGGGAGCCCAGCTGTATATTTATCAAAGTGATTTGTGTGTGTGTGTGTGTGTGTGTGTGTGTGTGTGTGTGTGTGTGTGAGAGAGAGAGAGAGAGAGAGAGAGAGAGAGAGAGTGGGTGGGTCTTTCGGTGACCGACTTCTGTTCGACTCTTGTGTTTCTACAATTGATCCACCGCCGCTGAAGGCTCTGAAGTCTGAATCCCTCTCTCGTAACATAACACGTTTGACGCCTACACACCTTCAGGGGAACATGATAGCTTAGGGATTTTGTCTAAAACATTTCACTGTTACGCAGCCGCGTAGGCAGTGTCCGCTGTCTGTCTCAGGGCTACGGCCTCGCGATGAAACCCCCACCCAAAAAAAACAAAAACAAACAAACAAAACAACAACAACAACAATAAAACCAACAACCACCAAAAAAATAGCATGTCTCATATCGAGGTTGTAATACAGGTTTTCATGCTCAGGCAGGTCAATAGTTGGTCATTAGAAACTGCAGTAAATTCTTTTACGGAACAGCCGACGTTTCTTACCTGGCTGAGATCAAAGACAGGACAACAATAAAAAGCCTGCACAAATGTTTGGCCCCCAGACGGGATTCGAACTCACGACCCCGAGTATCCAAAGCCCAACGCTCTATAGGCTCGACTCCTTGGGCTTCCCGTTTGAGGGTGGGTGTTTTGGAGTTTAACGTCCTTTTCCACCACGTCTGGGTGCTATCATAAACTGGGCAACGCGAAAAAGGCCCGCACGAATATTTGGCACCATCCGGGTTGCGAACTCACGACCCAAGCATTGGAAGCCCAACGCTCTACGATTTGACTATCCTGGCTTCCTTCTCCCCGTTTGAGAAAAAAGTATTTGTCTTTATTAGAAATGTCGCGTCAACGAAGTTTTAAGAAATGAGCATCGTGAAGTGCTCTCGTTGGAATGTATAGACTGCAGAAGAACTATCAATGTTTCGCTTATCGCGGGCTATTCACAGAACACTCGATCCTCGCGCAATATCGAATCGAAAATGTCATTTTACCTCATGATCTGAGGCGCAAAATGCGTACGGCTGATTGTCAGGAAGCAACTGCTGTTGTCACGAAATTCGATAAGAAAGACGTCACCATGAATGATTATCTATAGGCTTAAGTGCGGCGTGCATTACTGTTATTTCCAAATACGCACAGGACGAGTGGCAGTGACAATGTATCATCAGGACATCTAAGCTAGTCCTTCGGCTCTTGAGAAATACCAGGCTGTTGAAGTGTATTGGCGAAACAATTACACCGACGATGGTGACGTCGTGCTTCAGAAGCCGAAAGAGACAGCATCCAGCGGGGTTTTTTGTTTGTTGGTTGTTTGTTGCTGTTGTTGTTTGTTGTTGTTATTGTTTTTCAAGTGCAGGAAAGCCGGGATAGCCGAATGGTAGAGTGTTGAATTTTCAATCCGCAGGTCGTGAGTTCGAATCCCAGTTTGGGCCAAGCATGTGCTGACCTTTTTCTCGTTGGCCCGTCTTTGATAACACCCGTACGTGGTGGAAAAGGGCGTTAAACTCGTAAAAGACCTACCTCAACCACCCTTTTCAATTGCAGCTGTTGCAGAAAGCAGTCACACAGACTTACACATGCAATTTCTCCGGCTAAAGAAAAGGGTCTAGTGTCTTTCTAGTGGCACAAATTAATGTCTTTCTTTGAAGAGCAAGGAGCAATTAAAACACTGAAATACCTGGCTGAGCTAGTAAAGTCTCCTGCCTTTGGAGATATGAAAAAAAATTGGTTTGGGTAGTCCGAGCTCAAAACCGGTTGAAGGCAACCGTTTGAAAACGTGATGATCAAGGGACGGAACTCCTGTTTTCGGTCTCTGGTCTGGGCGGTCTGGGCCCGTATGTAATAGTCCAGGTTAGGGCTTTTAGCCCTGGGTTAGAGTCTAACCTCGAACTAAACTAGCTCTAGGGTTAAATTTTCTGTTGTTTTTTTGTTTAAAATCAAGAAGCGGGCCCATTCCAGCAAGGTGCCTAAGCTGTTACAGAAGGATTTTTTTCTTCCTTTCTTCGCTTCTTTTTTAAATTTAATATTACTTTTGGGTTTCTTTTGTCCTAGTCTGTGTTAGGCCCGTAGCCGTGGGTTAAATTAAACTCGACTTTTACATACGGGCCCAGATAACGACATTCTGATTATAGCCGTTTACTAATTCATAAAACTTGTTTCTATTATCAGACATGATTATTCTCCATCTCAAACATGATTATGGCAAATTGGTATAGAATTATAGCACTTGTGAGCTGGATGTGCCTACGAAGAACAAAACCCTGGCGGTAAAATACGGGGAGCCGGGATAGCCGAATGGTAGAGCGTCGGACTCTGAGTGCTAGGGTGGTGGGTTCAAATCCCGGTTGGGAGCTAAACATTTTGTGCTGGATTTTTCCTCGTTGTCCCGTCTTTGATATCACCCTCACGAGGTGGAAAAGGACTTTACCCCTCCACCCCCTCCCCCTACACACGCACGCACGCACGCACACACACACACACACACACACACACACACACACACACACACACACACACACACACACACACACACACACACACACACACACCAAACAACGAAACAAACAAACAAACAAAAATCGAAAACAACTTTTCCCACAAAGTGTTTTCAACCCTGTGGCTGATCAATCAATCAAGCAAGCAAGCAAGCAGTCAACCAATAAATCAATTAATTTGTCGTCTCAAAAGGAGGGGAGGGGTGAGGGTGGGGGAGGAATTCAAGTGGTGTCAACACACACACACACACACACACACACACACACACACACACACACACACACACACACACACACACACACCGCACATGCACACGCAAAAAACCCCAAAACACACATAATACCAGCATCAAGGGTTTGTGCATCGCAGTTCAGCAGAGGGACACACTCACAAAATGCCAACGATGAACAAAACTCCGGATTCCCTCCCATTATTTTCTTAGGGGAATTTTTTTGGTTAGGTTATTTGTACGGCAGACGCTCGGCTAACAGGCGAGACATATAGCGGAACTGAAGGTGAGGAGATGACTGAATATTTTATGATTCCGTTTGATCACACTCCAGGAGCCATCCAACCCAGGCGGACACTGCCGCTGGCAACCAGCGGTATCTCTCTCCGCACTGGAAATCGAAGAGTCGTCTTGGTACATGTACTGGAAATAAGTGACGCACTTTGTCCAATTGATTGCTCCCTTTATCATTGTTGTTTTTTTGTTTTGTTTTATGTCATTGTCGGTACTGAAAACAAAGGTATACATAGCGAATTAGCATATGGACCATGCCATAATTATATAGCATAAAGAGAGAGAGAGAGAGAGAGAGAGAGAGGGGGGGGAGGGGGGGGGAGCTGCTGCTGCTGCTGCTGCTGCTGCTGCTGATGATGATGATGAACGTTTTTGTTCAGGACAGAGCATTTAGGCATAGCTGCCTACCTTACAGGCTGTCCTGCTATTCTACATTCAGGGGTACTGAAAACAACAAACAAACAACAAAAACAGAGAGAGAGAGAGAGAGAGAGAGAGAGGGCGGGGGGCGGGGGGGGGGGGAGAAAATGAAAGAAAGAACAAACAAAACCAAATGAAATGAAAAAACACGCAAAACAAAGAAGCTGAAAGCGCAGTGCATGTAAAGACAACAAAAAGCCCATCCCGTGCAGGACACGTTAACTGAACTGTCAAAGCCCTTTCAATGGCAGATCCCCTCGTGGGTAGGGCTATTGACAGGTCACAGCCCACTTGTCCGGGCTCACATCAGGATAAATGTCAGATCAATACAATCTTTTGTTAACGCATTCAGCGGGCTAGAATGAAACGTTGAAAGGCGTACAGTCTTTGAGTGCATTTCAATAACCCCTCAGCGTCCCACGTGCTGCACAATGCTGCTGGGACGACGAAGAATTTTACCGTCTTCTGGAAAAGGTACCAAAGAGCTTGTGAAAATCCACAGAGCTTAGACCTTTTCCTCCAGATGACGGAAACAGGTGTTGTTGTTGTTGTCGTAAACGTTGATGCCTCTGGGCGGAATGAAAGAAATTGTTGTTGTCGTTGTTTTTGTTTCGTATTACTTGTATTTTTTAACTGACCCAGGTCGCAAATTAACGCCAGGGCATTCTTAAAAGGTTTTCATTCTTTTCCTCTGATGAAATGCTGTTGTTAAAATGAAGAGAAAACTGTTTTGGTGATCCAGGGAGAACACTCTGTGTGTGTGTGTGTGTGTGTGTGTGTGTGTGTGTGTGTGTGTGTGTGTGTGTGTGTGTGTGTGTGTGTGTGTGTGTGTGTGTGTGTGTGTGTGTTAAGCAAATAACTTTAATGGATTAGCAGAGAGAGTGCTTCTATGCAGAAAAAAAGAGAAAAGAATTGAGCCATCTCGCTCACTTTTACGTATAATGCATCGGTGTAACATTAACTATGTTAATTGATATAAAACCTCTTTTGTGGTCATGGGCAATGGGCCTTGAACATGAATATCTCCCCTGAAACACGTCAAACTTAGAAACTTACGTGAAGCAGACGAAGAAACAACAACAACAACAAAGGCATCAGCTGCCTTGAGCTGCTGATTTTTTGTTGCTGTTTTTTTTTTGTTTTTTTGGTTGCTGTTTTTGCGGAAGACGGATGTAAACCTTTCCGCCGACCGCTTGCTGGATTTCCCGTCTGCGTCTGATGGATGAAGGATGTTGCAGTGTAGATGGACCGAGAACCGAAGCACGTAATTAGCTTTCCCCTACCCCCGCACTCT
Organism: Batillaria attramentaria; assembly: GCA_018292915.2. Taxonomy (NCBI): domain Eukaryota; kingdom Metazoa; phylum Mollusca; class Gastropoda; family Batillariidae; genus Batillaria; species Batillaria attramentaria. Next base: position 2,931,501 of record JACVVK020000027.1, on the reverse strand, counting down.
TCACCTGGCACTGGGCCGTCGGTCACCTTTTCTTCACTAGTGTCAAGATGGCACGTCATTTGTTTGGAGACTGACCTTTCGCGCGTCACGTGCGGGTTAATTTCCTGTTGCAAGGTCGGCTAATTGCCTGCCCTTCTTCGGGCCTCTTAGGTTTTTTTTACGTTGTCCTGAAAAGAACCCGAGGTGGACATGTTTATGGAGTTAATTTCCTCTCTCTCTCTCTCTCTCTCTCGAGCCGGGGTGGTCGAATGGTAGAGCGTTGGACTTCTAATGGTCGGGTCATGAGTTCGATCCCCGCTGGGGCCAAATATTTGTGCTGGCTTTTTCATCGTTGCCCCGTCTTTTATATCACCCTATGTGGTGGAAAAGAACGTTAAACCCCCAAACACCCACCCACCCCTCTCTCCCTCTCTCACTCACACACACACACACACACACACACACACAACTTTCTTTCTTTTTTTGTCCCATAAGTGTTTTGAGTTCCTTCGGTGTCACGTCCTCATCATGGAACGCAAATAAAGCTCGGCTTAAAACAAATTCTTATTGCTGAATCGGTCTACCTTAGGTTGGGCGATTTCCACAGTCAGTGTAGAAAAAAGTTTTGGGGGCAGATACTGTAACCGCTGCGAGTGTAATCTTCCCAAACGCCAGTAAACTTCAAAAGTACCAATGAACTACGTTTCGGTTTTTTTTCTGTTTTTGTTTTTTTGTTCCGGTTTTTAAAAACTCTTTGGCTGGAACCAGCCTGATTTTCTTTGTGGTTTACCGATGAATGATAGTGCAGGCTACACACCACAGACACGGATTTCAAAGAAAATGTTGTATATTTCTATTAAACGTAACGCCGCGTATGACACCGTAGAAATGTTTTAACCCTTTTACAGCCAGACGCGTTTGGGTTCACTCACGGATAACATCTCTTCACGTCACTCTGCTGTAAAGAGGAATCAAAACCGAAACTGCATCCAGAGAGCTTTTTTTATCCTCAACTACTGGAAAGTCTAGATTTAAAGTTCAATACCGCAACTTGATCAACTCCCACTGTGTCAAAAAAAAGTGTTTCGCACAGACGCCGCGACTATTTGGCCAGTGATCTTCCCAAAGGCTGTCATAGAGCTCAGTAAACTTGTAATGTTGCCATCGACCCCATAAATTCTGAACTGTAATCCCTGCTCGAATTTACATGTAGAACACATCGTGTCCAACGTGATCGTCTGCTCCTCCAAACTGGCGTATCTGTCTTTCCAAAGATCTTGCCGGGAAAAAAAAGGTTTTGCAGTCGAATACACCCATTCCGTATTGTTCTGATCATATATCTTTCTTCATATACCTGCATTTCCAAAGATCTTGCCGTGAGAAAGGTTTCGCGGTCGAAAACAGCATATCCGTGTAGTTTTGTGTTCATATGTGGCTTGTTTGTCGGTCGCAAACAGCCGTCTTACATTCAGAACCTTTCACCAACGTTCTAACCGATCGAGCGATCCGTCATTGTCAGTTTCGCCCACGTGACATTATGACGGGAAAATGTCCCACACGGCACTGAACAATCCTGACCTTAGTCTGGTCCTGTTTTTGTGGAAAATTACGTTTGCACAGGATTAATTGGACCAGGCTGCAATCGGCGATTCCCAGAGATTAGCAGCCGCAGACGTGTTCCGCTGGGATTTCCGCCAATACAATCGAATCAATGCGCTTCGGGAGGCTGCAGGAAGAATACAAAAATTTGGGTGCAGTCTGGTCACACCGATGTAGACGCCAAAGACTGTAGATCCTCTACGCTATACGGGATCTATGAGTCTTTGATAACGCTGATTAACGAAGTCCAATTCACTGAAAAGGACAGACTGTAATTGCAAGGACGCTCTTCTCCCTGGAAAAGCGAACAGAATTTCTTGAAAGGATTGATTAAACCGTTCGAAAAGAAAAGAAAAAAAAAGGAAAAAAGAAACAAAAGAAAAATACGACAGCTTGATTCAAGTTGTTTCTGCGTGGGTGTTTTTGCCAATTGCCAGTAGGCAGAATTTAGTAGTGACAGATGCTGAGCATGATGATGTTTTGTTTGTCTGTTTGTTTGTCATCCTAAATTTTCACATTCTGGCACTGAGCCATCGCAAGGCTAAACGCAAGACGAACTTGAGGAGTCTTCTAAAGTTTTGCGGTCACTCCTTGAATAGAACAACTTCGAGCCGTTTGAAATTTCGTTTGCACAGCCAGCAGAATTTGTATTCAGAATTCTACTTACGATTATGACAGACTGTTATTAGCGTACATATGTACTTCTAAGGAAGAACACGACGACGTGGAAATGAACGATTTTCGCGTGGTTAACCTCAAGACAGTGTACTGCATTAAAGGGCATTCCTTCATACTGCACGGGATAGCCGAATGGTAGAGCGTTGGACTTTCAATGCTCGGGTCGTGAGTTCGAATCCCGGCTAGGGCCAAATATTTGTGCTGGCCTTTTCTCGTTGTCCTGTCTTTGATATCACCCATACGTGGTTGAAAAGGACGTTAAACTCCCAGACACTCACCCACCCACCCTCCCACCCACCCCACACCCTTCATACTGCACTGGTGATTCCTCCACGGATGCTCTTCAATCGATTCCACTCAAACATCAAACAGGAAAAACCCTGTGGTGTCTGGAGGTCTACCGTCATTCGGTAAAGGGACGTAAAAGCACCATGGTTTTGATAAGTTCCTAATTCCTTTTTACCATTCGGCGGCAGAGGTGTCTTTGCTGTTTCTGAGTTCACACCCAATGAGTCAACTTGAACGGAAGAGAGAAAATCAATTTATCTCAGGGGGGGAATCCGAGTTTTCAGGCTGCTGGGGTGAAAACAATTAGCTGAGTAACGGATCGGCTGCAGTGACGCTGACGGAATAAGGTTTGTGTTGGGGGGGGGGGGGGAGAGGGGGGGACCCTAAAAGTTAAAGACTCCAATTATTCAAAAGATCAGGGTCCACAGAAGTCATTTTTGCTTGGTTCGGAACATCTGTGCTGGTGATTGCGCCTGTACGGGCGAAACAGTCTATCCTAATGGTAAGCAGAGCTCTGAAAGCAGTGCACCGACGTCTGCTTGCCGTGCGAATGAGAACTTAAACGGCCCATAGCTGTCCTAGTCAGCTGTCCTGTTTTTCGACTTGAGTTTCCGCTTCCGTTTGATCAGTGCCAGCGGGTGCAACTGTACATTTGTGTAGTTGCAACGTTGCTAGGCACCGTCAAAACCGCTCCGAACTATATGTGATTCTATTTACTAGATGCGGTGTTGTGCCCGTTGTCAATTAATTACTCAACGAAATTTTCTTCATAAACGCACTTTCGATATTGGTGTGGGGGAGCCAGCTATGGTAGCCGAATGATAGAGTGTTGGATTTTTAATACTCGGGGTCGGTAGTTCGAATCCTGGCTGGGGCCAAAATAATATATGTGCTGGCCTTTTTCTCGTTGCCCCGCATTTGATATCGCCCGTACCTAGTGGATAAGGACGTTAAACTCCCGAAAAAACCGATACCGAAAACACAAACGGTTGCTGCAAGAAATGAATGAATTTAAAACTAGAGACAAGGGACGAATGAAGCTTAAAAAAAAATAAATGCCGTGCGTTCTGGTTTCTCGTAGTGAAAAAAAGAGGAGAGCAGGGCCCGAATGTAAAAGTCGAGGTTAATTTAACCCACGGCTACGGGCCTAACCCAGACAAGGACAAAAGAAACCCCCCCCCCCCCAAAAAAAAAAAAAAAAAAAAACCAAACAAACAAAAAACAAAAAAAAAACCACCAAAACGCCCCAACAACCCCCCCCCCCCCCCCCAAAAAAAAAAAACCAAACAAACAAAAAACAAAAAAAAAAACACCAAAACGCCCCAACAACCCCCCCTCCCCCCCCAAAAAAAAACCAAACAAACAAAAAACAAAAAAACAACACCAAAACGCCCAACAACCCCCCCCCCCCCCCAAAAAAAAAAAAAACCAAACAAACAAAAAACAAAAAAAAACCCAAAAGGCCCCAACAACACCCCCCCCCCTCCTAAGTTATATAAAAAAAGGGGGCGAAGAAAGGAAGAAATAAATCCTTCTATAACGGCTTAGGCATCTTGCTGGAATGGACCCGCTTCCTGATTTAAAACAAAAAAACAACAGAAAATTTCACCCTAGAGCTAGTTTAGTTCGAGGTCAAACTCTAACCCGGGCCTAAAATCCCTAACCTCGACTTCTACATGCGGAGCCAAAGCAGAGCGTGCGACCGAAAGTGTACACCCATCCACCCTCGTTGTTATTGTTAGTGTTGTTGTTGTTGTTGTTGTTTTTACCGTTGATTCTGTCGTTAGGTAGTGGAGCCGGTTGGTCGAATTGTTAAAGCGTTGGTCTTTTCAATGCTCGGGTCGTGAGTTCGACCCCCCCCCCCCCCCCCCCCCCCCCGGCTGGGACCATATTTAATTTGTGCTAGCCTTTTTCTCGTTGCCTCGTCTTTGATATCACCCATATGTGGTGGAAAAGGACGTTAAACTCCCAAACACCCACCCACCGTCTGTCGTTAGGTAATTCTTCTCCTGTTAACTTGTCACCTAAACCACAAAACGACGCTCCTGCCGAATGTTGAAGGAGACAATTGGCTCTGTTTTCGAGCTGATTGTCTACTGAAGTGCCCTCCGGGGAAGGAGAATGGTACACTTCGCAGCCTCCATTCTTCAGTCCAACTACGTCCTTTTTGGGCACAGTCCTTACACCAGAGCTGGAAGTGCGACGCGTGGACCGCCATTCCGTACTTGTCAATGACGTACATGATACTCAGCGTGGGTGTTGGGAAGTCACGGGGCCACGCGCGCCGTCTCCGAGAATGGGATAAGAGAGGTGTGATGATTGGCTGATTGGCTTCCCTTCTGGGGAAAAACCTTTTGGTCCTTGCACAGAGCAAGAACTTGTGACCGGAAAAGGGGGATGCCAAAGGAGCAAGGCTTTTTTTTTTTTTTTTTTTTTTTTTCAAATTCGTGTCAACTGGGAACAGCTCGTCTGTACTGGGATGCCATTGCGCTCTCGAACACTGTAGGGGAACCGGGAGGGCCGAATGGTAGAGCATTGGACTTTCAATGCTCGGGTCGTGAGTTCGAATCCCGGATGGGGCCAGATATTTGTGCTGTCCTTTTCCTCGTTACCCCCCACCCATACGTGGTGGAAAAGGACGTTAAACTCCCAACCACCCAACAACCCACCCTTCCGACCACTGTTGACCTTTTGCCAGTTTTGGCACTGTTTCAGATACTCGGGCCATTTTCTTTCTTTCTGTTGATTGATTGATTGATTTCTTTAGTTTAGTTTATGTACCTCCCCCCCCCCCCCCCTCTCTCTTCCAGTCTGGCTAGCTGACATCAATCTCTCTGTGCAATGCTCGCATCGGGAAAGGTGAACGTCATTACGACTCGAATGGCTTCAGATCAAACATCAATCAGTATTGTTCGCAAAGGGATGGGCAGAGGGGAAATGGAGGAAGGGGTGGGGAGTTGGGTGGGGGTTTGGAGGATCAAAGGGCAGGAGAAGCGCGCAAAAGAAGTGTGTGTGTGTGTGTGTGTGTGTGTGTGTGTGTGTGTGTGTGTGTGTGTGTGTGTGTGTGTGTGTGTGTGTGAGTTGTGAGGGGGCTGGGAGAGAAATGGAAAAAGAACAGCATGCAAATATACGTGTATATTTGGGAGGGGGGGGGGGTCGGGGTTGAGAGTGGAGGGCGGAAAGTTTTGAGGAAGAAACGACAACTGTATTAGTCTTGCCAGAAATTCTTTCTAAAACAAAACAAACAAAAAAGAAAAAAAAACAAGAAAAAAACAAAAACAAACGAGAAGACATTTTTGATGTCAAGGAAAAACTCTCCCACGGGGAAACGAAACTATTTCGCAACAGCACCTGCCCTTTTTTTCACACGAGTGATACAGAAACCTCCCTGCTTGCACGATTCGATGCCAAAAAAAATTACAAAATCAGACCGAAGAAGATGGCGAAATTCCACCTGCGAGGCAAACATCGCCAAAGCCATCAAACAGAACCCTCGCTAATGCCCTGCTGGTCAAACTGACCGCCCCAGTGAGTTGTACTTCATGTAATCACTCTTCAGTAGAGTGTCAATTGATGGGTCTCATTCACACCCACGGTCGATATTCGCCCACTCCCGTCCAGACCTCTCTCTCTCTCTCTCCTGATTACTGTAGCAAGAGTTAACAGTTTAGCAACTCTGTGTGTGTGTGTGTGTGTGTGTGTGTGTGTGTGTGTGTGTGTGTGTGTGTGGAGAGAGTAGCAAGGACAAGATGTAAAACAGATCTCCGCACCTAATCTTCTATCCTTGCAAAATAAAGTGACATTATCATTCTCTCTCTCTCTCTCTCTCTCTCTCAAGTGCAATGGTACCTGCCATCACATGACAGCAGAGGAGGAAAAAAAAAAGGTGCCCGGAGGTTATTCTCGCCAAACGTTGAAAGAGAATCTACAGTACCCTGGGACCTTTCACATGTAGCCCCTACAGCCAAATAGAGTGACCATTGCTTTGTGACTGAACACCGCCGCTGTCTAGAATCCGGCCTAATGAACACGCGCCTACTTGCCTCACTTACGCAGACGAGTGCTATATGTAGCATGAATGGAAGGGGAAAAATATCAAGTAAAAAAAAATTGGCCATTCGTGCAGGACAAATGGACCAATTTGTCAAATGGACGCGAAGATGGGCTACGCTGTACATTCATAAGATCCGCGGTGTTTGATGGCCCGCGTTGCACGTGCGCCGATCTCGTGCGCATGATCACCCTGATACACGTAAAGTGCATTAATTAGGCTGTCCCTAATGGACGGCCTGTCCACACACACACACACACACACACACACACACACATCCTGTACCATGTCACGTTTCCATTGTTATTTCATTGTATCGACCATAAACACATAAAATTAATACTCTGTACATTAACTACCGCTGGGGTGACCAACTAGAGAGCAAATCCCTTGTTTTTGTGGTGGGGTGGGTGGGTGTTTGGGGGTTAAACGTCCGTTTCCACCACATACGGGTGATACCAAAGACGGGGCAACGATGAGAACGCCTGCACAAATATTTCGCCCTAGCCGGGATACGAACTCACGACCCGAGCATTAGAAGTCCAACGCTCTACCATTCGGCCACCCCGGCTCCCCTTGTTTTTGTGGTGTTGCCGTTTTATGGAATACTGTAACATTATGTGATACTGCCGTTTTATGTAGTAGGACAATGCACGTAATTGCTCTGTAAACAAGGTATACACAGTTGTGTACTTTGCGTTGAGTACTACCAAGATGGCTGCACAATGAGCTAAACTGAATCCTTCGCTATGCCGCACCATGCGTAAAGGTGCAGACGATTATCTGTGATCAGTTTAGACTTGAAGAATGGAAGAATATTCTTTTACCTTAGATGACACTATGCTTGTGAGTGACATGAAAACTGATACTAATTCAGTAGGATCGTCAGCTGTAATTGCTTCCGAATAAATTATTGGTCAGTCGCGCGTCAGTAATGACGTAATAGCGAAAACGTACCCGTCATCACTGTTACGTCAAACGCTTCTCACCGCGTCATGGTTTTTTCCACTCCTGGCGTAAAGCAAATTAGAGTCTAGTTGAACACGTATTAAACTTTTTGTAGAAATAGTTTGGAATTCATTTGCCCGTCTGGTCCACTTGAAACTCCCCGTTGCCTCGCTTAAGTGTGACTCCAGTGGTGCAGTTCTAGAAGTCAGACAGCGCTCTTGCATTCGCTTCGCATAAAATATTGACGACGTGTTCTATTTGTGTTCGCAAGAGCAAAAGCGCGGGTGCAGATGGAATGCGGTTGCCAGCGCGGTTGAAAGATGAAAAACTCTAACTGCTTCCAAGTACCGACGTTTAAAGTTAGGTGTTTTTGTGTAAGGGTGTGCAAAGGGAAGGTGAAAAAAAAAAAACCGCCAATTACTCTCTGTTACAAAATTTGTGTGACAGGTTTGGGGATGGAAAACCTTCCTGTCTGCTACCGACGTTTAAAGTTGGGTGACAGATTTCGTTTCAACTGGGTAATTCTATCTTTGCTAAGTCAAACTTATGTTTTGGAACAGTTTCGCTCGTGAGTGGGCCTGCACGCTCGAAATACTCTATCTAGGTGATTAGTACAGCTCTGAATGCGATACAATGTTGTTCACACTTTGCGCGAGCGGTCGACCATTCACATTGTACGACTGTTTACACTACTTTGTTGTCTGAAACAGTTCAGAGAATTGTTCCTTACAGTAACTGTTTAACAAATGTGTGTATAGGAACCTCCCACCCCGGGGCTTTGAACAGTCGATAAAGGCCGGCAATGTTCCTCAAGATCAGACCACTCCAGCTAATAGAAAGGGGAAGATAATTGGAGGCTGTCGCAAGGGAGGATAACCAATGTCTGTCACACACGATCGCCTGTCGCAGTGGGCACCGGTGATTGACCTTAATCAGGAAAATAATCATCGACTTTACGACCTGACGAGCGGATAACGAGGTTTTGTGATGGTTCGTTAGCGTCAGTCAGTGGCCTGTGAATGGGAGTAGGAATCCGAGAAGTGGGGCTGCGATATGTTTTGGCTGGACCACAGGAAATGGACTTTGTGGCTTCATGTTAGCCCGTGTAAGATATAGTGTGTGTGTGTGTGTGTGTGTGTGTGTGTGTGTGTGTGTGTGTGTGTGTGTGTGTGTGTGTGTGTGTGGAAGTGGGGCTGCGATATGTTTTTCCTGGACCACAGGAAACGGACTTTGTGGCTTCATGTTAGCCCGTGTAAGATATATAGAGTATGTGTGTGTGTGTGTGTGTGTGTGTGTGTGTGTGTGTGTGTGTGTGTGTGTGTGTGTGTGTGTGTGTGTGTGTGTGTGGAAGTGGGGCTGCGATATGTTTTTGCTGGACCACAGGAAATGGACTTTGTGGCTTCATGTTAGCCCGTGTAAGATATAGTGTGTGTGTGTGTGTGTGTGTGTGTGTGTGTGTGTGTGTGTGTGTGTGTGTGTGTGTGTGTGTGTGTGTGTGTGTGTTGTATAGGGGGGGGGGGGGGGCGGGAGGAGACGTGTGTGTGTATGTGTGTGTGCGGGGTGGGGGGTGGGGGGTAGTAACGTTCGTGGGGGGGGGGGGGACTCTCCTGGGAAATGCTTGGGCAATGAAGTGAAGACTGTGGCCGGTCTGACCATTTTCATGGAAAATAACACCAAGGTGGTCAGTGTCTGATCGGCCGATAAATATGCAAATAAAGTGACCGCGCATCGCGTGAGGGCGATGCATCAACTGATTGGGCCGATAGAAACCGAGCTCTGAACCCTAGGTCAGCCGAGAATTGAGCTGCTGGATACAACAGCTTTCCTGTATATTGTGGGGGACTTGGGAGGAATTGTCACCTTATTTACACCTTAGCTACAGGCAGTGGTGGTGGTGTTAATGACAGAACAGTTAATTAACGGCGAATTTACTTGATTGGCATACGTCCAATGCACCATAGCTCTCTAGCTCTGTGTGTGTGTGTGTGTGTGTGTGTGTGTGTGTGTGTGTGTGTGTGTGTGTTCTGTCTGACTGTATTGTGTATGTGTGTGCAGATTTATTCCATGATTGATTTTCTGTCGTATGTAGAATATTTTACATGACACCTCACCACAGACAGTATCGTCTTTGCAAAGTACAGTTTATCGAATTCTGTTGTTTCTTCTCACATGGTTATTTTCCTTACGCCCAAACAATTAGAATGCTAATTACTAGAAGACGAATCCCGTGATCTTAACTCCACACTCCTCTAAGACAAGAGGCTGGGTGTCTAAGGGTCAGTTTAACGTCTGTTTACGCCACATAGGGTGATATCAAAACTCGGGCAACGGTGAATGGTTTGAGCTTTACGTCCTATGGCTTGTCAGCTCTTATAGATCTAAGCTCCCAACAAAAAAGCTTTCCGAAGTGTGAAAAAAATTTACAGAGTCGACCGTGCAAGCACAGTGAACTCTGTCACAGTTGCAGAGTTTTCAAGGGCAGCCAGATTCACAGCTCAGTTTGCGTTTTGACAGTGAGCGAGAAAGATCGTGCAGCACTCAACATCCCGGCGCTGGACACTGTAGCGATTTGTCTCGCTCACTGACCAAAAGCCAAATGTCAAAACTCGTGCTCTGGTTTTATAAGGGTCCCCGAAGCGCTGAAAACTCTGCAACTGTGACAGAGTTGACTGTGCTTGCACGGTCGACTCTGTAAATTTTTTTCACATTTCGGAAAGCTTTTTGTTGGGAGCTTAGATCTTTAAGGACAAGTTTTTCCTGGTGTGTGTCATCGACTGCTTGGCTTTGCGGCTGACTTGTTGGGTGGATATGGGTTGATTTGCTTTGCTTTGGGCATCGTCAGAGGTTCTCTGCTAGGGGCTCAAGTGCCTGTCTGGGTTGTTTCTCAATGCCTTGGTCGCAAACTCGGGCAACGAGAAAAAGGCCAACACAAAACACTCGGCCGCTAACCGGACTCATGACCCGGGCTCTACCGCGTGATTGTCCCGGTTCCTCCCTCTAGGGCAGCATAAAGGAAACTGAGTGAACCGGGGGAAAAAACCAAAAACAACTCCCAGAACTTGTAACTGGGACGGAAATCTGATATAGCTTGACCAAACTACAAATAGCATTCATAAAAAACTGTGCTTTGTTATTAAGGTCGTGCGTAGGTGGCACTAGGTAAGGATGTAGTTGTCGTGACGGTCAACTTTTCAACAAACAAACAACAACAAAAAAAACATAAAAAATAGAACAAGAGCAACTGGCTTCAAGTGACATCTAGGGCACTTTGCTGCTAGACAGTAAATTGAATTTAGATCTTGTAAATCTAGTTACATCCCAAAACTTTGACACGGTACAACAGAGCATCATTCTACACACGTATGCCTTTTTAAGCCACGCAATTTGTTGTTTGAAGAACACGAAGTGCTCCTTTGTACAGGGGAGCCGGGATGGTCTAGCTGAGTTTGGCTTTCAGTGCTCGGATTGTGGGTTTTTTTCCTCCGTATGTGATGGAAAAACACCGTTAATTCCCACCAGCCAAAGTCGAACCAAGGTCTTTTGTTCGGGGAAAGTTCAGTGTTCTTGGAATCCCTTTCATAATGCTTAGTCCATCTGCAGAGTTCGTCAGAGTTTTGACCCCGTCACCTCAACACACAGACACACGCACGCGCCGCGCGCACGCACACACACTAACCCGTTTCTGGCATAAACGGGTCAACAAGCTAGATTTTAAAAAAAATCTCATTATCTCAAAAGATGACATACTCATGAAACAGAGGTTAACTGGTAACGACCTGATTTGTCTGTTGCAGGTGTTTCTCACTACACGAAAATTGTCGAGAATGCGGAGGAATCGGCCTTCTTCGATGAGGTAAGCTTTCGTGGCATTTCTGGGCCAACGGAGTAATTGTCTCCGAGTAAGTGTCTCGGATGAACTCTCTCTCTCTCTCTCTCTGCTTATTTTGGACATTTATGCTGTTGTAGTTTAGCGAGGACAGCTTGTTAACAGGTCCCTGCCCACCCCCCCTCACCCCCCCCCCCCCACCCTCCCCTCGCCCTGCTCCTCCCGGCAGAGCAATTACGAGTGACTTCCCCTCAAGTTTGCATGGTTAACCTGCTGTCAACGATTGCTCTGCTAACGTACATCAATAGATCCGCGAAGTGGCAGCAACCCCCCCCCCCCTCTCTCTCTCTCTCTCTCTCTCACACACACACACACACACACACACACACACACACACACACACGCACGCACGCACGCACGCACGCACGCACGCACGCACGCACGCACACACACACACACACACACACACACACACACACACACACACGTGCGCACGCACGCCTCCGTGATGTGAATTCAAAGAAGACAAAGGAAATACTGCGCAAAACACAAAAGCGGGCAACGCATTGCTGTTGTAATGTCATGACCCTAATCCATAACGCCACATCAAACGCTTGTCTAAATCAGTATCGCATGGGACTTGAAAGTCAGTGTATGTGCGGTTGCATTTGAACAAAACCATTTTTTAAAAAAATAATAAAGAGGGGGATAAAAGAGAAGAAATTCTGCCGCATATGAAAAAGAAATCTTGTATAAGGATATCTGTTTCCGCCTTAATCCAGGGATCCTTACAAAGGGAGCTTGATCGATTATTTCAGGAGAAAAACAGCCCTAATATTTTCGTGCCGTCAGTCCTGCTTTCCAGCAACAATTCAATTTTCTAAGCTGAAAAATCGCTTGTCACATAGCCGCAGGCGTCAATTATTTAATACAGGGAAGCTGATGAAATTCAAGGCTACCTTTGCTTGACAACATGCAAATATAAGATCATGTTTCTGGCGCAATCCTTAAATTTCAGTCGTGGAACTGGTAGATCAGTGTATCTGTTAATTAAACAGACACATCATCATCATCAACAACGTCGTCGTCGTCGTCGTCGTCATCGTCATCATCATCATCATCATCATCATCATCATCATCATCATCATCATCATCATCAACAACGTCGTCGTCGTCGTCGTCGTCGTCATTATTATTATTGCTATTATTATTATTATTATCAACGTCATCGTCATTATTATCATTATCATCATCATCAACGTCAACGTCATCGTCATCATTATTATCATTATTTAATTTTTTGACTTGCAGACGTTCGAGTGGCCGGTGGCACGCCCCGTGGAGGCGGAGGAGATCATTGACATCCAGATCTACAACTACAATAAATATCTCAGCAATAAGTATGTCACGACTCCGACATGATGACACTGGTGATAATGGTACTATAATGTCAATAGGGTGCTACTATCAGCTAGGTGCTTTGCGTCAGTTCAGACTTGCGCATCCTGAGCACAATACGTACACGTACTCCCTATCAGTATTTTACCTGCTGTTTTCGAGTTTACTCGAACGAGAGGGCCACTGCTGTTTTTCGAGTTTTCTCGATCTTGAATAGTGACGGTTGGTCTTCAAAAAAAAAAAAAGAAAAAAAAAGGCGCTACTTTTTTTTATGTTGTTTCCATAGTAATGGAAACAACATAATAGGACGGGCTAAAATTTCCACGTTCATAGGCAAGCATCTGTGGTACAAACGCACGTCACTGCCGATCTCCCGCAGAGACGATTTTGCAAGTGTAACTCTGACAATGACGTAAGAAAACTTGCGTCATCGATGCTGACGCGTATGGTGTTCCGAACGCACTTCTCCTCCTCAGTGAGTGCCGTCTGTGCGGATGTGTGTGCGTGTGTGCGTGTGTGCGTGCGGCTGTGTGTGTGTGAATTGTGTCCAGGCCCGTTTCTTCGAAAATACTCAACCGAATGGCTTCAAATTTGGGGTATCCCAATATATCAAAATGTTACATTAGACGATTCAAGCGTGTGATGATTGCTTAAGTGATTTGGGAGTTATCGCCCTTTTGAGACAAGTTGGTTGTCTTTCGTGTACAGGCGTAATATTTATTTAAATCACTCAATTTTTTTGGCAGTAGATAGCTTGAATACGGACTCTGAACAGAGTCACTACTAGAAAATGGTCGCTCTTATAGTTTTCATGTAAACCGAGCCTGAGTTGACATTGCATGTGAACCCAGTTCAGATGCCTATTTCTCCGAAAATACTGAACCGATCGATTTCAAATTTGGGGTTTCTAAATGAATCAAGATTGTTGAATAGAAGGCCCGATCCAGGTACGATTGCACACATGATTTGCGAGTTATCGCACTTTTCAGAAAAAGTGGCTTTCTGGCGTTTAAAGTCGTAATATTTACCTAAACCACTCCATTTTTTGGACATAGATAGCATGAATACGGACTCTCAACTAAGTGAATTTTGGAGGTTGTCGCTTTTATACTTTTGGTGTAAGCCGTACCTGATGAAAGTGCTGGTGAACACACTTTAGATCTCAAAATCGCTCCTACTATACATAGATAATGAGCCTGGGGTGCCATAAAAAATATACAAAAAAATTAGAAAA
>JACVVK020000027.1:2850000-2915000 GCA_018292915.2 Batillaria attramentaria | reverse complement strand
ACGGAAAGTAAACATCATTTAAATACAGGTATCAAATAGGGAAAAGAACGGTCTCAGATGTATAGTAAAACCGATTTAAATGCCGGTATCCAGTTAAAAGAAGAAAAGAAAAAGATTTAAGGTGTGGAGTAAAAAATCAATAATATACAGGTCCGCTGTCCATCTGAGAGAGAGAGAGAGAGAGAGAGAGAGAGAGAGAGAGAGAGAGAGAGAGAAAACAGACCTAAGATGGTAAATAAATGCCTGTCCCACTTGTCTACTCTGTAGGAGGAGAGGAACCAGCTGAATCTGGAACATTCCACGCCAGAGCCGGATACTGATGGGTCCATTGTCTCCAGTCCCTCCCGTTCCTTGAAAGGTTCCACCCTCAGTCTGGCGTCCAAGACATCCTCCAAATCCTCCAAGTCACCAAAACAGTCAGTCACTGAAGAACGCAAAACGTTCTTCTTGGTGTTGTTGTTGTTGATGTTTTCACCAACCCGCTAGTACCGCTGTCATGGTCATCTGTCGTATGGTGTCTGCGATTGGGTTGGCCGGGTACCATGGTAGGAGTGGTTTCCAAATTGCGACTGATAAATCACAACTTGAAATGCTTTCTTTTCAGAGAAGATGAAGACTTTGGAAATGTTCAGCCCACAAAATTTGAAAAATAAATGCAATTCTAAATTCCGAAATTTAAATAGCTGAGCTGACCCTTCGCACCACGTGATTGTAATGTGTTTATGTCCAGTGTGTGAGAGAATGCAAGTGATTCACGTGAGCGTGCGTGTTGGTTCAGTTCGCGGCGCCTTGAGCCGATTCATGAAACTGGGTAAAGCGCCTATACAATATTCAATATGATTATTATTTATTTATTATTATTACTTGCGATGCCACACTGTCCCCCCCCCCCCTTCTTTTTTTTTAAGGCAAACGAACTTTGGTCGATAGTCTCGGCTCAAATGAGATTTCATAATCAGCCTACGGTGTCGCGCGCAGAAATTATAATACCACAGTGACCATTTCAGCAAGGATGCCTTTGTGCCTTAATATTTTGTTTCTGTTAGATGTACAGCTTACACGATTAGTGCGAGTGGTTTACCACGAAACCACGAGAGGTTCATTTTTTTTTTTTTTTTTTTTTTTTTTGCCGTAGCTGCCGAGCCTCTTTCTGCGCGTCTTTGACTGATGACGTAACTGGAATGTGTTTTTGTGAACTCGTAAACCACTGAGTGGGTTATGAAAAGTCATAACTCACACTTTCGCTCTCTGTTTCCTTACTATTTTCGGACGTAAAGCGCGATAATTAGCTTGGCGAAATTCCTGTTTTTCGCTTTCAAACGTAACGCCTCGTTGTTGCAAGTGTAACACGAATTATTCAGTTTTACTACTCATTCGTACTTTGTGTTATTATGCTGTAAATGTCCTTGTTGTCCAGGTACATGTATGTGCGTTCCTTTGATTATTGCTGTTTTGTTTTGTTTACCCTCATGATAGCGGTCTATGGCCGGAATCAATAAAATCTGTCGAGGGTGACGTAAAGCGCTCGTCGTTAACCCACTGAAAATTTGCACTGGCGAGCGGTGTAAGGAGTTGTTTCACCCTCTACACAAAGTCATGACTGTTCCGGTATTATCATTAAAGGGCAAACAGTCTCACTCTTGCAATTTATTACTGTCTGCTTCTCTTTGCTGTCAGATCGTGAAAGTGAGTTACCCTTTCTAAGTGGCATTGGGTTACTGTATCGTTTTGTCTTGAGATATTATGATCTAATCGAAACATGGGCTAGCACGATGTTTTCTTGTGCACCCACATTACCATCCTGCATTGCGGAAAGGTCAGGAGAAAGATTTGTCAGTATTTCTTTGTAGTTATGGCGACCTTTTTTTTCCCATAATATTTCAATATGTTTCTGCT
Source organism: Batillaria attramentaria (assembly GCA_018292915.2). Classification (NCBI taxonomy): domain Eukaryota; kingdom Metazoa; phylum Mollusca; class Gastropoda; family Batillariidae; genus Batillaria; species Batillaria attramentaria. Next base: position 2,913,104 of record JACVVK020000027.1, on the reverse strand, counting down.
AATGTTTTTTTTTATGCTTTTAGAACTGAACCTTGTGAAACGCCTTTCACTGTTTAACGACTAAAAAAACAAAACAAAACAAAAACCACCACCAACAACAACAACAACAAAAAGCCCACAGAGATAGTGTATTCACTGCTGGAGTTTCCCCTGTTGCCAGTGTCAGCAAGTTTAGCTCTGTGGTCAAGATGGCGATACTGACAAAAAAGCAACGTCCGAGTGCCGTCAGCGCCGGAAGTGCAGGAGACGAAGATGACGACAACAGAACACTTTGCGGCGAGAATGACTTTGACTCCGGTAAGACATAGATTTAAAAAAAAAAGAAAAAAAGAAGAAAAAAAAAGTAGATTAAGGAGAAAAACAACGAAAAAGAAAAGAAACGGGGAAATATAGGATTGCGGGGGGGAGGGGGGGGGACCCAACTTGTTTCCGTTTGCCGGCCGACCTTAGGCCCCGTTTGTCGTGCGGACTATTTCTTTCCTTTTTCTTTTTCTTTTTTTTTTTTTCTTTCTTATTTTTTTAAGCCAAGAATTACTTCCAGACAGCGCAATACAGCCACTCACGTCGAGTAGCTCCCCTCCCCCCTCTCCTCCCCCCCCCCTCCCCGTCCCCCGCCGCCGGCACATATTTTTTTTTATCGGAAATGGAATGGAACATTTTCAGCCTCAAAACTGCATATTTCCGAGGAAGACGTGTGGTCGGTATAGCGTATATGTGATACCTTTTTTTCCCGGCTACCGGGCTGCTCATCAGGGGGAGTTTCTCTCCGGGTTATCCGGCTTCCCCCCACCCCCTCCCGGCAAAATTGAAAAATAGGATAGGTATTGGGTGACGCTGCACCGCGCCCCGAATTTCCCCAAGTGGACAATAAGGTAGTTAAACACACACACACACACACACACACACACACACACACACACACACACACACACACACACACCACCACCACCACCACCACCACCACCACCACCACCACCAACAACAACAAATAACCTCAAAACTTTTCTCCACCACCCCTACCCCGCCTCCACGTCTCCCCGCCTCCTGTTCCCACCCACGCTGAGCTGCTAATTAATTCATCACTGTCTGATACCTTATCATCTCTCATCTGATCACGCGCAACCTCTCATCCTCTCCGACAAAACAGAATGTCTAGCGGGCAGCGTGACAGGAATTTTCTCTTCCTCCAGAAAATGATGACAGCCTGCAGGTAGCGATTATGAGCTGTCCTCTCAGAAAATCACTAGACGCTCTCATCAGAATCCCAAAATGATGGGGTTTAAAAAAAACAACCACCTGCATTAGCGATCGATTGTGTAGTCAGACTGCAGACTCTGAATTTGAAAGTGTAAGAGAGGCCGTGCGAAAATGTCATAGGTTTATTTCATATAGTGTAACTTGCTAAATCAGCAAAACAGTCATACGCCCACACCCGGCCCGATCTCCCCTCCCCTTCCCCTCTCCCCAAGAAAAAAAAATGGAGAGAGAGAGAGAGAGAGTTACTTTGTAGGGCTTTAACGCCCCGCACGCAACAAAGATTAATTCGCGGCTTAGTGTGCCTGCACTACGTGTAAAAAACAAAAACATAACACACACACACACACACACACACACACACACACACACACACACACACACACACACACACACACACACACACACACACACCCTCAAAACTGTAACGCTGGACAAATGATCCAAACTCATCTACGGGACAGCATAAACCTAGGGGCGAGCGAGCAAGTTCTTAGGGGCATAAACCTATGACATGAAGGAAACGCTAAGAGAGAGAGGGAGAGAGAGAGAGAGAGAGAGGGGGGGGGGGCATAAATCAGATAACCGTACTATCCACGCCTTTTTAGCTTGCACTTTTGCAAAAAAAAACAAAAAAAAAAAACCTGTGTTGGTCTACTTATTCCACTGCCATGGTGAGGAGGGGGCGGGGATCGAGGGAGATCATCGGCTTCAAAGCCGACTTTCCCATGCCCCTGATTTTGAGCATCGCCTTACAAAGGTGATTTCAGCCCTTTAGCACTTCACCGCTTCTGCTCCTTAGTTAGTCTAGTTTTCTTTAAGAACTTCTTTCCCTAGTATTTGTATGTAAAGAATATTATGTATCTAAATTATTGGGTTCGCCAAGTTTCAGCTCTGTGCAAGAGTTTATTTCGTGAGCTGGGGCGACTTGGCGACTATGACTGTCCAGTAACAATTTTGCTCATTGTGTTGTACATACAACTGGCTTAACAGTTTTATTCGTTTTGAACAAATATACATATACACTTTCACACAATTTTCACGAGGCCGAGCACAACAAGTCAAAAACTTATAAGTGTGCTCATAAATAATATACAGTTAATTTCAGAGCTTCAGCGATTCCGCCTCCTAATTGCTCTGCCTTTCTTCCTTCTCAAAGATCTACATATAATTATTTAGATTTATCATTCATCGTAATGGGTTTCTTCTGTTGTCGTTTGTGTCCAACAGCAGAATCAAATGACCTGGACGCACGTGCAGCAGAAGTGGCGTCCATGTTGGCAGCCACGGCCCAGCAGACGCTGGAAGAGGACAACGTTAGCGACCACACGGCTATCACCATCACACCAGGCAAAAAGTCAGCATTTTGTTCCGTTATATTTTGTTTTACTCTCATGTGTTTGGACTGAATTCTTTCATTTATATTTTGTACATCTCTGTTTCGCTGAAATGTTTTTTTTTTATTCGACTTCACACATGTTATGGTACATTGTCGTGTTATTTTTATGTCTTTGAACAGTTAAATAAACGTAACATTAGTTATTTACATGGCGAAAAGAGAATTTTAGGAAACCTGGGACTTAAACTGTTCTATACAAGATGTAATCGTAACTGTTTATATGATCCCGTTGTGTGTGTGTGTGTGTGTGTGGGGGGGGGGGGGGACACGGCTCGAATCAATTTTCTTAAGAGATGCACATGTTTGAATTCGAGTCATACATCACATGAATGGTGCCATCATAAAAGGTCTGATGAACCTGTAACGGATGTTACGGATGTGTCGCTTGCACACTACAAACTCAAAAACACAATTGACAGATGACTTGAAATATGATTCCTAAACTCAAAACACAATTGACAGACAACATGAAACGTGATAAAATAACCGATGACGAACATGATGAATAGAATGTCAATGAAGATGTCTCACATCACACCACCACTATATCTTTCCAAGTAGTCGGATCAGAAAGTCAGATTAGTGTAGTGATGAGTTGAATTTTAAATGTTCTAAAGCACCACATCTCCTGAAGAAAAGATGAACTGCCATGTAGCTACATTTTCCTCTCAACTTCAGACATCACTTGCCGTTCCCATTCCACCAGTAAGGCAGGGATACAGTTCTCAAAACTAAATCCACACCAATGGCAGACAGTGTAAACAGCAACGCTGGAGAAACTGAACCTCCAAAACGGAAAGACTACCGCGTCCAGCTTGATGCCAATGTCCCATGAGAAAGTCTTCACTCAAAGGTTTTGAGTTTGAAAATCTCCTCTCCATGAGGAAATGGAATGAGTCGTCTACATCGGAGGTGGACCACGCATTCCTGGTGGCATCCCCCTCATCATTCCTGGCATAGGTCCTCTGGGTGGTGGTCCGATAAGATGGCGAAGTTTCAGACCCCAAAAAAACCGACGTTTTTCAACGCCTCCAAAATTGTGACGAACTCTTGTGACGTAATTTTTAACATGACGCATTGTCTGATGTTTTACGTCACAATGAGTTCGTCACAGAACCGAATGATAGTTTGTATTGTTCAATACAGTGTTTCTTCACAAGTAGTTTGCTTCAATGTAGATGTAATTATTTCTGTAAAACACAGACTTTCAATCTTTCTGTGTTCAGATCTCGACCAGTGACGTCAGGCGAGGATATCATGATGAAAGCTCAAGATTTTCAGGTATGATCCATTTGAGGGTTTCCTGCCAGAAGGTACTATCGATACAAATAGAAAGAGGAGAGATAGTACGTTCTTGCAGGGAACTCCTCGCATTTCCCCCCAGTGATCTTAGGGAGTCGTTTTAGGCGAGCTGGACTGTCAATGCTCGAGTCGCGAGTTCGAATCCCGAGTGGGAGTCGAATGTGTTTGCTAGCTTTTTCTTTTCTGCCCTCCACAGTCTCCTCCTCCTCCTCCTCCTTGTTGTTGTTGTTGTTGTTGTTGTTGTTCTTCTTCTTCTTCTTCTTCTTCTTCTTCTTCTTCTTACGGGGATAGTGGTGGTGGTGGTGGTGGTGGTGTTGGTGATGACGACGACGACCATGATGATGATGAGGAGGAGGAGGACGACGACGACGACGACGACGTTGGAACAGATTTCATGGATCACGATTTGTTCCATTCGTCAACGCTACCATCACACCGCTTTCTGTCCGCTTACGTCGGCTGTCGCTCTTTCATGTGCAGGTATGCGTGACGATCATCGAAGCGCGGCAGCTGGCCGGCCTGAACATGGATCCGGTGGTGTGTGTCCAAGTGGGCGACCAGAAGAAATACACATCAGTCAAAGAGTCCACCAACTGCCCGTACTACAGCGAGGTACTTGTTTCACGGAATTAGACCAGTCATAATGATAGCGGTATTATCTGTGCGCGCCGGAGGTAAGATGATATCAGAGGGTATAAGCGTCAATGGGAAATGCCAGTGTCTGTTGGGGGAGAAAGGGGTGGAGGTGGAGGGGTCTGTATTGGTTGGGAATACAGGATGGGAAGCTGGTAGTTCGCTTGGTTTAAACATATTTATTTTGTTGCGCTGGAGAAAGTACAGAAAAACAGTTTGAGCATAAACAAGACGTACTTATGACATGCTCAATAAAAATTCAATTAAAGCAACCTTTGCAACGGTGGTTCACGAATAGTAGTTCGCTTATTCAGTAAACGTACGTTGTCGATTTTAGGTAGACTCGATATACTTAAAAAAAAAAAAAAAATTCGTAGGTACTTGGAGGAATAATGCTAGATGCCTTCCTCTGTGTTTATTTTTCAAATGTATAAAATAAATACACTGTAGCTTAATTGATTAATCAAGTCGTATTTCTTTCACTGTAGTCTTTCTCCCTATTTTGCCGATACATACAAAACCCTGTGGCATTGTTCCTTCACGGTAACATGTTTCTTTCCAATTGACCTTTTTTTCAAAAATATTTTGAAATGACGCAGATCGCTAAAATTGTTCTTTTTTGTGACATTATCAGATTTACCTTATCTTCAAATCTGCTACGAGAAACATTGCCATTATTGTGCATCGTCAGGGTTTTTTTAAAATCTACTCTCGGCGTTTTTCACATTTGCAAATACACAATGAATGAAAAATAACCCTGCAGGGAAATGGAAATAATAATTATTATAATTTCAGGGATTACTGTCCCCGCTGGCGTCGGAACCGTCATTTTATCTGTGTTCTGTTTTGTCTCGTCTTTTCCAGTATTTCGTCTTCGACTTCCACATGCCTCCCGTCATGCTCTTTGACAAAATTATTACCTTGACGGTAAGGACCCCCCCTTTTTTTTTTTAATCAATACCATTTCTATAGTGACCTGGTAGATAATAATGATTCGTCCATTGCTGGTCTTTCATTCGTGTTTCTTGTTGAGTCCTCCCTCTCCCCTCCCCCTCTTTTTATTTGGCTCCCTTTCATCTGTAGGTCTGTTATTTTTGTCTGGTGCTGTATGGTTCATGTGCGTGCTGCTGGCCATATCTGTGTCTGTTTGTGTTTTGAATTTATTGTCCTTAACGGCATATGTCTGCGTTCGTCGATCGTTCTTGTTCTGGAGTGTGTGTGTGTGTGTGTGTGTGTGTGTGTGTGTGTGTGTGTGTGTGTGTGTGTGTGTGTGTGTGTGTGTTTGTGTGCGTGTGTGTGTGTGTGTGTGTGTGTGTGTGTGTGTGTGTGTGTGTGTGTGTGTTGTGTGTGTGTGTGTGTGTGAGAGAGAGAGAGAGAGAGAGAGAGAGAGAGAGAACAGGAGCAGGGCTTAAAATAATAATTTTAAAAAAAAAACTTTCAACTGGTATACAACAGAATAACAGAATATGCCATTCCACGATTTTACATAATCTTTCCCTCCCAGGAACCAAGGCAGTTGTCCCCCGAAAAAAAAAAAAAAAACCCAACAAACTCAGCCATTCCTATAAAACATAATCAATAATGCACATGTGTGTTTTCCCACGCTGAATTTTTGAACCCTGGAATTGTTATGCTCAGTCAGCCTTAAGCTTTGAATCAGATATGTCCCAAGATACGTCAAACTAATGCCATTTTTACGATGTAGCGTTTGATCAGGTTTTTTGTTTGTTTTTTTAGTTGTTTTTGATGGCCTTCAGAAAGATTCGGCCGCTTGGAAAGGTAAATAATGGTAACTAAGTGGTAACTAAGTGACGATTCATGGACGGTGTATGTCGCAACGACAAATTGATTTACTTATATGGACGACTGGAAGAGGTTTGGGAAATGATAATTATGGGTAGGGGCTTTTTTGGTACCAGAAATTGAATATTCGCCGCGAGCAGTTGTAATCAGTACCTATGCCATGCATACGATGAACATTTCATTTCGAAGTTTCTGGGGGTGTTGTGTCTTTTTCTTCATCAAGCCTCTCTCTCTCTCTGTAGAGCGTTGGACTTCCAATGCTCGGGTCATGAGTTCAAATTCCGGCTGGGGCCACATATTTGTGCTGGCCTTGTTCACGTTGCCCTGTCTTTGATGTCTCCCATACTGGTGGAAAAGGACAACAAACATCCGCCCCCCCTCTCTGTCTGTCTGTCTGTCTGTCTGTCTCTCTCTCTCTCTCTCTTTACATCTCTTGAGTAGTATTAGCAACGGCAAGGTCTGATGACCAACACCTTTTTTACCGTTGTAAAATAAAGATTCGTTCGTTCGTTCTTTCGTTCTCTCTCTCTCTCTCTCTCTCTCTCTCTCTCTCTCCCCCCCCCCCCCCCAACGGGCATTGTGTAGGCGGAGAATGGGGAACGGTAAATAGCTTTGTTATGACATATACGATCGATTCATTCTGCAAGGCACATTTAGCCTGATGAGCCATTAGTCCCAAACTTCCTTTCCCTGCATCAAGTCGTAAAACGGAGCTTGTTGGTCTGAGGACATTATGGCTTAACGTCTGGAAAGTTACGTAAGAGTTTGCGTTCATCTTGTTGACATTTTGATGTCCTTGCGGGTGATTTGGGGGGGCCGATTGCCTTTAATCTCCACGATAAAGTCAGATAAGGTCGGTCTCTATTGCAATCTTGCCCCCCTCCCCACCTCCTCCCTTTTCTTCACCTTTCTCCTCCAACCTCCCCTCCCCACCTCCACCCACACCTCCCGACAGCATCTTCAGTTTCCTGAAAGAGGTCAACCTGTTCTATAAATTATAGACTTCAAACATTCAGTCTTTCACTGACCAACCAATTTTTTTTTTTTAAAGACCCGATAGATTTTTCATATTTATTTACATCTTGTTTTAGAGTGGGAATTTTTATGAGACCTGGCAGAAAGGGACTTTCATGAGCCGCGAATTAGCCTTTGTTGCTTGCGCGGCGTTAAGCCCTAAATAACTAACTGACTAACCACCCACACCCCAAACTCCCCCTCACCTTCCTCTCACCGTCTTTCTACTTAGAGAGGGCACTGAAGAAAATCAAATAAGCACTTATCAGGAGCTTGACTGCTCAGCTTACAATAATCTTGTTCAGTCGCTTGGGCGCACACTATAGTAACCTCAACGTGCACGCTAGTATCTTTCTTCCTGTCGGGGAGCTGGGATAGCCGAATGGTAGAGCGATGGACTGTCTGGCGTCGTGAGTTCGAATCCCGGCTAGGGCCAAATATTTGTACTGGCCTTTTTTCTCGTTGGCCCGTCTTTGAAATCACCCGTACGTGGTGGAAAAGGACGCTAAACTCCCAAACACCCACCCGCCCATCCTTGTTTCTGCTCAAGGTAAATTTCGTCCGAAGAAATTAATGATAATAAATGACTTTACTATAGCGCAGTCGCCACCAGCGTGCTGGGCTCAAAGCGCTTCCCAAGGGGGGAAAAAAAAAAAAAAAAAAAAAAAAAAAAATATATATATATATATATATATATATATATATATATATATATACACGCACTGAAACATGTAAACACAAAACAGGACTGTGCACTGACAAAATCGAGGTCTCAAACACCGCAAAAGGCCAGAACGAAGAAGTGGGTTTTAACAGGGATTTGAACGATTGTGCAGTGGCTGTGCGTAACAGATGTGGGATATGGGAGACTCTTCCAAAGTTGTGGTGGTGACTGCCAGTGGGAAGGTACACAGAAACGTAGGAAAAGAAACTCTAGTACAAACTTGTAGTGAAAGAACGCAGAAGAAAACAGCCGACATTTTCGCGGAATGGCTTGTCTGGGATAGGCACAAAAACAGACGGAAACTGTAGACAACCTTGAGTTGTCGCCCGTTTAGGTCTGTTTTGATTTGCTTGAGGGTTGAAAAGCAGAGGTTGGGAGTGGGGGTGGGGATGTGGGTGTTTTGGAGTTTAACGTCCTTTCCCACCACGTAAGGGATGATATCAAAGACGGGGCAACGAGAAAAAGGCCAGCACAAATATTTGGCCCCAGCCGGGATTCGAACTCATGATCCGAGCATTGAAAGTCCAACGCTCCCGGCTCCCACAAGCAGATACTGAAAAGACTTCTGACGACCAAAACATGGTCTGTGTGTAAATATGGCTTTTGATTCCCGTTTTCTAAATACAGCGTATGATTCCCGTTTTCTAAATATCGCGTATGATTCCCGTTTTCTAAATATCGCGTATGATCCCCGTTTGCTAAATACCGCGTATGATTTCCGTTTTCTAAATACCGCGTATGATTCCCGTTTTCTAAATACCGCGTATGATTCCCGTTTTCTAAATACCGCGTATGATTCCCGTTTTCTAAATACCACGTATGATTCCCGTTTTTTTAAATACCGCGTATAATTCCCGTTTTCTAAATACCACGTACTGTTCCCGTTTTTATTTAAATTTCGCGTATGATTCTCGTTTTCTAAATACCACGTATTGTTCCCGTTTTATAAATATCGCGTATGATTCCCGTTTTCTAAATGCCGCGTATGATTCCCGTTTTCCATCAGAGAACACGCTACCCTTTATCTCTGCCCACTCTTCCTTACTCTTACGTCCCTCTGCATGGAAAATTGAACCGGACGGCAACGGAACGTCCAATGATTATACATGTACTCATTGCGTTCGCATGATAAGCGCGAAGGTGTTGGATTTTTCCCCCATCCCAATGAGCAGATTTCTACAAGCATAATACCGCATCCATGTGGTTGTATTGAGTTGTAAATTTACTTCATCAGCTAGTGGGTCACGCTACCCCAACTGTCTGCACGCAAAGAATTGTGTTCCTGATTGGTGTGTGGAAAATTCTTGGACAGGCGCTCCCGTGGGCGCATTGACACATTGATTCGTTTTATGAAGCAAGACTGTATTGTGCAACCTGCGTGCACTAGTCAGAAGAGAACAGTGCGTGTGACTATATTACAACATGAAGTATAGGCGATTACCGGAAATGGGATTCTAGAAAGCGTTGGGGCACTTGCTCGGTTGTGCTCTCGCAAAGAAATTACAGAGTTAGTTGTGCCTGTGTTGAGCTGCAGGGTCGTGCGGTTGTTTTTGTTGTTGTTGTTGTTGTTGTTGTTAGTTTTTTTTGTTTTGTGGCTCTCTCTCTCTCTCTCTCTCTCTCTCTCTCTCTCTCTCTCTCTCTCTATTTCTCCATTGTTATGGACAATATGTCTGAACAATAAAATGTCTGAGTCTGACTCTCTCCATTTCAAGTAGCTCGACGTTTCGCAGAGCAATGCATTCCTACCTAATAAAATCCTCAGTCTCTTTCGTCTTTACGACAGGCTGTAAATGATAAATGCATGACTGATGCATTGTTTTACGTGAGCTGCGTGTTTAGTAACGCCTTACTGATGCTGGATTCCTATACACCCTTTGTTAAATGTTTTGTTGTACTTGCTTGTTTTGTACTAATCTCCTTGATTTGCCACATAGATTCTGGTTTAATGTGGTCCTAATACTTAGTTGAACTTTCTGTTGTAGTGTTAGCAGGACAGTGTGTAAGACAGGCCTTCCAGTGCCTAACAACTCTATCCTAAAATAAAGGTTTCATCGTCATCTGTCTCTCTCTCTCTCTCTCTTTCTCTCTTGGTTGAGGGAGTGGCTAAATGACGCAGTTAACCTCTGTCGGGACTCGAACTCGGCCATTCGACTTGCAGAACTGAGCTCTAGATATAAGACTTAATACGACCTAGGCATTTCGACAGTCTGATGTGAGGGATCATCTAGTGATCATCTCAACAAAACCCCAGAACAAACCAACAAAACAAAACAAAACAAAAAAAACCCCGCCAAAACACAACAACTACAACAAAACTCACAGGAGACCTTCCAAAGAAATAATGTTAAAAAACGACAATCTTGTGTTTGTATGCATGCGTGTGCGTGCGTGTGCGTGCGTGTGTGTGTGTGTGTGTGTGTGTGTGTGTGTGTGTGTGTGTGTGTGTGTGTGTGTGTGTGTGTGTGTGTGTGTGTGTGTAAAATGTTTATGTGTCGAAGTACGTGCTTGTTTTTGTGTTTATTTTGTCTTCTGTTCGTTCCTTCCTTTATTTGTTTATTTCCTCTCTCTCTCTCTCTCTCTCTCTCTCTCTCTCTCTCTCTCTCTCTCTCTCCCTCTCCCCCCCTACCACCTCCCATTTGAACAGGCATTGCATATCCTCTCTGTTTTTTTTTATTAGAAATCTCATTAAGTATTTAATGTAATCCAAGAACACGAAGCACCGTGCTTTCAATTTGCGCCTGAAACATTAGTATCTCGATGTTCACGTGTTTTATCCCCAAATGTCAAACCACCCTCTATGCTCGCAAGCCAGTTGAACCCGACACAGATTTCAGCATGGCTTTCTTAGTTGATAGTACGCAAGCAATCGCCATAATTAAAGGTCTTCACCGCTTATTATAATTCGGATTTTATTTTGATGAACAGCAATTAAAGGTCTTCACCGCTGATTAAAACCTTACTGGATTTTTTTATGAACAGCGACTACATCAACACAAAGAAAAGAATGAAGGGAAGGAGAAGAAGGAAAAAAAAAAACTTTGAACGATACAAAGGCGCCTGCAAACACTAGATTTGTTCAAGTTTATTGATGATGACTGTTCGTGGAAAATCGCTTCGGCAGCTCTAGTTGGCAACGCGTGAACCGCCGGCAACTATTGGGTTTCTAAGGCCTGCACAAATATTTGGCCCCAGCCGGGATACGAACTCACGACCCGAGCATTAGAAGTCCAACACTCTACCATTCGGCCACCTCGGCTCCCCGATGGGCCAGGGATAGAGTATAAAAATACACTACTTGAAGAAAGTAAAGGACCACCTTCAGTTCTACATGCTATTTCGCACACGTGTGAAGATAGGTAGGTGGGTGGATGTTTGAGGGTTTAACGTCCTTTTCCACGACATACGGGTGATATCAAAGACGGAGCAACGATGAATTCACCAAACACCACAGTTGTGTTGATAAGGCGTCGGCAGGTGACACTGTGAAAGAAAAAAAAAAATCATGCACTTTCACTTTCGGTACACCGTGTCACAGGTTTAGTGATTCAGCATATGCCCAAAATTTGATCAAAATTCACTTAACAAAACACGCATCACAGCACGATTTAGTAGTGTATAATTATGTATTCGGTGATTAGAACGATGCTGCGATTTTCTGCTGTAGGTCGTCAGCTATGTACTGAATGAAGTAGATCGAAGAAAAATAATCAAGGGACTCTGGCAGAGATGGTTGTGGTTGTGTGCCGTCTGTGTTAGTTTGCTTTCGCAAAAAGAGTAAAGCTTAAAGTTAATAAAAGCAGATAGTTGATATTTCGCCTTTTACTGCCTTCGCCAGAATTGCGTCAGAATACTGAGTTGTTCATGGTGACCGACGTGTAACAAAATGACGCAATGCATATGTATACAGAAGCAAATGACGTAAAAAGATTTTCCAAAATGTTAAGCTTTTGAGACGAAGAAATCAGCAGATGAAGACCTTTAAGTTAAATCTGAACACACTTACCCCTTACAGCTCCCCGTCACGCATGAAGAAAATGCATACTTGATGCAATTCATGTACCTCTGATTGTTCCTTAGTTTCAAACCCCATGCCTCCACCAGTCTTTAGCCAAACCTCCCTCACGTTTCTGCCCCACGTAAACCGTCGTTGTTACTTAGATGTTATTTTTCTAGTGTTTTGGTTCAGTTTGAAGTTCAGTTTGCAGTCGATGTATAGCTACACTATTGTTGAATATTGTATGTTTTTATTATAACGACGATATTTTGTGTGTGTGTGTGTGTGTGTGTGTGTGTGTGTGTGTGTGTGTGTGTGTGTGTGTGTGTGTGTGTGTGTGTGTGTGTGTGTGTGTCTTTAGTATAGATCACATTGATTTAAGTTTCATAGTATGTAAACTATAAAGTATTCCATTCATACTTTTAACACATCTGCGCTCGCACACAGACACAGACACACACAGACACACACACACACACACACACACACACACACACACACACACACACACACACACACACACACACACTGACTGCTAATTTGATGTTGAGTTATTTTGTCCGTTTAAAGGTCCTCCACTCCCGCAATATTCTGCGATCAGGAAACGTAGTGGGCAGCTTCAAGCTAGATGTTGCCACTGTGTACCGATCACGTGGTACATGGTTTATTTTTAACTTTCTTGTTAATTTTTTCCCCTTCTTTTTTATTTTATTACACTTCGCTTACACGTTTTTCATTACACGGCTTTTGCACACAGAAGTGTTGCATGTTAAATTCATTTTGTTTAATTTTTTCGCGCATGGCAACCGACGGATATATTTTTTTTTAATCTCTGCATGTTTTTGCATGTTGTAATTTTGACATTTCTGTGGGCTTTTCGACCCCATATGCACCAGATCCGTTTTTTTTTTTTTTTTTTTTTGGTATTACACAGAGCTATAAATATCATGTCTCTCTCTTTTCACTCTCTGCATTGCGAAATTGTGTATGTCTGCGAAGGAAATGAAAACTGGGTTATTCTGAATGTAACGACACAAGACAGCCTTTCGTTATTTTCAAAGCTTCAATGAAAATGCATGAACTACTACCGGAAGGGGTCGGCGCGGGATCATCCTCATGCATCATATAAACGTCATCATGGAACAATTTAAAGTCACGTTCCCTTATAAGCACAAAGTGCAAAGTCCTGTTGTCCATTATTCGTAGAGCTTGATGCGCAGTGCATTTTGGCGTGCAGCTGATCGTAGTTATGCATTTATTGATGTCAAATTAAGCTTAGGGGTCAAGAAAAGCGCGACCGTCTGTGAATAACGGCCTGCTGTACCGCTGAATGTATTCAAAGCTCGAGACTGGAGCTGATATCAACTGATTCCAGCCCTTGTCTGATCTGAGTGAAACCGAATCTTTGCGCATCTCATAAACACAGGCGCTTGTCGTTTGTTCTTGTCAGATTCCTAGCTGCTTAAATAGCAACCTTTCGCAGTACAACAGCTTGGAAAGTTAGTTGGATATGTCTTACCACTGCGGGGAAAGGGGGAAACTTTTGTAAGATCAAGAACTCGGAGGAAAAAGAATTGCCGCTGCGGTGATAACCCTGAACGGAAGGAATAAGTCCTTGTTGGTTTTTTTTGTATATTTTGTTGTTTTGTGTGTTTTTGTTTCTTTTTCTTTCACTTCGTGCTTCCAGTACTCAACTGTTTGGTTGAATACACTGGGTGTGGCGGGAATGCCAATCAGCGCAAGCGAACCATCATCGTGAAAAAAGTTGCCAACTGCTAGGGTCGCGTGTTAAGACCGTAGCATGCATTCGTGATAACTAAAAATCCAGTAATTCCGGGGTCTCCCGCCATCTGGACAAAAGGGTCTAGTCGCTTATTCAATCGATGACGCTTATGTCCTTTTTGCATATGACTTATGCGAGATGAAAAAAAAAAGCAGGACGCTACTCAGCCTTTGTGCGTCATATTCCTAGGTGACATTTATGGCTGTCGCAACCCCAGTGCGCTGAATGCTTTGTCAGAGATAAACAGATTACCCTGCTCATGATGAAATCAAGTGTTTTTTTCATACAGACGGAATGGTTTGCCGAATGTCTTTTTGCTATCGCAAACCAAAATCAATTTGTCCGTGCATTATGTTGTCAATGGCGGAAGACTCACTTTCGGCAGGTCGCCCACAGAATCTGTAGGTTGAGTAAACAGTCCCCGGTGTCCTTGAGAACATTCCGTGTTTATGGAGGTGGATGTTAAGCTTTGTCTCGATGGCCCTTTGGCAGAAGATAGGGGTGGAAAAACAACGAAGATCAGTTTAAAAAACAAAACAAAAAACTAACACTTTTTTTTTTGGCAGGTGCGATCTTTCCAGATCATTCAAAGAACAGGAAGATCTGTCTTAGTGGGTCGTAACTGATACGTCTTCTATTTTTCGCAACCTGAAGGGACAAAAAGGTTAGGCAGCAGGAATTACGGACAAGCAAACCGTATGTGTCACGTATCGAGAACGCAATTGGAAAGGGAACAGGCAGATTGAGGAAACAACAAGGACAGACGAACGGCGCCAGAAGTAACTGTAGACCGACTTCGGGAAATGGCAATGTCCCAGAGAGGCATTTATGCTGTAGCAGCTCTACCGTCATAAGCAAAAAGGGTCTAAACGCCATGTATTTGATAGGCGCCTGGATCCTTTTTTTCCAGATGACGGTAGAGTTGCTCAAGTAAGCAACAACAACAAAAAAAAGTTTAAAAAGAGCAGAAAATCGTTATTCCCTTCCAAACCTGGCTTTTTCCCCCGACCAGTTATTATTCTAGCCTACAATGGAAAATTCTGGTGTGTTTTGTCAGCTATTTGAGGTTTTCGCTGTTTGTTTAATATATACTTGATACTTTAATATTCGACTTGACAATGAAATTCCAGCAGTCTTAACTCAGATCAGACAAAACCGGCCGTTAGTAAACGAAAATTTGACCCAACGTCTTAAAAAAAAAACCAAAAAACAAACAAGAACAGATAAAACGGAAAAAATAGAGGTGGGGTTTGGGTCTGAAAACAGAAAACCCGAGACATCGGTTGGTCTTTCTTGTTTTTTGTTTTTCATTTTCATCGTTCCGTATGATTTGTTTTTCTTGCAGTATCATCGATACATTTGGGCAGTTCCCCCTGCCACTACCAAGCCAGTGACGTGTTTTTTTTTTTTTTTTTTTTTTTTTTTTTTTTTTAATCTGATTTATCTTTGAGCAGATGTGTTTACCAAAAAGTTTTACCCAAATATTTTACCAAAATGTTATACCAAAATGTGTTACCAATATGTTAAGTGGGACCAAAAAGAAAAAAAGAAAGAAAAAAAAACACACATAGTCAATTTACGGGTCTGGTAGAAGCTGTCGTCACTGGCAAGGGCAGGGGTAGGAATTGCCCCTTCCTCTGCTTTGTGTTTTTTGGTGGTTCTGGTCTATCTCTCGCTCTTGCTTGATGTTGCATGCCGTCTCTGCCATGGTCACTCAGGCGAGTCACTCAGGGCGCCTGCTACGCATGACCAAACCAGTGGGTACCTACAAGCTGGATGTCGCTACAGTGTACGCGCAGCCAGGTATGCTGGTAGTCTAGACGTAGAGAGCAAGAACAATGTAGGCTACCGCCTGTAGGGCTCAAGACACGCCATTCGTGCACGTAAGGAGACTACTAATACAGAGGGAGGGCTGGAGACATTCCAGTGATGTACACAGGGACCCCATAAATGCAGACGTAGGTTCCAGACACTCCAGGCATGCACATAAGGACCCTACTTATGCAGATGGAGGGGCTGGAGACATTCTAGTCATGTACACAGGGACCCTATGAATGCAGACGTAGGTTCCAGACACTCCAGTCATGCACATAAGGACCCTGCTTATGCAGATGAAGGGTTGGAGATATTCCAGTCAAGTACACAGGGGCCCTATAAATGCAGACGAAGGTTCCAGACACTACACTCCAGTCATGCACATAAGGACCCTATTAATGCAGATGAAGGGCTGGAGATATTCCAGTCATGTACACAGGGACCCTACAAATGCAGATGCAGGTTCCCGTCATGTACTCAAGGCTCATAGTACATGCACACAAAGACCATGTTACCACAGAGACGCTCCAGTCATATTCACAAGGATTCTACTAAGGCAGATGCAGGCTCCAGTAGTGCACATAACAACCCTACTAATGCAGATGTACACAAGGACCCTAGGGCAGAAGTAGGGCTAAAGACACCCCAGGCACACAAGGACCCTATTACTCTAGATGTAGGGCTGGAGACACTCCAATCATATACACAAGGGCCCTATTAATGCAGGTGCAGGCTCCACCAATCATGTGCACAAGGACCCCTCTTATTAGAAAATGCAAATGCAGAGGGTTTAAGGCACTCCAGTCATGAACACAAGGACTATATTAAATTCAGATACATGGTCAATGTGCAGTTTCACTGAATCTTGCAATAACGTAAATTGTTCGCATAGAACTTGCTCATTGTCAGCTCCGAAGCTAAACGCAAAACTGACAATGAAAATAACACCTAGTTCTAACGTGCACAGCGAGGTTCCAAGTGTTGACAATGCATTTGCTTGGCACTTCAAAAGGGATGAACGTGCCATGTTTTGCGAACCTAACCTTAATTTACAGGCTTCAGCATTACCAATTTTAAGGGACAAGCAGTCAAGCACACATGATGGACATGTCCTATTTGACGTGTTTTATCCAAACTTTCGTAATTGGATTTCGTCAGTATTAGGGCTGTTTGACAGAAGAAATCTAGATCGATCATAACAGATTGTGGCAACTTTGGTGATGTTTTGGAGAGGATGCGGGAATTACAGCTGAGATTCCTACAAAGCCGTCATCTACCAAAAAAAATTCATTTTGAAAGCATTTCCTTTGAGACTCCTACAGAGCTGTCATCTAAAGATAGCCATTTTTCATGTTGAAAGCACTTCCTTAACTTAATGTCCTCGCTGTTTGACATTTAAAGGTCACAGAAGGCATTTGATTACCGAGAAGGTTAACATCAAAACCAGAAATAATTAAATTCATTACGTTAGCTGTCTGTAAATGTTTACGGATTGAAGGCTAACCGGCTTTTAAAACAGTGCTTTTGGTGTGATGTGAAACACGTTGAACGAAAACAAGAGAGCAATTTTGTAGTGTGGCCTGCGTGGGCGACCGCTCTCGGCATTGCGAAAGATATTAATCGCCTTTGTGTCTCAACAGCAGCAGTTTTTGTCAACTTTTTATAGTGAATTTGGTCTGCTTCCGCAGAGTAAATCGTTGCCGTGATTGGATAGTACAGAAAATTATGGAAAATCAAAGACCACCTGCAAAAACACTCAATGTCTGATCCAGGGAAAACACACTTACCCGCTAATTTGTTCAATAACTTTTACAAAAATGCATTAACATCAGTATCCTCACATCAGTCTTTTGTGGTTTGCTCAGAAAACTATTTTTAAATAAAAAAAAATTAAAAACGCTCAAAGCACAAAAATGTAAAACAAAAAGCACAAAAAGGTGAGAGTGAGATGACAAAAAAAGGTAAGTCACTGATGATTTTCAATTAATATTTTTTCTTTAATTCATTGCATCTCTTCTTCAAAGCTTCGTTTTTTATTTTAACAGCAGTGAAGCTCTTAAACCAGCTAACGTTAAACTCATGTTTCAGTTTTAACGCTGTCGTCTTGTTTACAGTACTAACCGTATTTTTTTTAAAGGATTTTTATCTTTGCACTGTGCTATATCTTAATTGTGTGTGTTCTATCTTGCACCAAATTAAGTTTGTTATGATGGTGGTGGCGGTGTCAGCTTCTGTATCATGTGGGTGTCCGTGCAGTGCTTCGACTTTGCAGGAGTTCAAGCAGCTGAACTCAAAATCCATTCCACTTAGTTGGACAATTAGCCTGAACATGACACAAGCCTTTTCTGCAGAGCATGATAGGATTAAATCAAACTAAACACGGCAACTTTATTTCCATTTTCATTTCCTCAACAGGAAAAAGAGTCATTTATCAAAAGTCAGATTGCAGATGAGGTCGGAATTTTCCTCTCTCTCTCTCTCTCTCTCTCTCTCTCTCTCTCTCTCTCTCTCTCTCTCTCTCTCTCTCACCTAGTTTCCCGCAGATGTAATTTCAGAGCTTCTTTTTCAAACTGCCAATGAACTGAAACAAAATATAAACTAGAGCACGACCTAAACAGATTTATTGCATTTAAAACAAGATTCTGTTGTCGTGAAAAGTTCACTGCGACAAGGTCATGCTAGCGATCACGTGGGTGTATCATGTGACAGATCACCAGTTTTACCACAAATGGGCAATGCTGACGGACCCTGAGGATATCAACGGAGGGGTCAAAGGTTATCTCAAGTGTGACATCGCAGTCATCGGCAAAGGAGACTCTGTTAAGGTTTGTGTGATAAATTTCAGTAACTGTGAGATAAATTTCATAACTGTGAGACAAAGTTCATAACTGTTTTTTTGTTTGTTTGTTTTTTGTGCTGAGCGTCTGAGCGATAGGCATGGTAAGAGCTAGCCTCCTGTTCCGTCGCCATTTTGTTTTAACTGGTGCATTTAATTGCGGAAATTGTGTGCCGATGACCTGAAACAAATCTTGACTCCGCCATGCACATAGTCTTTCGTCTTGCAATCAGGACACATAAAATAACGTTCAATACATCTCTGGCTAACTAATATGTTCACGCGAACCAACCAACATTTGAAAAAAGTTTCATTGAAGTTTATTTCTTTTTTTTTTTTTTTTTAGGTTCCGCCCAAATCTGACAAAGATGAGGATGACATCGAGGCGTGAGTATCTGACTAAACCCGTAGAGTCACGAATAGACGACTCCACTCGGCAAACCCCGAGGCCAAAGTCCCGCCCCTTTACTCTGCCGTGTATTGGCAAAACACAGTAGTCCACGACGTCATTGTATGGACAAAAGGGAGGATTTGAAGATGAAAGTGATGGACGTAATGGTCTTTTTCCTCAAATGACGTCAATGGATTTACTGCTTTCTTTCCAAGTTTTCGTCATATCGAACTACATGTGCTTCCCTCGTTTTAGAGTCTGACAACAAGTTTGCCAGACCATGCCATGTGTTGTGCTCATTATGCCGCGGGACGTGATTGGCTGAGTTCGGGGGGCTCGACCCTTTTAGATTGACAGGGTGGAGTCGCCCATTGTCTGTAAATATGTGTAAACAGTCAGGTTAGGTTCAGAAAACATGCGGTTGGTGTATGGGGTCACTTTAACTACTCGATACAATACGTAAACTTTGTAAGCTTTGGTTAATGCACTTTGTTGTTGTTGTTGTTGTTCTTGTTTAAATCAAGAATGGGTGAGTTTGAACAAAGTTAGTTACCCGTCAGTGTGCTGACTTTTTTTTTTTTTTTTTTTTGGGGGGGGGGGGGTTCCTTTGAATCCTTTCTCTTTCTAGCTATCAGTTAAATGTACAGAAACTGAATGTGCAGTTTTCAACATTTTTTTTTTTTTTTTTTTTTTGCATACCGACATTTGAATGTTCGTCGTGCTCAATCTAAAGCATGCTTTTGCATGGCCATAAGACTAAAGAGCGCATAGTTTCAGTTGTCATACAGATTGGCCAAGGAACTAGGAACTTCAAATTGAGCACAGCCAACCACTTTACTGACCAAACCAAACAGCAATACACTCGCGATCCCTTTCTTTCTCTCTCCTCAGTAATCTCCTCCTGCCGGACGGTGTCCCTGCCGACCGTCAGAGGGCGCGATTCTCAGTCAAAATCTACAAAGCAGACGGCCTACCCAAGATGAACGCCGGGATCGTGGCCAACGTGAAAAAGGCCTTCATTGGAGAGAGTAAAGACTTGGTCGACCCGTACGTGGAGGTCAGCTTTGCCGGACATAAGGTGAGAGGAAATCAACTAGAACAATGACGACAGCACACAAAAGCAAATACAAAACAGAAAATGATTTTGTACTTTGAAACGGTCACTGATGCATAGTTTCATTAGCGACTGTTGTATGCAAATAACAAGACAGACACATGCTGTTACTGGCGTTTAATGTATACATATAAAAACATATACGCCACAGGAATGGGTCATGGTGGTGTTCATTCTCTCATCAGTCACACTCCATACACACTGTACTGGGGCGGTCGGTGGTCTAGTGGTTAAAAGACTTGTCACCAATGCGAGAGGTCGAGGGTTCGAGTCCCACTCGGGGCAAAGAATTTTTCCTTCTCGTATGTGGCACCGTTCATTCGGGCCGATCGTCGGGGGTTCTCTCCGGGTACTCCGGCTTCCTCCCCCTCTGCTTTGGAAATGTTCAGCCCACCAAATTTGAAAAATAAATGCAATTCTAAATCCCGAAATTTAAATAGCTGAGCTGACCCTTCGCACCACGTGATTGTAATGTGTTTATGTCCAGTGTGTGAGAGAATGCGTGAGATTCACGTGAGCGTGCGTCTTGGGTTCAGTTCGCAGCGCTTTGAGCCGATTCATGAAATTGGGTAAAGCGCCTATACAATCTTCATTATTATTATTATTATTATTATTACATAAAATACTACCGTAAATGACATAACGAATAATTCAAAATTAAAGTACACAGCAGCTTAAGATACATAACACACCCGCATGCATCCATACATGCACAGTCGAAACATTCCCAGACATGAACATGAAGGGTCGCGCGCGCACACACACACGCACACACACACACACACACACACACACACACACACATGTATGCGTGTTCATACTTTGCACACGTCTAAATGGTATCGTGTTCGTGTCACCGTCAAAAGTGTAGGTCGGTTTGTGGGTTTATAAGACCTGCAGGATGTATCCTTAACTTATTCAGTCTAGTGGTTAAGGCATCCGACTTCGGATCCTGAGCTGCCTGGTTCGAGTCCCCGGTGGGCAGGAATATGGTGGGATTTTTCCTTACCATATCGAGTCAAATCCATGTGCAGACTCGTTTACGGTGCCTGTCTCGCCTTCGTGAACACACGCGCGCACACACATCAAGTGTGCACGCTAAAAATCCCACGTTCATCTTTCGAAGAAGAGTAGGTTGTGGCCGGTGTCGTGGTAAACAGAAATATTGTCGCACGCACCAGAGTGAATAGCACATAAAGTTGCGCTTAGCGGCAGCAGGCTTTCACTGCTTCGTCCTCCAGTCCTGCGGCGCCGTGAGCATTTCAGCAGAGATGGATATGTGCGCCGAGGAGAGGTCTACCATACCATACCATACCATGCCATTCCCCGTGTCACATTGACATACGTGTCTCCGGTCATTTTCCGCAGGGCAAAACGTCAGTGAAGAAGGGGTGTTACGAGCCCATGTGGAACGAGCAGATCATTTTCACCGAGATGTTCCCGCCACTGTGTCGACGAATCAAAATCCAGCTCAGGGACAGCGACAGCGTCAACGATGACGTCATTGGCACGCACTTCGTCGACCTGTCCAACATCTCGAACGAAGGAGAAAAAGGTACTTTAATAATAATAATAATAATGAGGATTTGTCTGGCGCCCAAGCTCTTGCTGGAGGTCTGGGCGCCTCACAATAGTGAAGTGACAATACATACACATGAAATACATGTCACATTACATACACATGAAATACATGTCACATTACATACACATGAAATACACGTCACATTACATACACATGAAATACTTGTCACATTACATACACATGAAATACTTGTCACATTACATACACATGAAATACATGTCACATTACATACACATGAAATACACGTCACATTACATACACATGAAATACATGTCACATTACATACACATGAAATACATGTCACATTACATACACATGAAATACACGTCACATTACATACACATGAAATACTTGTCACATTACATACACATGAAATACACGTCACATTACATACACATGAAATACATGTCACATTACATACACATGAAATACACGTCACATTACATACACATGAAATACACGTCACATTACATACACATGAAATACACGTCACATTACATACACATGAAATACATGTCACATTACATACACATGAAATACATGTCACATTACATACACATGAAATACACGTCACATACACGTTACATACACACAGCTATGATACATCCTAACACGACATCGTAAAATGACAATGATGGTGACAGTGACGGTGGAGAAGCTAGTCTGTATAATTTGACCCAGTCAGACACACACCACCGGAAGAGCACGGCCGTTGTTGTCGTTGTCGTTGATGGTGTTGCTGCTGCTGCTGATGCCTGTCCTTATTGTTGTCGTTTGTTGTTTTGGTTTAGATTTGAAGGGCAAAGCCAAAGGGCTGGGATTTCTTGGTTTTGTTTGTATGGTGTTTGTTTGTTTGTTTGTTTGTTTGTTTGTTTGTTTGTTTGTTTGTTTGTTTGTTTGTTTTTGCTGCCCCAACTCTTTTTGCCAGCTCCAGTGGTGTTCCTCCCAGGTCATGGGTGGAATCCACGGAGGGCTCGAAAGCTGGGGCAATTTTTTTTTATTATGTATGAGGATGGAGATGAGGATGATGGTAAGATGATGCCATGGAGGTCCGTGTGGTTTGGGACTGCGGGACAGCGCCGCAGTCCACGCTTCCTGTCATAAATATCCCGGCGTTCACCAGGCCCGGGAACTACGGCACTTGCGGTCCCAGCCGTGTAATCATCCACATCATAAGATGTGTCATACCAAGGGAAGCACCCCCAAAGTCGCACCCGTGAAGTGGGTGAATCTCGGCTGTGTGGCAACAGCCTCCCCATTGGGCCCATAGCACACCCGCTCTGGGTAGGAGCCGACCTAGGTAGGAAAAATCCCGCTTGTCTCGGCCGGGTCTCCCGGTCCATGGTCCGAAGTGCTAACCACTACACTACGAAGGCCAGTGTTTTTGAACAAGTCTTGTCATATAGCGGGCAGGGGGTGGTAGGGCTTGGAAGAAGAAGAGTTAATCCCTCACTCACTCACTCACTCACTCACTCACTCACTCACTCACTCACTCACTCACTCACTCACTCACTCACTCACTCACTCACCCACTCGCTTCCTTATCCAGGGTTCCTGCCGACCTACGGGCCGTGCTGGGTGAACCTCTACGGGTCCACACGGTACTACCAGCTGATCGAGAAGCACCAGCACCTTAATGACGGGATCGGGGAAGGCGTGTCGTTCAGGGGGCGTCTGCTCATCGCCATCAAGACGGACATTCTGGACAACCAGGAGAGCGGACCGTCCAACGTGGAAGTGGAGCCTACACTCCCAATTTCAGAGGTAAGCTGAGAGGGGCGGTCGGTGGCCTAGTGGTTTAAGACTTTTGTCACCAGTGGGAGAGGTCAGGTTTGAGTCTCACTCTGGGCGAAGATTTTTTCTTTGTCGTGTGTGACGCCGTTCATTCGGGGCGGCCGTCGGGGGTTCTTTCAAACTCTTACAAATATAAACGTGCTCCTACATCCGTCTTTTTCTCTGCTGATAATAATGTGGTCTATGCAAGGACAGTAGTAGCGAGCATAGTAGCAGGGACGGGTTAGGAAGTTGGGCCTGCACGCTTATAGTCTCTTCCTTGGGAAAGAAAGTCACTCTTTGCCTTTTCAGGCGGTCGCATTTTTGTCTGTGGTACCCACGACTAAGCCAGCCAGCCAGTCAGTCAGTCAGTCAGTCAGCCAGCCAGTCAGTCAGTCAGTCAGTCAGCCAGCCAGCCAGCCAGTCAGTCAGTCAGCCGGCGAGTCAGTTAGTCAGCTAATCAGTCAGTCAGTCAGTCTTTAACTTTCATACCCACGACTAATCTAGCAGTACGTAGCAAGTCAGTCAGTCAGTCAGTCAGTCAGCCAGTCAGTCAGTCAGTCAGTCAGTCAGTCAGTCAGTCTTTAACTTTCACTTTTCAGACGGCAGCAGGACAGCTGGAGGAGTACTTCCTGTTCGGCTGTTTCCTGGAGGCGACCATGATTGACAAGCGGCTGGCGGAGAAGCCGATCCACTTCGAGTGCAGCATCGGCAACGCCGGCAACGTTCTGGACGGCTACAACCCGCCCAACCGGAAGTCGTCCACCAGCGACAGCGAGGAGTCGGACCAGGAGGCGGCGGCCGAGGATTCGGACACTGTCTCCATCACCATGGACACGCCCAAATGGCAGAGCACCACGCCCTCACAACGACCCGTGACTCGGGACAGGTAATGTTCACCATTGTGATATAGATAGCACCCACGAACAAGCATGCCAAAAGGAATGAACTCTTCCGGACGCTTCGGCTCCCCGGTGGATCACAGGACTCAGTGGCCTGTGGCTAGAGTCACCATGTCTACGTTTAAAGTAGCTAATAGCTTCTTGTCTATCACTGCCTGTTTACTAATATCCGCTTTCCAGATGTTACTACCACCTGCCGTACTACGAGGACAAACCCTGCATCTACGTGCGAGAACACATGGAGGATCACAGACGCCGCATGTACAACAGCAACATCATTGACAAGATCGCCGACAAACTGGTGAGCGGTCAGGGGTCTAGGGGCGCAGGGAAATTAGTGATAGTACTGCAATATCACACTTGAATGGACTGGGTGCTCAGCGTCGACGTCAACACCACAAGAGTGGCTGGGGTCATCTGTTCCAATGAAATCTAGTTAAATCCGTGGTTGATTTAAAATTTTAGGTATAGCAACAGTGTAGGGTGTCTGCAGAAGTTGTGTGAGTGCTCATTTTCAGATGCGCATGCAATTTATTCACGTAAACTGTAAAGCCCTCAAGCAAATATAAGCGACATAAAAGAGACAGAAACCACTTAACTTTCACAAAGGACGGCACGGGTCAACGTTTCGGCTTTCGCCTTCCTCAGGACACAAACAAGTGGGACATAACTTCAACAAACAAAGGTAACTTTGCGGACGTACTGGCATACACGGCGCGGGGGAAAAAATTGAAATGAAATGAAACGGTGGGCGAGAAAAGGACCAGAAAACAACAATAGTAAAAATATCACAACACCATATATGTAAAGCCGTCGATTTAGTGTTGTTGTTGTTGTTGTTGTTGTTGTTGTTGTTTTAAAGGAAACGCTGTTTCTTGGGAGAGTGTGTGAGACCACGATTTTCTTGCAGCACGGGTTTACCAGTTGTCTTTTTCCTATTTTTAACTTTCAAGTTTGGGGTTTGGGAAAACCAGGAATTGAGGGAGAAGCGGTCAGATAAACCTCAAGGCGCACCTTTTCTCTCAGTTCTAATTCTCTCTCTCTCTCTGTCTCCTCCCCCCCCCCCGACCCCTAAGGCGCCGTGAGCATGCTTACTGCATGGAAGCCTTTTTCGTAGCGCTGTACAAATGGCCAATCATCACCATCATCATCAAACCTGCCTCTCATTAATAATATAATCACTTGCAGGAGGACGGTTTGGCCGACGTACAGGAGAAGATAACTCAGGAGATGCCCTTCCCGGAGCGTCGTCTGCGTGGGGTATTTGAGGAACTGGGTCAAGGTTGCTCCAAATTTGTGTCTCTTGTGAGAGGCACTGGCGGGGGCTCCGCTGCAGGCAAGACGAAACTGGACAAGGAGAGACATAAGTTGCTGGTCAGAGAGATGGTGAGTGACGGTACCACCACACTCAGGGACAAATAGAAACTATACGAGTTTTCACCAGATTTTGAATACAGTAACTCCTAAAATACTTTGTATAATCAGATAGAAAGTGTGTGTATCTGATTGTAGTATTGGTGGTGGTGATGTTAGTGCTTTGTTGCACATGTTGGTAACTAAGTTACACACCCTAACCTAAAAAAATTAAAAGGGGGGGGGGAGGGTGAGCGAGGGTGGGCTCTGGCAACGGTAGGTTGTACGTTTGCTGTTGTCGATGGTTCTTCATTCCTTTCGTTTACGAATCATCACTCATGTCGATGACGGCGTAGGGCAAATATCCATGACTTCGTCCGTTTAATAATCATTACATCAGCTTAATGCTGAACGTAAGCATACAAGAACATGCTCATCTTTGTTTTCTTTGTGGACTGACGATTTCAGGATCAACTGTCAACACTGGCCCGAACCATGAAAGCGACAGTGACCAAGAACAACATGAAGGAGAAGCTAAGAGCCGGACAGCAATACCTCCACAAACTCCGCGCTCTCACAGTCGAGGTGAGTTGCCTGTGTCGCCACACTTGACAGCTTCGGTCGTTGCACTGGTGTAGGGACAACTGTAGGTCAAAGAACACAAAGGCACGAGGTCTCAGAATGCCTGTATATTCCTTATTAGCCTCCGGCATCATTGTCACCCTTAAAAAATGCTTAATCTTTCAATCAAGAAACAAACATTACCTATAGTAAAAACAATAGTATTAACAAAAATAACTATAGTAAAAATTACCATGCACAAACCATTATGGGGCACGCACCTGACAGGAGTTTTTAAAAATTGTATTGTCTTCTTGCCGCTCAGGCCTCACTGGAGTAATGCGTCTACGTTATACTTAGGCCAGAAAGCCACTTCAACCCCCCCCCCCACCACCACCCTCCCCACCCTCACCCCACACATACACCCAAATGTGCAACCAGTTGAACAAGCGATGTTCACCTTGGTTATTTTCAGCCTCAACATGCGCTTCCCGACCTGTTCATCTGGCTGATCAGCGGCAAGAAGCGCGTGGCTTATCACAGGATCCCAGCTCGCCAGCTCATCTACTCCATCGTGGACGAGGAGAGAGGCAAAGACTGTGGTCGGGTCCTCACGCTGCTGTTACGGGTAAGAAAGCAAGCAGCGGTCTATACTTCCTAAAGACTGTGTCGCAACGCTACCCGTCTTCCCACGCCGGACCCCCGACAGCCAACGCACGCGCGCACAGGCAGACACACACACACACACACACACACACACACACACACACACACACACACACACACACACACACACACACTTTTACTCCTCTGTAACTTCGAAACTTCAAAAACGGTGTCATCCTCATTACATGCTTCCTCAGACAACCAAAGGTATACATGTATGGACCGTGTTCCGATTTCTGTCATTGATTCTAAGTACCTAAGTGTTCATCAAATCCCTTTCGCGTGGGCCCCTTTACCAAATAACAAGTTCTGTGAGGTACTGGTCCCGCAACCTGCACTGTTCACTTGTCTGGTCTGCCTGTGTAGTTACCGGGCAAGAAGGCGGCTGGCCAGGCAGGATGGACGATACAGACCAAACTGCAACTGTTCGTGTGGCTGGGACTGTCCAAACACAAGAAGGACTTCCTCAAGGGGCTTCCCGGCGGCTATGAGGAAACCAAGGCCATCAAAGCTTGCACCAAACCCAACGCAGTTCCTCCCCCGTTCATACACTACACAGGTACAGCTCGGATACTTCACTTTTTCTTTTCTTTTTTTTTAAAATCAGAATTCTAGCATCCCGGCTGTTCTGCTGCTGTTCACGTTCTTGAAGACTGAAGTCACACCACATTCGGATGATATCAAAGACGGGGCAACGATGAAAAAGCCATCACAAATATTTGGCCCCAACCGGGACTAAGATTATGAGTTAACAGTATCTTGACAAATGAATAATGTAAGATTATGGAAACAAGTGAAATGCTTCGACAAAGACGCGACATACAAAACTGAACTGACTGGAGAGCCCTTCATTTAGAAAAAAAAAATTCCATCAATGTGCACAATGACTGCACGCTGTTGAAGTTCTGCAAAATCAGTAAAAAGCGAAAAAGCCTGTATTTAGTTTCCAGCACGATTGCAAGACTCCTAACCTCCAGACGCTATTTGATGGGTTACTTCAGTTTAGTTCAGTTCACTAGTTCAGGTCAGTTCCGTTCTGTTCTGTTCAGTATACTAGTCCTTATTAATGTGAAAGTTTCGTGTGCCGCCATTCGCCTGTTGCTAAAAGTATAACTATAGTAAAGATTCTAAAGAACCCATTACCTGAGAGCTGGCAACAGGGTAAAGAGTCGGGTGGTCTCCATGGAACCCTCCTGGGTGGATGGGTTGACGGGGGGAGGAGGGGTCTTCGCGGAGCTAAGATGGTGCTCGGGGTTTGCGCAAAGTTGGAACTTTTCAACCTTAACGGCTGAGAGGGGGTCCAGTGCTCAGTGACAAGTCCTCGGTGGTGACTGGCTGAGCTGTGGCAGTTAGGCCTAGCGACCGGTCTAAAAGTCACGCTTGACTGATCACCCCCAGTTCTCGGGATTTCTCGGACCCGCGAACGGGACCATGCAAACAGGAAATGTTCTCAACTCACACGTGCAGAGGCCTATAGTAGCCTATGACCAGCTCTCGGGTAATGGGCTCTTTCTACAGCAGATAGTCAGCAGTACATGACTCAGTCCATGGCTTGGGGTGGGCTCTACCGTGAACGCTGTAGCTCTGGGCCCGTATTTAATAGTCAAGGTTAGGGCTTTTAGCCCAGGGTTTTTTTTTTTTTTTTTTAATCAAGAAGCGGGCCGAGTCCAGCAAGGTGCCTAAGCCGTTATCGAATGATTTTTTTTCTTCCTTTCTTCGCTTTCTTTTTTTTTTAATTTAATTTTGCTTTTTGGTTTCTTTTGTCCTAGTCTGGGTTAGGCCCGTAGCCGTGGGTTAAATTAACCTCGACTTTTACATACGGGCCCTGACGAATTTCTTCAAACTGTTTCAGAACGACAAGTGTTCCAGCTCAGAGCACACATGTACCAAGCGCGCCAGCTGATCGGTTCGGACGCCTCCGGACTGTCAGACCCGTACGCGTGCGTGACGTTTGGGGACCAGAGTGTGTCGACCCAAGTGATTGACGAGACCCTGTCGCCCACGTGGGACGAGATGCTCATTATCAAAGAGGTCGAGATGTACGGCTTGATGGAGGAGATCTTCGAGGACCCGCCCACCATCGTGGTCGAGATCTTCGACAAGGACAAAGTGGTGAGTCTTACGAATTGAGGTGAGGACGGGCAGTTGTGCTAGTGAGTCAGGATGGGTGGGGGTGTTTCATCTTGTGTCACCTGCAAGGGTGATTTGAAAGACTTTGGGGGGAGGGGGGTAAAAACGCCTTTACACTGTTGGGATTCCAGCCTTCGACCTTTTGATCACAAGACGTAGGCACCCAACCCCCCCCCCCCGAAAAAAACAAAACAAAAACAACCACCACCACCACCACCACCACCAACCATTAATAAACAACAAAAAACAACCCCCCACCCCCAAAAAAGAAAAAAAAAGTAATGATGAAATTGTCTTTGTCATGGGAATTTTGGGACAATTAGCTCAGGTACATCTTAATGAGAAACGACAAGAGTGATCAGCACATGGAGGTGAGTCGAGCTTCTTAATGAGGATAATAAGATTGTATTCAGATATGACAATATTGTAAGGTGAATATTTCAGCAAGGAAGCAGTATTACATATCTGTCAAACTCGGATAAGTAACCTAAGGTTATGAATTAACAGTATCTTGACAAATGAATAATGTAAGTTTATGGAAACACATGAAATGCTTCCACATAGACGCGACATACAAAAACTGACTGGACAGCCCTTCGTTCAGAAAAAAGTCACCTCCCGACCAATACGAAATGAGCAAGATGCAAAAATAAAATGTTTCTTTTTTTCTTTTCTCTCACTAACTCCAGGGTAAATCAGAGTTCATCGGCAGAGCCTTGTGCAAGCCGGTGGTCAAACTGAGCGCAGAAGAATACAAGGCACCCAAATTCCCACCTCGCTTGGAATGGTGGGACGTCTACCGGGGTTCCGAGCGGGCAGGCGAGCTGCTGTCCACCTTCGAACTTCTGCAGGTAACGTGTTTCACGTGCTGGACTGACTCTGATGACCTACTTACAGTGTATTGTGGTGTCATTGCTTGCGTTATGTGGTTTGGTGATGTGAGCCATCGGGAAGTGTTGTTTTCACGTTTGGTCGTTTGTTTGGTGTCACACTTTGACGGGTGTGTTGTTACAAACCTTCCCATGTCATTCGATTGAAGAGAAACGTACGGTTTAATGTCATGTGCGTAATCTTGTGTTTCGTCTTATATAGTTTCAGAAATGCGAGTCAAACTCTTGTGGATTATACGATCATGATAGTTTTGCTATCCAAACCTTTTCTCAGTAAAAATTCCATTATATTTGCGTACCATGTCTTCAGGTCAAATCACACGGGAGAAACATAAGTGTTAATATAGTCTGATGCTTTACTTTATAGTGTATGGTTTTGCTATGCAAAAACTTTTCCCACTCAAAATTCGATGATATTGCGATATCGCTTTCTTTTCCTGCTAAATCAAGTTTTTTTAAAAGTGCAAGTGTATACTTGTCTATAAGTATAATTATAAGGTTTTTCGTGGTTGCATGCAAAGTATTACCAGTGAACATTTTAGTTGCAACAGCGGCAAGTTGATAAGAATAATTCAGAAGTACCACAACCCTCATCCTGATTACGTGGCTTGGCCGCACGCTGCTTGACACAGCCTTTTTCTGTTTAATTAAAAGATGAATCACATTATGTGCATGACAAGTCGGGAATCACTGGATGCTGTGTTCTACACTACAATTCTACCGGCCTTTGTTTTAAGAAGTCTGGTTCAAATTAACACTTACACCCCCAAGTCTAAGGGGTTTGTTTTTTTTTTTTTAAATATGCAAGAAGTGTAACGTTTAATTGTAATACAAATTTTAAAACCGAAACGGAGGAGCTTGAAAAATACTGAGGAAACCCCGTTGATAGCTGGCCATTTCGAATAGAACGGTTAAGAAGCCAGATTAAAGGGAAGCAACTAGTACTTATAAGAGTTCGCAAAATTGGCAAAGTCACATCCACACACGCGTTTGCCTTTTCCTGAAATAATAGCAGCCTGAGCACATCATTATGCAGAGGGTGTGGTAGTGTTATCCAGTGGAAACAAGCAGGGTAAGGTTGGGCAGCAGGTTTGGCGCAGTAGGGTCAATGGGTGTTAATGGGTGAATACTTCAGAATGTGGTCAGATTTTTTTAAAAGATTTTTTTAAAAAATTAAGATTTTTTTAAGCAGGCAAATCTACTGTTTGATATCTGTTTAGAAAATTTAGACATTTTCTAACAATCTTTATTCTCTCGCTTCTTGTTTCGATGTTACAACATCATGTGCTCGCCTTAGGTGAGTTGTGCAGCGATGTCGTAACACATCCCTTGTCGTCCATTCGTTGGTTGTCGTCACGTGACTGAACTTCGGCAAAAGTCCTGTTGTTAATCAGTATATAATTTATTACTATTACTACCTCACGTGACCCACCACGGTTTCCTGATTTTGTTATACCCCTGTTCTGTTATATGTTTCTTTTGCGTATAGTTCCCCTTTGAGGAGAGCGACTTGCAAATGGCTTATCAAACGCCACCGTATGCGAGAAAGCACATCCGGGTACATCAAACATTTTCCTTCCCTTCCATTTTCTCTTTTTGCTCCAGTTTTTCTTTTTCGCCAGACATTCTGAATAAGCCGGCTTTCAAACCACTGGGTTTTCACCACTTCGTGTATTTTGTACAGTGTTGAATGTGGCCAGTTCTGAAACGAAGAATCAAACACGGTGCGTTATAACAAAGATGTTTGAACTTCGTCGGTCCAAACTACAAAATTTTAGTGTTTATTTTGACTGCTCCATCCATAGTGGTCACGGTGTTTATTCAGATGGACTTGATTGTCTAGTGTGTAATGTGGAGTCAGGTGGCTTGCACCGGTTGAGCGTCGATCTTTAGACCGAAAGGTCGACGGAATCCCGACAGATCAGAATTTTTTAAAGTCCCCTCCCCCCTCCCCCAGTGTCTTTGAAATTACACTCACAAAAGACAAGACTGAAATTACTCATCCATCTACATAGTCTGTAAGAAAAGATGACTGTGTTTTTTTTCTCGGACAAGACAAACTGAACAAAAGTTATTGTGAAAGTTTAAATTTCCAGTCTTTCTCAGCCCTATTTTCTAAAGTGACTGATTCTCGGCGAAATGTTTTTAGTTTTGACTAACATACGTTTAAGTGTTTTAAAGTTTACTAAAGAGGGCAAGTTTGAAAATTGGTCAGCTCGCCAACAACTTTAACCGTTTTCAAATAAAGGTTATCCCAGTTTCAATATTTCAACACCGAAGATACCATGATACTTTTGGTTCTTCATCAGAACAAGCCACATTAAAAAAAATCTTTCTGTATGCAGTTGACCAGGTGTTTCACTCACACATTATTATTTCAGTTTCACACCCTTTCTGTTTCCAGACTTATTACCACGATCACTGATATTGCTGGAATGGTCACTTTTTCGGATACACGTATATCATTACACATTTTATCGGTTGTATTATTTATAGTTTTTGGATTTTCTGTTTTGTTCTGGATGGATGGAATGATTTGAAGTTGTACAGTTTGAGCTGCTGAGCACCTGCGCCTCTGAGTCTGTACCAAGCACTAAATTTTGTGGCTGCCTGGACATGCTGGTGCTTTGTTGAAGTCTGCCGTCATCTTGGAAATGGGCTGAAGCTCCTGTAAAATCCACTCAGGCCCTATTTTCAGATGAGGGTGGAACTGTAGTGCGTATCATGATTATGCCATTACACCACTGCCTTGTCCGTGCTTGAGATTCAGCAACAGAAACTGCACAGTTTTCATGTTGAGTTGCGATGATGTCTCCTGCAACCCAGCATAATACAGTATTCGAATTGCAAATCAGTGTTAATATTCTTTATTTTTGTTTTGCATTGCTTTCCGTTAGTTTGTTGATAAAAGGAATCGGAAAATACTAATAATGTGGCCATCAGTTTCTTGTGTATTTGATTGATGTAAATCTAGAAAATTACGCTCAGTTAGTATAGTTCACCCGCTAAGGGGGTGCAAATGTTTACCAGTCATATGCAGGGGGAGCAAATGTACGCCAGCTCTCCACTCAGTGGGGCGATTGTAACCCTCCCTTCAGTCCGGTCAGCTCTCGCGATATTTCCGTGCTATTTTCACGGAAAGGCTCGTTGCCGGAAAGCCAATTGGTTACAAATTACAACAGATACTATACACGCACATGTATCATCACCATCTGATGGCTATATTCGTTTAATGCTTTCGCTTAAGTTACATTCACACAACGAAATTAGCAGTGACGTGACTTCAACTCGCGAGACCCAAATCTGTGATACATTATTTTGCACCCCGTCGCCCGCAGCTGGCGTACATTTCCTCCCCTTGCAAATGACTGGTATACATTTGCACCTCCTAACAGCCGAACTATACCAACTGAGTGAAAATGAATGTGTGAGTGGATTAAGATCTGAAACTTTATTACAACATTATGGGTATATATAAGTCTTTACACTTTTACTCGTATTTGAATTCTGATATCTTTTGACCTGTCACTGAGTGGAAAATTTATACGGAATCTGCGTCGTCAGATTTCGTTCTTTACTCCCTGTCACACACACTTCCTTGTCTTACTTTTTCTCTTTAACTTCAACACACCCACTTGGACAGGCCGGCGAGGTAATGTGTCAAGGTCACGGGTGAAGCCATCCGACAATATAGTGTTATCACCAGTGTGTGTCTGTCCAATCATCTGTCACTGTTTGACGTACTAACACACAGCGTATTTCACAGGGAGTGACGCTTCATTAGCTCTAGTTTACTAGTTTGCCTATAGTACTCCTGCAAACGAGATACCCGTACCAGCACCCGTCAGAACCGACTCGGTCCACTCCTCCCCCCCCCCCCCCCACATAACTCCTAAGAGCCCGAGTCCACCTACCCCCTGCCCGCTGAATAATAAGACTTGTTAAAAAGAACAAGCCACCTCACACCAGTAGCAGCCACTTCAAGCCACTATTATGAAAAGCTAGGGCCTTCCACTCTAGGCCCCGAGACCACTGCAGATTGCATAATGGTGGCTTGAAGTGGCTTCTTGTGATCTGAATATTTCAAGTCAATTTTCGTTTTTTGCATGGGCTTGTAACAGTTAATGCTTGCTCCACAACAGTCGCCGTTCTCCTCCTTAAGCCCGAGTCCCCCCTCCTCCCACCACCCCCTACTCTCTTCCCCGTCCCAATCCCTCATTACATATTGCCATGCTCCACTATCAACCCCCCCCCCCCCCGCCGTAGTGTCCCAAGCTTCTGTCCCTCAGACCCTGTCCTATACTCATGTCCCAGAAACTGTCACATAGCTGGCATGTCAGTGTGTACACAGCTTGTGCTTGGATGAATCGCCCATGAGTGAAATGGGATAAAACACAACTTATTCCACAAAAAGCGTTTCTATGAACAAAAAATTAAACAGTTTTTAAAAGGCTTTTTCCAGAGTATACATCATATTCAGAAATAGTATTACTCTACTTTCAGTACTTTTTTTGTACACATGTCCTATTTGTGCCGTATGAATGGCTTTGATAAGCAATGCTATTTTTTTCAGTTAGAATACGCACAAATGGGATAAAATATTATCTGGATATCCATAATGGTAAAATTCTGAAGAAACGATTGCATATTCATGAGAGCATAATAATGAATAATAATACTAGAATTTATATTCAACGAGCTCTGAGCGCTAACACAGTTAAGAAATAAAAGATAAAATAAGATAAAATGACGTGAAAATAATATAAAATGACTGATATTTAGAGTTGATTACTCATCCCCCCCCCCTTTCCCATTATTCCATTCAGTAATAACAGTTGTAGCAGGGTGCTTGTTTTGGTCGGTAGTAAAGCTGTTCGAAATGGTTACTGTTGTATAGTTCTGACAAGGACAGTGTATGCGATATGGCCAAAACTGTACATTCACCGTATCAGCGACATTACCACTGTAGTATGGAGGTTGTTCTGTTCGGTAGTGGGCCTGTGCGTAGTCGACTCTAGTATCACAACTGCCTTCGGTGTGCCGTGTGACTAACACAACTCTTTACTTATTCCACAAAAAAAGCGTTTCTATGAACAAAAAAATTAAACAGTTTTAAAAGGCTTTTTCCAGAGTATACATCATATTCTGAAACAGTATTACTCTACTTTCTGTACTTTTTTTGTACACATGTCCTACTTGTGCCGTGTGAAGTGCTTTGATAAGCAATGGTAATATTTTTTTCCCAGTTAGAATACGCACAAAGTTGCCGACTTTGTAGTCAGATGTACATAATAGATACCGAATGTCGTGCATACATATACCTCTGAGCTTGTTGGTGGTTCAGAACTGATAATATTCAAAGGTAAACAACTCTTTAGAATTGCCTGTAACCAGAGGCAACACATCACGAATATCGTATACAAAATTTTTTGTTGTTCTTCTTCCAAAGATACCTGTACGAAAAATTAAGCTACTCTCTATGCGTCATACCTCGGTAGCGCGTATATCACGTGCACATGTCGTTGCAGCTGGCGCCGTTTGGTGACGTCAGCGGTCAGGACCTGCCTCCCATGGAGCTGCCCACGATGGAGAAGGACCGCGGGCCCATCATGCCGGTCCCCAAGGGCATCAGACCGGTCCTCAGCAAACACAGGATCGAGGTGAGACAACAGCGCAGGGAACTAGATCGTCCTGAACTAGCAGATGTACTCAGCAAGTGCAAAGGACGGTAGCCGTGGCTTCATCCTGCTGATATCCCTTGTGTACTGTCTTATAGTTGGTCCAATTTTAGCTAGCGGACAGTGGTCGAGGTGAGTTAGCTTTAAGCACGAGTGGTAGTTAGCGTACTACATGAAACTAATCTGAGCGGACAATACAACCTTGGTGTGTGTGTGTGTGTGTGTGCGTGCGTGCG
The DNA here is from genome assembly GCA_018292915.2 of Batillaria attramentaria. NCBI lineage: Eukaryota > Metazoa > Mollusca > Gastropoda > Batillariidae > Batillaria > Batillaria attramentaria. Next base: position 2,877,271 of record JACVVK020000027.1, on the reverse strand, counting down.
TGCGTGCGTGCGTGCGTGCGTGCGTGTTAGGGAGAGGGGAGGGGGGCAGGGGCGGGATGCATGCGTGCGTGCGTGCTTGGTCACTAAATGAACCTGTCCATAATACGTTTATTTCCCGTGACTGTTACAGGTGCTGTTCTGGGGTGTGCGAGACATCAAGCGGATCCACCTGCAGCAGGTGGACAGACCTCGCATCGACATTGAATGTGCCGGTCACGTGCTCTCCTCCACCATCATCCAGAACTGCAAGAAAAACCCCAACTTCAGCGTGCCCGTCAAGTACTTTGACGTCGTAAGTTGGGGTCTGTGTGTGTGTGTGTGTGTGTGTGTGTGTGTGTGTGTGTGTGTGTGTGTGTGTGTGTGTGTGTGTGTGTGTGTGTGTGTGTGTTTAGTTCTCAGTTTCAAGTTCCACAACCAAACAGATTGCCGAAATGCGCTTGACACAACTCATGCTTCAACCCGAGGATGGGTGGGTGGGTGTTTGGGAATTTAACGTCCTTTTCCACCACGTAAGGGAGATATCAAAGACGGGGAAACGAGGAATTAGGCCAGTACAGGTATTTGGCCCCAGCCGGGATTCGAACTCACGACCCGAGCATTGAGAGTCCAACGACCTACCATTCAGCCCTCCTTCAACCGGAGGAGATTCAGTGTTCTCCCTAACGCGCGTTGTGCACTAGACAGCGCGAAACTCTTCGGGCTAAACTCTAGACTATGACAGTTTAAACACTTCTGAGACCTGCCATAAAGAATACTCCTCAGTCGAGGATGTGGTATCTGGACTGTAAAACTGGTTCTGGAGGCTGTACACCTGTGTTTGCTGTCCTCTTTGCAGGAGTTGCCGGAGAACGAGCTGTACTGCCCACCCATCTCCATCCGGTGTGTGGACTGCCGCAGCTTCGGTCGCTTCACGCTGGTCGGCACTCACGTCATCTCCAACCTGCACAAGTTCATGTACATCCCCACCACCAAGCAGGCCAAAGCTGCCCTGCAGAAACTCTTCCCTGTCAAGGGTGAGTATGTTGTCATCTGGAAAAAGGGACTAAGCGCCATCGAATCCATGTTGTTTAGGTTCTTCTTCTTGGTGACATTAGAAGTCAGTACCGGCATATGAATTTTGATAGGGTAGGGGCTCCGTAACTCTGGTTTTTGCACTGTTTGTATGTGTTGGTGCGTTAGAAACGGTGTAAGTGTGCAACTGTGATACCTGGAACGTCCACCACTGCGTTTTTCTCAAGTTGCTTCAGTGGAAAAGGCATTTAGGAGTAAATCGGCCGTCCTCCATGCATATATTGAGGTTTTCGGATACTATGATCTCGTCTAATATGCTTGCGTCTTTTTTCTGAACATAACGGAACAACTCCCATCGCGAGAGTCAGCCAGGGACCAGGCAGTACACTATTAACAAGCCCAGTTCCTCTTGAGACGAGCCAGTCATAGTTTAGTATATACATTGTGCTGATCCCGATACACCGATGTGTGTGCAGGCAAGGCAATAGACGAGACTAAAGTGATCACGGCGGGATCCCCAGCCCGCTCCGTCAGGTCTGAGGACGTCACCATCTCTGTGGACGAGAACTTGCCTCTCATCAACCGGGACGTCTGTATCACCGTCACTACACACGACAACACGGTGAGACACTTTCCTTTACTTCACTTTGCCCGACTTGACTCGGCTTGACTGAGTGAGTGAGTGAGTGACTCCTTTCAGTGTCCCATAATATAGCACATACGGTTTCCAAGTCAATATCAAAACTCAAAACGTTTATTCCTGTAGTCTCTTTTAAGGTGTTGAGCAAATACAGAAAATCGGAGGGAACGTGAATCATCTGAATACAGGAACCTACAGCTGAACTAAGGACAAGATAAAAAAAAAAAAAAAAAAAAACATAAAGAGTACAATGACACTGAAAAAAGTGCACATGTTCAGGCGTTGCCCGGACAACGCACTAGAGAGACAATGTCTATTTGCGAAATATACATGTGTTATATCACTTTATTCCATGACGGTGGTGTTTACGGGATAACGTTTTCGTAATAGATATTGATATTGTTGACTAAACGTATGGCTGAATTGAAAAGTTTTCATTGGCATTGGCATCTTTTTGCGTATGTGTATAGGCGAGCGAGAAAGAAAAGAAGACATCAGAGAACAAACGCCGGAAGAAAGGCAACATGGAGGACGATGAACCAGACATGGATGCGCTGGATTGGTGGAGCAAGTATTTCGCTTCCGTCGAGACCATGATCAGGGTAAGTAACTCTCACTTTTCCCCCCAACGGGGCGTAACCCAACCTTTCGTTTGTGCCCCTTCTCTTTCCTCGCAAGAAAGAGTTACGTTTGTTTGGTTTCATTGTTGTTTAGTATGATTAAGACATTGTTATATAATACTATACTGTTCAGGAGGATTGGTCCTTCTATGGTTCAGATTGTGTCCCATATTGTGTAGTTTGTGTTTTTGTGACGATGTTTATTTGTTGTCATACAATGTAAACTGCTGTGAAGGTGTTATATTGTCTAATGTTCATATTAGGAAGACTGTTATAGCGTGGTGAACGTGCTTTGTTCCCCTCCTAAGCTGTTGTCGTGCGTTGAACATTTTGTCATGTAGGAGTATATCATTGCGTTGCTTCATTTGTTCACTGTATAGTCGACAGCAGTCCAAAACTGTGGTTGTGCGTCGCACAGTACGTGTTTTCACAGCTTATGTTATGAGTTAGGATGTTAGTGTGCAAAGAACCAGGAGGGGACTGGGGAATTCTAATTCTAAACTGACCTTTGCTTTTTGTGTGTAAGTAACATTGGCGTTGACCACTGTTGGCTTTTGTCCTTATCGTTTTCCGGACTTCAAGTCATTATTTTGTCCGGGGTATTTTTTAATGTGTAAGAGCGTCACTATGCCCATCGTTTGTTCAAAAAGCATCCAGATGAACATTGTGCCATTGCCACTGTGCTTTTTGTGCTTTTCGTAAAGAGAGAGTGTGTACAACATATCCATGCGTGTTTGTGAGTATGTACAGCATATCCGTGTGTGTTCAAGAGTGTGTACAGAATAGACGTGTGTGTGCGTGTTTGTGAGTCTAGCAAAACCATGTGTGTGTTTGTGAGTGCGTTCGTGTGGTTAAAGTTCATTCATCTTGATCCAGAGACCTGAGGACGAGGACGAGGAGGTACTAGTGGTTTATTACAATTTTCTCATAATCTTTATTATTTTGGGTTTATTTCCTTGGACGCGGAATGGAACGTGCATGCAAATCTTCATCCTTTGACTGTTGTGACTTCAACGTTTTCTTTGAATAAAGGCATGGCAGTTGGCATGCTAATCCGTCATATTTACCCTTAAGAGCGTCAGTAATACTTATGAACAATTCCCTTCTTTGGGTGATGAGACTGCTGCCTACAGAGAATCTGATGGGAAAACAGTCGGTTCTCTAGTACAAACTAGAAATTAATTTTTTCCCCCATAGTCCACAAACCCAATGACAAAACAAATCTTCATGTCTGTATGAGTGACGTTAATGTCACGAAAAGTGTTGTTTCACAACAGTTGAAGGGAAAATTTCATGCTTGATTTTCTTTCCTTTTTTAAACATGAACCTTGTATTTTACTAGGCATGCACAATATCGGGTGAAATCTGTTCCCGTTTTCTGTGGGTTTTAAATCTCTTTGTCCTCTGATCAGCACATGGATATTATGTTGTTATTAGTTCATGTATTTCATACTCTTTTGTGCACGCGTGTCTTGTTTGTGTTGTCTGCTTTCTCAGAGCAAAAATAACAGAGTAAAAATCTGGGGCTTCTTTAAGGCGCCACATTAAGGGGAGATAACTTCCGCCTCTTTTAAATTTGAAACGTCGAAGTGAAGCCAGGAACGAAAACTCTGTCAGCGTTTTCTGTAACTATCCAACCTCTGGTTCTCCCCCCCCCCCCCCCCGCCCCCCCCCAAAAAAAAAAAAAATAAAATGAAATAAAATAAAAAAATTTCTTTTCAATGGAGAAGTTGAAACTGCTAATCGTTACCTAATTTACCCGAAGAGGAAACATTGAGGAGATGTGCCTTTAAACTCCGTAGTGTTGGACCAAACGTACTGCTTTTTGGTTTCGTGTTTGTGTGTGTTTGTAAATTTACGTGTCCATCATCTTGTTATTCCATAATTGTTCTTCTATCCGTTTGTTTTTGGGGGGTTTCTTTCACTGTTTTCCTGATAATCTGTAAGCCGTGTTGCTTAAAGATCTAAGCTCCCAACAAAAAGCTTTCCAAAGTGTGAAAATTTTTTACGGAGTCGACCGTGCAAGCGCAGTCAACACTGTCACAGTTGCAGAGCTTTCAGCGTCCATGAAACCCCAAGACAGGCCAAGGACAGCTTGATTTCACAGCTCAGTTTGCGTTTTGACACTGAGCGAGAAAGATCGTGTAGCGCTCAACATCCGCTAGACGCTGTAGCGATGTGTCTCGCTCACTGACCAAAAGCCAAATAATGTCACGGCAAACTGGTGTTCTGGTTCTATAAGGTTCCCCGAAACGCTGAAAACTCTGCAACTGTGACAGAGTTGACTGTGCTTGCACGGTCGACTCTGTAAATTTTTTTCACACTTCGGAAAGCTTTTCGCTGGGAGCTTAGGTTTGGGGATGTGGGCGAGGCCCGTTTCATTCTCGAGAAGACAGCTTAAAACTCTTAAGAGCCCGAGCTTAACCACCCCTGCCTGCTACATGATAAGACTTGTCAAAAAGAACAAGCCACTACACACCAGTAGGAGCCACTTCAAACCACTGTTTAGCATGGCGTGGGCCTTCCCCCTTGGCCCGAGACCGCTGCTGATTGTGTAAGACTTGAAGTGGCTCTTAGTGATCAGAAGATTTCAAGTAAGCTTGCAATTTTTGCATGGGCTCTAAAGGGTTAAGAGCTGCAAAAAAATCCAGTGGTGACTGGGTACATATCACGCATGCGGAGGACGCGATGGCTGCGTAAAACGAACGCATTTTATTTGTCATACTATGTTCAGAACTGAGTAAGCCTGTTCGCTGTTCCTAAGCTGTGCTGTACACCAAACAAGCACGTGATTCTGAGATGGACGCTTGACTGAATATGGCGTGCTTATAGGCATACATAATGAAGCTGCGGGGATTTTAACATAGCGTTATTGCACCGTAATTTGAATAATAATATATGTATAGAATAACGGTGCTAGGTGGGCGGTATCCGATGATCCCATTTGTAACCTGATTATATGTACATATTCATGAATATGAATAAGGCTTATTGCATGCTAAAAATGCTTGCCTGCCAGATATATTCAAACGAGCGTAGCATGCGCGAAAAATTGCTTTTTCCAGCTTTGCAAAGCTAGTGTACAAATTTTCGCCATCAGATAGATGCTTTTAACTTCTGATGCTTGACACTAGCATGCATCGTAATAAGCCTTCCATTTAACTGTGCATGTTTACGCACATGCAGGTCTTGTGTCTGATACACGTACAAGATGCGTTTGATGATCATGGGACATTCATGGATTCTATATTTCTTACACTTGTCATATGTTTTTAGGTTTTTTTTTAATGGGCGCACAGGAAAGTTTACTCGAGCACTCGTTTCTGTCTCAGTTTTTAACCTGTTGTTGTTGATGTTGTTGTCTTTCCCTCCACTGAGCAGTGTGTTAAAATATTACCCCCCCTACTCCCCCCACCACCCCCGAAACAAATATGGAAACCAACAGATGTGTTAGTCTTGAAGATCTGGGAAGCACAACAGCCACAAAACTAAAAGACCAGAACTAAATGAAACGTAATTATGTCAAAAGAATTTGGATCTCCAGTGCATCAGTTGTACCGGCTTCACATGCCTATGCTTCAGATGATGCCTATAAAATAAAAATGTTACACTGGAGTTTTATAGCACCCATTATAAGTCGTCTTACGACTGATGCTCTGTGTGTGTGTGTGTGTGTGTGTGTGTGTGTGTGCGCGTGTGTGTGTGCGTGAGCGCGTGTGTGTGTGAGCGCGTGCGAGTGCCTGCTTGCGTGCGTGCGTGCCGCGTGCGCGCGTGCGTGCAACGCTTAACGTTTCGTTTGAACTAAACTGCTTCTGAATTTACGGATTCATTTCCTCCTGTCGAGGTCCTGAATAAATTTCTTGACTTCTTGACTTCTTTTTTTGTCTAAACACAGGAGCACGGGCGTGGGGAGGACGTGTTCAATGTGGAGGCCCTGGAGGCAGAAAGCAAAGTCACAGAACGGGACTCTGTCAACGGTACAGGCTACGGCACCATTCCTAACGGTAACATGGACGGTGCGTTGTCCCCCCCACCTCCTCCCCCCTCCCTCACCCCCTCTTACTGTTGCTGCTGTTGTTGTTTTTCATCTCCCTCTTCTCGCTCCCCTTGATCGCTCATGTTTTTTTTTTAAAGTGTATTTATTTTTATTTTTATTTATTTATTTATTTATTTATTTTTTATTTTTTTTTTTTTTGGGGGGGGGGACTTATAATATACGTGTACATGCCACAGACATTCATGGACAACGTACCTACGTAGTTGGACATATCATATCACTCCCATGCATATCATATAGAATACACACACACACACACACACACACACACACACACACACACACACACACACACACACACACACACACACACACACACACACCATGGCACACACACACCATGGCACACACACACACTATTCAGTTACATCCCCCTTTACATACAGTGTGGCAGATGCAACGACTCATGGTATACACACACACACAGACTCAGCAAAAGCTTGACGGAAGAGAAAGGTCTTCAGATGGGATTTAAACAGGCGATGTCAGTGAGGGCTGTAGTATTGTCATCATCATCATCATCAGTCACCACCACCATAACCGTCGTCACCGAATCATTATCCCTTATCATCAGACCCGTTTGTCTTGTTCTGTTTTCAAAGGAGAGGTAGAATTCAAGCAGAACAAGAAGATGGACAAAAGCAAGACAGCGGACAAAAAGGACGGAGATAAGCGGACACTGAAGGGCACAGCGCGAGCCGTGACACTCGCCAAACAACTCTCCCCGAGGGCGCAACGCAAGAAAGAGAAGCTACTCAGTAACACAGCGCAGCTGAAGGTAAGAGTTGTCTTTCTTAGACCATTATTCTCGCGTCAGAGCTCACGGTGGTCACGGTGTGACATGGGAAACGTGGTTGGATGGTGTAGTGAGACGACGGGGAGGGAAGGGGGGGGGGCGGGGGAGCCTTGGAAACTGACAAATACTGGTGTTAGAATGTCTGTCCGGATGTTTAACGTCCTTTTCTTTCCGCCACCTCAGCATTGTTGCCAAGGGAAAGCCACAAAACTGGTTGTTGTTGTGGTTGGTTGGTTGGTTGGTTGGTTGGTTGGTTGATTGGTTTGTCTTATATCCCAGCCGGAAATCCCCTCACATTAGCGCGCGCACGTGTGTGTGTAAGAGTATGTAAACGTATGTTAATACATGCGTCCGGGTTGGTTTGCTTGTGTGTATACTGACCGGCAGCTAAATGTGAACCATGCCGAATGTCACATGAACCAAATGTGAATAAGTTAGGAGTGCTTTACTGTGATTTTCAGGGTTTCTTTAACAAAGTACTTCAGAGAGACGACGACGATGATAACTTTTCTGAAGTTACAGACATTAACGCATTACTTGAAAAGTTTTGGGTAAACTTCAATACTTCTTTTTTTTTTTTTTAATATATCCTCTTGAGGTAAAGGGTTTTACTATTTTGTCTTATCGTATGACTTTCAAGTCACTCGTAATATTCGTCACGGTATTATGGTACGCAAACTATATATATGTATATATTTTTTATAAATTATTTATTGTACATGTATGTCCACAGACATGTATTTTTCTGTCATGATGTATGTCACGTGATGATTATCTGGGTCATTATCGTCATCAGCATTATCATCATAATCCTTCGATCGTACTGTTTCATTCATCTTCTGTGGTGAAGGAACAGTAAACATCACAAACTACGCGGAGTTAGAGTATACAATCCACAGTTTAGTTGGTTTTATATTTTTCATTTACATATTATTTTGTAGTTTTGTCACCCTTATACTGGCAAAAAAAAAATCTCTGTATTACTTTTGTTCTTGCGTTGTATTTCTCTGATTTGTTGTTGCACCGGCATACGAGGATTACATACAAAAATATAAACAGCATCAGCCGTTCAGAGCTTAATTTTCAGCCGTGTCATCTTCTAAAATAAATACATTGCAGGGTTTCATGAAACGATTTGGGAAAGCAAGTTCCGTAGAGAGTATTTCTACCCGTCAAGAGAAGGCGGAGACGTTTGTGGTAGGCAAAGGAAGAGAATCTGATACTGAAAGCATGGTTTTGTATCTACTTCAAAATTGTCTTCGACTGTGAAGGGGGCTGATCTGTCTTGACCTGCTGCATGATAATTCAGTACTTCTCTCAGCATTCTTCGAGAGGATGAGTGGGAAACACGCGCGCGCACACGCACACACGCACGCACGCACGCACGCACGCACGCACGCACGCACGCACGCACGCACACACACACACACGCACGCACGCACGCACGCACGCACGCACGCACACACACACACACACACACACACACACACAGAGCGCGCAAGCATACGCGCATACTGACAGACACCGTGGCGCGCGCGTGCACACACACACACACACACACACACACACACACACACACACACACACACACACACACACACACACACACACACTGTCACACACACGCACGCACGCACGCGCGCGCACACACACACACACACACACACACACACACACACACACACACACACACACTCACACACACACACACACACACCACACACACACACACACACACACACACACACACACACACACACACACACTGTCACACACACGCACGCACGCACGCGCGCGCACACACACACACACACACACACACACACACACACACACACACACACACACACACACACACACACACACACACACACACACACACACACACATACACACACACACACACACACACACACACACACACACACACACACACACACACACACACACACACACACACACACACACACACACACACACACACACACACACACACACACACACATACAAAGAGAGAGAGGGGGGAGGAGAGAGAGAGAGTTGATATGCCTAAGTGACTCAGCTTTGTCTTGGTGTGAGGGGGAACCTGCAGCATGGCAGAATATTCCTCAGTCTTCGCCTTTCGTCTTAGTCTTTAAGAAAGTTCCTTCTGTTCGGTCCTCTATATTATAGGCTAGATCAAAGACTGTGAAACTTTCGTCATGTTCTCTACTTCTTCGCGAAATCGAGTTATATATAATTACAGATTGTATGCACTTTTACCTCCGTTTGAATTGGAACATGATATTTTTCTTTTCCATTCTCATTTTTTTTCGTCTGTGAATGCATGATGCAGCATACTCATTCATTCATTCATTCATTCATTCATTCATTCATAGTTGTCGATTTACTTTTTTCTGCATTGCATTTTTGGTTGCTTGTTCGATAATCGTTCATACTCCTTTTCCTTCATTTGCAACAATAAGCATGTTAGTCCACATTTTTCTAGTGAACAACATATTCATGGGAGAATCTTTCCTGTATCAACAGCCATTCCTTTTCATTATTAGTCAGTCATCTTTCTTTGTATTTTGACTTTTTTGTGCGTGTGTTTGAATTTAAATTTTCATATTATTAGCCTCTTTACACCACAAAATTGTTTGGTAATTAAGAAATATAAAAAAAAAACAAGGAAAAAAGAAGGAAAGTCGTTGGTTATGTTCATGCTGTTTCTGCTTGTAATTATTTTGCAAGCCTGTCTGGTACGAGCCCGTCTCGTAACGTTATGTGTCAGATAACGAAACAAGAACGTTCAGTAAAATGGAAATACGTTGTTTTGGGTTCACACCGTTTCTGTTCGTATTCTTTTTGCTAACCCGTTTTGCGCTTGTATGTGTCAGATTACGTTCAGATCTAGCTCTTTCGAATTTTGTTTTGATAGCTCACTGCAGGTTGGTTTAGCTGCGTATCCCGTCATCATTTACATTATTACACCTATAACGTGTGGAGCTTACGTGTGTCAGGCTTTTGTCATGGCAAATAGCTGAAGTCCGTTTGTGAGCACGGTAAAGTTAACTGATGTAATGGAGCAAACACCAAGGTTATAACGCTTCACAGGACACACTTTTGTTGGTTTAAGCATTTTATTCATGGATGACCGTCAAGCAGCAAACAGTAATACAGTGAAAGAGAGCACAACAAGCAAAAACTTATATACGTGCTCATCTGAACCAGTTTACAAAGAGCATGGCGGAGAAATTGGCGTGGAAAAACTGGACTGAAATGTAAAGACGTGGAAAAAAATAAATAAAAGAAGAAAACTTTTGTTTTGCGCTTGGGAATGCTTCTGCACGCTTTGTGGTAAGTCAGTAGAGTCTGCTGGTCGTGCGAACGAGAACTGCAACGGCCCAGTTTTGTCCTGGTCAAGTTGTGCTTGCCTCACCTGTACAGGTCATAATTATACTTGCCAGCGTATGTCATGTCTGTGTTCCCGAGTGAGCTAGTGTTAAGCAGAGCCTGCTGGTCGTGCGAACGAAAACTGCAACGGCCCGAAAGTTTTCTTAGTCAAGATGTGCTTGCCGGTGCGTTATCAAGTCATAACATATACCTTGCCGGTGTACATCAGGTGTTCCCGAGTGAGCTGGAGACCCAGCCCGAGTACGAGGGGTTCACTGATTGGCTGCACACGTTCGAGCTGTACAGGGGAAAAAACACTGGCGCCGACGAGTCTGACGAGGGCCGCATTGTGGGCAAGTTCAAGGTCAGTCCGTTGTAAATCACTGTCTTTTTTTCAGTGAAGCATCACTGTTTGTTTGTTTGTTTGTATGTTATGGAGGGCTGCATTTTAAATATATTCAAATAAAAGACACACGTAAGGTCCCCCCCCCCCTCTCTCTCTCTCTCTCTCTCTGTAGCTTAACAAGGACAAGATCTAAAACAGGTCTGCGCACCTAATCTCTCTCTCTCTCTCTCTCTCTCTCTCTCTCTCTCTCTCTCTCTCTCGGGGAGCCGGGGTGGTCGAATGGTAGAGCGTTGGACTTCTAATGCTCGGGTCGTGAGTTCGATCCCGGCTGGGGCCAAATATTGTGCTGGCTTTTTCATCGTTGCCCCGTCTTTGATATCACCCAATATGGTGGAAAAGGACGTTAAACCTAAAACACCCACCCACCCACCCTCTCTCTCTCTCTCTCTCTCTCTCTCTCTCTCTCTCTCTCGGTTGTTGTTGGTTTTTTTCAAGTTTTTTTTTCCTTTGGGAAGGGAGGGGGGAGTTGGCTGTTACATCTCCAGTTTAAACGGGCCTGGTCTTCAGTAAATTCAAGAAAACATTAAAAGAAAGAAAGAATGCTCAGGCTTAGTGTCTCTATGAATCAGCTGGTGTGTCACTATCCACGTTGACGATGCACGGTAACACTGTAAGAAGGGACAGAATTTCGCAATTCTCATCGTGCTACTCTGAGCACTGTCGGGATTACTTCCCTTCCTCCATGAACTTTCTTGCCTTTTCCAGGGCTCCATGAGGATCTACAAGATCCCACTTCCTCCTGACATTGAAGACTGTACCATCACAGGCGGGGACCCCAGTTATGGACTCTTCCAGGGGTTGCCTAGCAACGAACCGGTCAAGGTCCTTGTGCGAGTCTACGTCGTCAAGGTCAGTGGAGTTTTGTTTTTAATTATGAAAATAGTTTTATTGCAGATAGAAGCTGATTTATAGGATTTATTAATTTGTATTTATTATTTATTTACAGAACTGTTTTGTGGTGTTCTTCAGTTGCATTTGGACTAGTCTCTCAGATACGTCAGCTCTGCCTATGCAAGTTACGTAAATGAAACAGAGAATCGTACTGTGATTAAGATACGTTCAAAATAGTTGCGGGGTTGAATCTGATTCCAGGCAAATGACCTTCACCCTGCTGACATCAACGGGAAAGCTGACCCCTACCTCGTCATACGTCTGGGGTCAAAGGTCAACAACGACAAAGAGAACTACATCTCCAAGCAGCTCAACCCAGTCTTCGGAAAGTGAGCTATCATTTTCACTCTGAGTTTTGTGGTTTTTGTTTGTTTGTTTGTTTGTTTGTTTGTTTGTTTGTCTGGGTTTTTTTCATTAGGTGTTTACTATTTGTCTTCCTTAGCTCCACCAGAGAACGCAAAAACGTGCCACTCAGCCATTTCATCACATACTTCTTGTCATGGTCAACACTATTCAAGGTGACGGCATTCCGGCCGTTCGCCACTGACCCTGACTCGGACACATAGCATTGGCATTGACTTATCGATATGAATTCCTTTTTTTTTTTTTTTGCCCTAGTGGTCGAAACTCTAAACACTTTTATCAGTACCTCACACACACACACACACACACACACACACACACACACACACACACACACACACACACACACACACACAGAGGGGTGGCTCGATCTCTCTCGCTGTCCAACATAGCGAGAGTTCCCTGCCAGACGGTAATATCGATACAGACAGAATGAAGAGAGATGGTACTTTCTCGCAGGGCACACTCGATACGATCCACGATTCCATTTCACCCACGCACAACCCGAACGAACGAGGAATCCCTCAGGTCCCTAAATTACTCCGGCCCGTCCAGCAAGGAGAACGGGCCACGTGGTGGTGGGACAATACTGTTTTGTTGTCCCGGCTGGGTCCCTAAATCTACACGGTCAGCCCGTCAAGGGGCGACAGTTTCACTACATCTTCCAGGAGGACGCTTTTCAGGTCCATGGCGTGAAGCCAGGGGTGGGTGTCTCATACAGATCCCCGGCCACTCTAAAACCTCGGGGGTGTGGGGAGGAGTGGAGGGAGAGAGAGAGAGAGGGTGGGGGTAGGGAGGGGTTAACGTGTTGCTTAAAGCACAGCACAAATAATGATTTGACCTCAGCCGGGATTCGAACTCACGACCCAAGCATTGAAAGTCCAACGCTCTACCATGCGGCCACCCCGGCTCCGAGAGAGAGAGAGAGAGAGAAGGGGGCGGCGGGGGGGTGGGGGCAGTTTACCGTCCTTTTCCACCACTTAAGGGTGATATCAAAGACGGGGCAACGAGAAAAAGGCCAGCACAAATATTTGGCCCCAGCCGGGATTCGAACTCACGACCCGAGCATTGAAAGTCCAACGCTCTACCATTCGACCACCCCGGCTCCCAGAGAGAGAGAGAGAGAGAGAGAGAGAAAGAGAGATTAAAATAACTTGATTTGAAAACGACGGAAGTTTTGGTCCAATTTTCAAACTTACCTTTTGAAAAAATACTCAACGTTCGAACATACTTCGAAGTGGAAATGAAACTTCACACACACACACACACACACACACACACACACACACACACACACACACACACACACACACACACTATGAAAAAAAAAAGCACAAACTGAAAAAGAAAAAGTCTTTTTTCTGACTGACACTCACCACGATTTACGCCCGCACGTCTCGATTACAATTGAAAAATCAAGAATTCCCCGCCTTTTGTTAGTCGACTTTGGGACCGAGGTGGACCTTTGGCCGCAGAAGCGTCTTGCCAGTTTTATGGCGACCGTGCTCCATTGTGTGCGAGGAGCTTCCCCCATTGTTCGGTTTACGATGTAGGGTTTAAACCCGGTCCGCGTGCGTGCGCAGGCCTGTGGGGGAGCGGTCGGGCCGCTCTGCAGGTGGGGGCCCGGTTACACGTGGGCCTATCGAGTTGCCTGGCAGGTATTCCGTGTATTCTGTTTTTACCTGGCCGCCTGTCATCCCCGCGTTCCGCTTCACTGGTTACAGTGAAAACCTGTCCGCCCCCTTCTGCTCACACCCACCTTCCTCCTCCCCCCTTCCACTACCACCACCATTACCTCCACACCCCACCTTCCCTTGCACCTCCCCCCCCTCCCCCCCCCGATCCCACCCCAAGCCCCAATGTACCCACCTATAACACATACGTCCTGTGGCTCCACTACCCATCACCACCAAGACACCACCACCACCACCACTACTGACTCCGTCCCTGCCACAACTCAGTGTCACGTGATTTTCTGTGGGCTGCCTCCGGTTTTGCATTCCTGCGTTACCTAGCTAGGCAGGCCGATAATTTTTTTATAAAAGTCAACACACGGGGCGGATGGGGGAATGTGGGTGGCGTATTTATGAAACAACACCAAGAAAACAGCCAAAAACCTAATACAACACACACACACACACACACACACACACACACACACACACACCGTAAATGAGAGAGAGAGAGAGAGAGCGCCAGACAGACAGACAGAGACACAGAGAGACTGAGACAAAGAGAGATTCAATGGAGGCTTCTGGCAAGAGAGAGAGATCGAAAGTTTTAAATTGAAATTGAATCTGAGAAAAAGAAAGGAAACAAACGTTTTGGAAGTAAGCTGTAAACTTTCTGTTCTAATTACCAGTTGTGGCATAAGAGAAAGTTCCGAAGCGGTCGTCATATTACCTCGGCCGACAGAGAAAACAAACAGATACGTGCAAGTTTCAACCGTTCAGGAAATCAAAAATATAAAACTTATTATGGCGTCTGGGCAGAGCACCATATTTGATTTTAAACTAGCCGTCAGTAAGTTCATCCAGAATAAACACATGACCAGCAAGATGATGATGTGGCAACAATTATTGGTTGAAGGCTGTGAAGAGGTGGGTTTTCAAATTTGTTTTGAAAGATAGTTTTGTGTCTGCATGTCTGATCGAAACTGGGAGATCATTCCAACAAGTCGGACCCTGGTATGGATAACTACGCTGACCAAAGGTCTTTGTCTTGTACGCACGAAACTCTTAAAACGACTTACAAATTCAGTTGAGTTCAGCGCAGCCGTCACAGGGGACTCACGTTTTTGGTCTCGCCGTGACAAACAGTATTTTTCCAACTCTCTCCCTGAAACTCGATGAACACAAAGCGATCTGTAACTAGCACCGGACACTTGCAGCATCGCATTTCCGCTGAACCATTGTGCTTAACTTACAGACAGAACCTGAGCCCGCATGTAAAAGTCGGGGTTAGGGAGTTTAGCCCAGGATTAATAATAATAATAATAATAATGACGACTTATAAGGCGCCTATACATGAAATGAAACTGGCTCTAAGCGCCGTACATCATAACTACATACACCCCTTTCATACACACAGACTCACATGGAACATTCAAAGTTAAACAATAACTCACAACAAGCAGACTGACACGGTGTGGAAGGGCAGAGTAAATCAGTAATCAGTTTTTAATAGGTGGGTTCTGAGGCAGCGTTTGAAGCTGGCACTGGAATCTGTGTGTCTAAGTGGTTTAGGAAGTTGGTTCCAAAGAGCTGCAGCCTGAAAGGGTTTGAGTCTAACCTCGAACTAAACTAGCTCTAGGGTTAAATTTTCTGTTGGTTTTTTGTTTTAAGTCAGGAAGCGGGTCCATTCCAGCAAGGTGCCTTTGTCGTTATAGAAGGATTTTTGTCTTTCTTTCTTCGCTTCCTTTTTTACTTAATTTTGTTTGGGGGGTTTCTTTTGCCCTAGTCTGGGTTAGGCCCGTAGCCGTGGGTTAAATTAACCTCTAGTTCTACATACGGGCCCTGATGTATGGCCAGTGGACCCTACAAAGTTACAAAAGGGCCGTCAAAAATATGGGGGAGCCGGGGTGGTTGAATGGTAGAGCGTTGGACTTCTAATGCTCGGGTCGTGAGTTCGATCCCGGCTGGGGACAAATATTTGTGCTGGCGTTTTCATCGTTGCCCCATCTTTGATGTCACCCTATGTGGTGGAAAAGGACGTTAAACCCCCAAACACCCACCCACCCGTCAAAAATATGGAGAGAGGGTCCCAAGGACCCTTGTATTTTCGAATCACAGGGAACACCGGTCGAGGTACCCTGTGACCTTTTTCTTGGTCTAGCTCACAACAACACCCAGCGCCTTCAGCCTTGTGTTTTCACGTGCCTCGTCACGTATCAGAAGGGCATGGTGTAACAGATAGTCGTGCAAATGTAAACCAGAAACAGAGCAGGAAGTGAGGTTTTATGAAAAATGATAGAAAGCAATTAACCCCCCTCTGCCATAACATAGGAGAAGGGTTTTCATTTTAGCGAACTTGAGTCGTTGAGATCTGAGACTTTCGGGAGAGGAATGGGTGTCCGAAACTGGACACCAAAAGTCAGGAGAAGTCAAAGAGTTGTTTTCTTGTCTTTGTTTTTACTTTTCTTATTTCTGAGAGAGAGAGAGAGAGAGAGAGAGAAAAAAAAAAGAATAGAAACAACCAGAACTACACAAACGAAATACACACAAGAACAAAATAGACAAAATTGAGAAGGGATAGAACTATAACACCGAAAGTCTGGAGCATTCAAAGAGTTCTTTTCTTGTCTTTGTTTTTCCTTTTCTTATTGTCTGAGAGAGAGAGAGAGAGAGAGAGAGAGAGAGAGTAGGAACAACCAGAACTATACAACGAAACGCACACAAGAACAAAACAGACAAAATTGAGAAGGAATAGAACTATGGACACCAAAAGTCAGAAGAATTCAAAGAGTTCTTTTCGTTTCTTTGTTTTTACATTTCTTATTGTCAGAGAGAAAACAAAACAGAAACGATCAGAACTACACAACGATACACACACAAGAACAAAATAGACAAAATTGAGAAGAGATAGAACTATGGCCGGTTGAGACGGAATTTGTGAGGAATTACTTTTTGTTGTTGTTGTTCGTTTGTTGTTGTTGTTGTTTTTTGTTTTGTTATTGTTGTTGGTGTTTGTTGTTGTTGTTGTTTCGTTTCTATTTGTTTCTTTCTTTTTTTTTCTTCTTTTTTTTTTCCTCAGTTTCTTTTTTTTTGGGGGGGGGGGGGGGGGTCCCGTAATACAGATTCGGTCATCTTTGTTCATGGAAAGGACAATGAAAGGGAGACAGGTGACCCGGCTGGTTGAGTTTCGGACTTGATATTTGTGTGTCTAATCAGCAGGACCAAAATTTTTACCAACCTTTCTTTCCCCTTTTGTCTCTGTCCTTGAAACACTCGTGCGCAGTATAAAATGTGCGAAGTGGCAGAAAAAGGACTTTAAACCTGCAAACACAACAACAACAGCAACAAACCCAAAGACAAACAAACAAACAAGTCAAGTTTATTTCCCACCCTCTGGGAGCATAGGAAAGCACAAACAAAAACAGAGAAACTGAAAACCAAAACGAAATAGAAACCTATATTCTATATACAAATGTTCGCACATACATAATGGCTGCGACTACACTCCTTTAAGCACACAACTCTATCTAGCGCATACATGCATACATACATACATACATACATACATACATACATACATGCATGCATGCATGCATACATACATACATACATACATACATACATACATACATACATACATACATACATACATACATACACACCAAACAAAAACCCCAAAACAACAACCCTAAAAACAAAAAGCCGGCAACCCCCCCGCCCCCGCCCCCCCCCCCCCCCCCACTGACCTTTTTTTTTTTTTTTTTTTTTTTGAAACTCACATCATACCTCCAGTATCATCCACTCATTATAGTTTTTTTTTTAAGTATTCTTGTTTTTGTAACAGTTTTAGATACAAACTCTCTTACGAACATACGTATATATGTTACAGTCAAAGCTGGAAATTAGTCATTCTCCGGGAATGCCTGACGGTCAAAATGACAATCAGGCAAACCCAGTAAATCAGAGGCTTCCATTTTCAGTCATTCTCTGGGAATGCCTGAAATTTTTGGAAATGACTAATTTCCAGCTTTGACTGTAACATATATACATTCATATAAACATACACACATACATACATGCCAGCTTGCTTACATGCGTTTGTAACCACCACCACCCCCCCCCCCCCAAAAAAAAAAAATGCAACCATGCGTTCTATCACATTCTAGTTTCTCGAACATAGTAACATAGTTAATCCATTAATGTTCATACATTCCATTTTTTTACGCTTTCACTATACTTTTCTAATTTGTATCCTTCCCTCAACAGTTCCTTAAAAAATGCGAAGTCAGGTTGTCTTTTTTTCCCACTGTACATTTGGATATAAAGAACTTCGCTAGCACAATTATAAAATCAAATATCTCGTCTGTTTTCAAGAAACTGTCATTTCCAAACAACACCACTATTTTGTTCAGATCAGTGCAACTCATGTACATGTCCACATTTGACTCTAACAAAACCCTCCCACTCCTTATAGTTTGGGGGAGCCGAGATAGCCGAATGGTAGAGCGTTGGACTTCCAATGCTCGGGTCGTGAGTTCGAATCCCGGTGCTGGCCTTTTCTCGTTGCCCCGGTCTTTGATATCACCCATACGTGATGGAAAAGGACGTTAAACTACCACACACACACACACACACACACACACACACCACACACACACACACACACACACACACACCTAATAGTCTGTCTTCTCTCGGTCGGAACTTACCCCCCAGCCGGCAGCCATGAAACATGACTTCAGTCATCCCCGAACACTTGCCCTCCCGGCAGACTCTCCTCCGGTTTATTACGGAGTTTTATGAAACGTCTGCATCAGGTTCGTGGCGGTTTACGCGCCAAAAGGTATGACAAAAGGTGCCAAAACCCTTGTCAACGACTCAAGGCAGGTGGCGGGGGGTATGTACCTTCATACCCTCCTTCCGTCTCCGATTGCGGTTTATTGCAGACTGCAGGAAAGGCTTGCCCTGTTCTTGAGGGGATTTCAACGGTTGAGCTTCCAGGTGCCACCTACATCTGCCCATTACGTTTTATATTGGCTGGGGTTATTTTATTCATGGGCGTTAGTTTTCAGTGTAGAATTGTCCTCTGTTGTGAATTCTCTCGCTGGCAGATGGTTCCGGTAAAACTGATCTACCATCATCTGGATATAGGGGCTAACGTCCGTGGATTTGATAAGCGTTTATGCCCCTTTTTTTCAGATGACGGTTGTAATCTATAAAGTGTGCGACTTTTGTTTGTTTGTTTGTTCCATTACCATCTTGTTATTTCTTTCTCTCTTTCATTCTTTCTCGTTTTCTTTCTTGTCATCTGCCAGTTTTCATTACCACCCCCCCCCCCCCCACACACACACACACACACACACACACACAACATGGAAGAAAAAAAGAAAAAAAAAACACCGATGATCGGCTTCGTGAAAAGGCTTAGTCCTAAAAACGAACGCAGGCTTTCTCCTTTTTCTCGTTCATTTTGTTCTTCGTCAGTTCAACACCCAACACCCACCACCACCACCACCCCCCATCCCCCCACCCCCCACCGTCTTTATTTATTTATTTATCTTCTTCTTTATCTCCTTGATGTTCTTCATCATCGTCTTCTTCCTCTTCTTCTTCTTCATCATCATCTTCCTTTTTATCTTCTTCTTACTCCTCCTCTTCCTCATCATCATCATCGTCGCCGTCGTCGTCGTCGTCGTCGTCGTCGTCGTCGTCCCCCTCATCATCACCATCATTTTCTTCTTCTTCTTGCTCCCCTTCTCCGGGGAACCGGGATAGCCAAATGGTAGAGCGTTGGACTCCCAGTGCCCGGGTCGTAAGCCCGAATCCCGGCTGGCGCCAAATAGTTATGCTGACCTTTTTTTCTCGTTACCCCGTCTTTAATATCGCCCCTACGTGGTGGTAAAAGTAAAGGTAAAACTCCTGAACATACACCCACCCACCCCACCCTCTTTCTTCTCTGTCTTCTTCGTCGGCTTCTTTAGTTATTGTGTCACTAAAATAAATAAATAAATAAATAAATAAAAATCAGATAACATTATTATGTGCACGTTGTCGTGTTGTCGCCAGGTGCATGGAGTTCGAGGCGACCTTCCCCATGGAGTCCCTGCTGACGGTCCAGGTGTTCGACTGGGATCTGGTCGGCATGGACGATCTGATCGGGGAGACCAAGATTGACCTTGAGAACCGCTACTATAGTCGTCACCGAGCCACGTGCGGGCTCGGCCGGAAATACGAACTGTGAGTGATGTTGTTTGTTTGATTGTTTGTTTGTCCGCGTTTGTTTTGTTGATTTTGTTGTTGTTGTTGTTTTGTGTGTGTGTGTGTGTGTGTGTGTGTGTGTGTGTGTGTGTGTGTGTGTGTGTGTGTGTGTGTGTGTGTGTGTTCTGCCTAATAATTTGTAAAAGCCGATTTAACTGACATCATTTTTCTCAAGATGATCAGTTTGCTTCTGGTTTGAAACTGTTGGAGATAAGACTGTTTTTTTTCTCCACTAGACCCCCCCCTCTCTCTCTCTCTCTCCCTCCCTCCCCCCCCTCTCTCTCTCTCTCTCTCTCCATCTCCTCCTCCTTATTCTCCCTTTTTTGTCTTGTTTACTCTCTCTCTCTCTCTCCCCCTCTCTCTCTCTCCCCTCTCTCTCTCTCTCTCTCTCTCTCTGCATCTCCTCCTCCGCCTTCTCCTTATTCTTCTTCTTTAATTTTTGCTTCCTCTTTACTCGCCTTCTGCTTGTCGGTCCTCCACAGGCTTAATTTCTCGCAAGAAAGCTTTTAAAACAGATTGCGATGAAACTTCCCTATCGAAGCGAGGAAACGCACCTGCGACCACGCTCTGTGATAATGAAGGCCACACTAAGCTACTCACATTCCTCCCGGAGGGAGCCATGCTGATACATAAGTCAGTTGCAGACATTTATCCACATGTAAAGTTTGAAACGTTCTCGATCTCGCGCGTCCTAGAGTCTAGGATGACAAATTGAAGGCATCGATGTTAGAGGCATGTACAGGTCCGTCTCATGCATCTGCTCTCGCAAGTCGTTCTGAGTTGTTTCAGTTGGTAGTGTCATAGTGTCGTTTCACTGCATGCACAGAAGCGGTGAATTCTGTCGCAGTCGCCGGCACAGCACATTTACAACCTGTTTCAGAGGTTACTGTCTGCATGAATTGTCTCTCTTGCATACACAGAACCGCAACAAGCATGCATTTTTCGTGGCCGGCAACTCTTCGCTCTGCCACAGAAAAATACATGCTTGCTGCGGCAAGGGAGACAACTCATGCAGGCAGTGATCTCTGGAACAGGCTGAACATGTACTGTCAGTGCCGGTGAATGCGACAGAATTGCACACTGTGAAATGACACTATGACCACTAAGTTGTTCTGTCTACTTTCCTTGTCACCGAGCGGTTTTTTTGTTGTTGTTTTTTTCTTCCTAGTTATTAGTTGTCTCGGCTCAGGTCTTGGTTTGCCTATCTCGCGTCAGTACTAACGTCAGTGTGGCCGATGGTACAGGGTTAATTACTGTCTCACCGCTGTACCATTTAGACACACGTTCAGCTACGGGCCAAAGAACACAAATGCACGAGGCCTCAAAATGCCTATAGATTCCCTTGTTAGCCTCATAGTCACCCCTAAAAATGCATCAATCTAGAATTACCATGCACGAACCATTCAAGGGCACGCCCCTGACAGGAGTTTAAAAAAAAAAAATGAATGTCTCCTTTCCGCTCAGGCCTCACTGGAGTAATGCCGGTCTACTTTCTGTTTAGGTTAGACAGCCGCTTCATTCAAATCCGCTTGCGTCGCTTTTGCCGCTCTCCAGCGCAGAAAGTCCCAGCTTCACTGGCAGCTTGCCACTTGTTGCGGCTCCCTGTCATGCACCTCGGCTTGCAAAATACAAAACTTGCATCACGAAAATCACGCTTTCTCATGACAACAAAAATCTTTACAAACTAGCACACTCAGTCGCCGAACAGGGTTCCCCAAATAAACACCAAACATGACCTTACGGTCAGTTTGTGTCCTTACGCCTATAGCGTCCCACGGACTGGTACTGAGGTAGCAGAAGGCTAACCGCGAACCGGAAAGCGAGACGTCCGCCGTAGTGGTGCCCGGCGCGGTCACTCGCGGCATGAGTGGAAGAGTTTCGGGCCATTTCAATTCTTGTTCGCACGGCCAGCAGACTGCAGAGCAGAGCTTCACTTATCATTAACACATTTCGTACGGCCACGGGGATCCCACGTTGACTCTTTTTCGGTTTTGGCCCTGTAAGCGAAAGACAGGCAAGATCAACGGTTCCTTGACGGCTGTTATTGCAGCAAACACGCTTACAATCAAAGTGCAACGCTCCCACTAAGCCAGATTGTCTAAATCCATGCAGACAGACGTAAATTAAGTATGATTTTTTGAAGTGAGGCACTGGTACACAACCCCAAGCTTAACTTGAGCCGGCTCTTAACTGGGCACTCAGCGCCACAGTGCTGTCCACAGTTGTGACACAGTTGTGATTTGGGGGGTTTCCGCCGCTGTGGCGCCATCACGGCAACCTGGATTTCAAATAGCCACAGCTGTGACTGTGGTTTCCACAACAGATTCTGACTGGCTGTACTTCGTCACTTGGCGCGCAAACATGGCGGACAGTGCATCTTCAATCGGTTTGTCACAGAGCACAGCTGTGTTCAGTTATGTAGTTAGTAGACACACCGAGCGCAACGACTGTGATGTGCACATGTGTGTTTCGCGTGTGCCCAGTTAAGAGCAGGCTTTACTAGGTAGGAAATGAGTTAACCCTCTCTGTACTAACGCTACCATCATATGTCTGACGCTAGCAGCCTGGATGGGGGGAGCCGGGATAGCCGAATGATAAAGCGTTGGACTTTCAATGCTCGGGTCGTGAGTTCGAATCCCGTCTGGGGCCAGATATTTTTACTGACTTTTTTTTCCTCGTTGCCCCGTCTTTGATATCACCCATGGTGGAAAAGGATGTTAAACTCCCAAACCCCCCCCCCCCATCCCCACCCCCACCCCCACCTCCACCCCCAGCACCCCCTAGCTGCCTCGATACCCCGCGGTGACACCAGACCGCCTTCTTTTGTTCATTCTTTTTACCGCATGAACCGCATGAAACACTGTAACCATCATAACGGCTAGTAACGGTGGAATAGAATGGTTTCACATACTACTACTGTTACGACTATAGTCGTAGCGCGGCAGTGAGGGCTGAAATCATGTTACCACTGTGACTATGGTCGGAGGTCGGGCTGAAGGAGTTAAGAACGACCGTTTTCAATTGCATTCGCAATGCTCGTCTGATTTAGCCGCTGCGCTACTGAACGGCCGTCACCAATGTCATGGCGATGAAGCGTGGGTTCGAGCCCAGGTCGAGCTTGTGATATGTGATACCGGTTTTTCCTGGCTGCCGGGCTGCTCATCGGGGGTTTCTCTCCGGGTTTACCGGCTTTCCTCCTCCAGCAAAATTGTAAAAAAATAAAATAAAATAAATAAAAGGATAGGTATTGGTTGGCGCTGCACCGCGGTGCCGCGCTTCCACCAGGGGAAGCAGCCCGGATTTCCCGAAAGAGACAAACATGTAAAAAAACAAAATATATCACAACTGTTCCAAAACCATACTTGTCTTCTGTGGTGCTCAGTAATTTTGGAATGGGAGCGTGAAAAAAAAATGTCGTCTGTTCCTTGTTTCCAGACACTCCTTACTTTATATGATAATGGGTGTATTTGTTCGTTCCCGTGCGTTGGAAAAAAAGAAAAGAAAAGAAAAACAACTCCTCATTGTGTGTATTCCTGCCCGTAATCCCAGCAATTGTGTCCCGGCTCTGCTAACCCCAAGCCATTGTGAGTACAGAATGCCGGGAACTTTGATGAACTGTACCGTCAGTCCAAACTGCCTTTCGCGTGCATTGTGGGAAGGTTTCTGGTGCATTCTGGGAGGCATTGTCGGCGAGCCGACCTGTCTTTGGCTCGCCTGCACCACCAACTAGATGTCCCGATTTCACCCTTGGGCGAGGGGCGAGCGTTCCAGGTCTGTCAGAGCTTTTCTCTAGCAAAACATGAAGGAAAACACGGAGCAAAAGATAGATGTTGGGTGTTGGCGCAAGGGAGGCAACTTTTTTTCACCCCTGAAGTCAGTCAAGGGAGTTAACAAGACAAATCTATGTGGTGGTGTGGTCGACCACTTTGTAATACCGGCGCGCGTGCTCTGATTTCATGTTTGTGACTGAATAACAAACATGGCTATGAAGCGTGGGTTCGAGCCCAGGTCGAGCTTGTGATATGTGATACCGGTTTTTCCTGGCTGCCGGCCTGCTCATCGGGGGTTTCTCTCCGGGTTATCCGGCTTTCCTTCCCAATTGTATAAAAAAAAAAAAAGGTATTGGGTGGCGCTGCACCGCGGTGACGCGCTTCCCCCGGGGGAAGCAGCCCAAATTCCCTGAGAGGGATGAAAAAGTAATATTTTTTAAAAAAAGCAAAGGAAAACAGAAGAAAAACTAAAACAGGATAAAGAAAGAAATCAAGAAAGAAAAACAAAATACACCTTCAGGAAAATCCAAATTCATCACAGTGACCAACTCGATTTTATCATCAAGCTGTATTTCGTGTCCCGTGTAATCTTCACTGGACGCCGGCGTTCTCCGTATGCACAAGCACCGTACATAGTCTTTTCCGACGGATTCAAAGGATTTCTTAGCGAGTTCGTCACCTGTTCTGCTAGTATTGTTGTTTCCTTGTTTTTTGTTTGGGGTGTGTGTGTGTGTGTGTGTGTGTGTGTGTGTGTGTGTGTGTGTGTGTGTGTGTGTGTGTGTGTGTGTGTAAGATATTTTGTGTGCGAATGTTATTTTTTTTCTGTTCGAGGTTTTGATGCTGTTGTCGACGTCTTTGTTCTTTTTTTGCCGAGGACTGAAAAGATAGATAGTAAGAAAAACTCCATTCGACCCTAGCCGGAAGAACATTTAGCTCCGACATCATGGAGTAAAATTTGGTAGTAACTAACAAAGTAAAAACGGAAACGGTAATGACTGCGAAGTGGTTACAAGTTAAGCAAATAAAAGCGACACAAAAGGGACAGAAACCACTTAACTTTGACCTGTGCCGTCCTTTGTCAAAGTTAAGTGGTTTCTGTCCCTTTTGTGTCGCTTTTATTTGCTTAACAAAGTAAAAAAGATTAGTAAGAGGAAAGAAAAGGGGAATGAGTGTATTTTGCACTTTCGACTGACTCGTGACGCGGCAATCAAAACTCTCGAATGCGTAAGGATGCCTCCCGAAGCCTACTTATAGAAAGGTCTGCGTGCCTTGTCAAGGCACCATCTCCCTTCCCCCCCCGTCCACCGTCTACCCCTCTGCCCCACCCCCCACCCCCACGCCCCAACAACTCTACCCTAGCAAATTTCTCGCGTGAGCTTTTTTGTAAGACTTGTGTATTTTTCTGTCATCCCCTGTGCCAAGCGGGCATTCTTTGCATTCCCAACGTCTCTCTTCGGCCACAGTTCTTCAGAAATTAGGGGTGAGGATGGGGGGTGGGGGTGGGGGCGTGGATGGATGAGAGAGAGAGAGAGAGAGAGAGAGAGAGAGCAGTGACTTGCCTATCGATTATCACGAAGCCACGCCTTTTCTGAACCTCGCCACCAGCATCAACCCTCCCTCGATTCGTACCCCCCACCGCTCCTCTTCACTACCCCTACCCCTCCCCTTCACTACCGACGTCAACCTCGATTAACCCCCCACCTCCACCCCACCCCTCACACACACACACACACACACACACACACACACACACACACACCCTACCTCCTTTGCCCTTCCATCACCTGAGCGCTTTAATCCAATTCCCACTAAGGTGTTTGGCAAAGGATGAGCATTCACGATTAATTTTATGCCTGTTTGCACGGTTGAATTGATTGCTGAGAAACTGGATCTCCTGCCAGTGAACAATGTACAGCCGGCCAGTAAAAAAACAAGCAATTGTCAGGGGGGACAGGCGAGGTAGGTGTACAATGAAGTTTTTTTTTTTTTTTTTTTTTAGGTCTGATTGTTCTTGCTTTAACGTCGGTGCGAAGTACAGAATCCCAGTCGTGACGGTCAGCTCAGATGCACGGTCAAGCAAACAAACCAAACACGTAGACATGCAGAGAAATACGATATATCGTTTGACGCTGGTGGTATGTTGCGCGGGTGACTTGAATTTTCCGCATAAGTCAAAACGGGAAAGAAAAAAAAAACGAACAACACACACACACACACACACACACACCACACACCACACACACAACACACACCACACACACACACCAAAAAGTGCGGTTACCCAAGAGTGGTGAGTGTGTGTGTGTGAGAGAGAGAGGGGGGATGGGAGAGGGAGCTGGGGGTTGTGTGTGTGTGTGTGTGTGTGTTTGTGTGTTGTGTGTGTGTGTGTGTGTGTGTGTGAGAGAGAGAGAGAGAGAGAGAGAGAGAGTTCCAGACGGGCTTGGGACTAATGAAGTGTGAACAAAAACAGAAGGTGAAGATAGAAGTGATGGCAGTTGGAACCCAATGGAGATAGAGATGGCCCGAAAGAGGAGCTACTGTAACGGTTTTGCACCAGATTATTGGGGGCAGAAGCCAGGGGATGTGGGGGGGGGGGGGGGGGGGGGGGGGGGGGGGGGGGGGGGGGGGGGGGGGGGGGGGGGGGGGGGGGGGGGGGGGGGGGGGGGGGGGGGGGGGGGGGGGGGGGGGGGGGGGGGGGGGGGGGGGGGGGGGGGGGGGGGGGGGGGGGGGGGGGGGGGGGTGGGGGGGGGGGGGGGGGGGGGGGGGGGGGGGGGGGGGGGGGGGGGGGGGGGGGGGGAGGGGGGAGAGGGGTGTTTTTTTGTTTTTTTTTAAGAGGTTTCATGGTGACTAAAGTTTTGAATTTTAGTAAGAGATTGTTCAGTGTTTGTTTGTTTGTTTATTAAATTTTGTTTGGATTGCGTTTTGTTTTGTTGTTGTGTTTTTCTTGGGATTTTTTTGTTGTTGTTGTGTTTTGGGATTGGTTTGTTTGTTTGTTGGTCTTGTTGTTAATGTTTTGTTTATGTTTTTTGTTTCTTTGTTGTTGTTTGTTGTTGTTTTTTCTTTGTGTGTTTGTTTGTTTGTTGGGGGGTGTTTGTTTTGTTTTGTTTGGGGAGGGGGGGGTCAAGTTTCGGGGGAGGGGGGAGGTTGTGGCTTTGTTGCCTGCAAAACGATAGATACGAACTGACTACGCGATGATAGCAAGCAGAGTGTAATGATAACAATAGGCAGACACTGATAGTAATGTACAGAGTGTGATAATGATACACTGAGTGTGATGATAATATTCAATAATATGCAAAGAACAGTAACAATAATTACTAATATCCAGAGAATGCTGATAACATAATACGAAGAGAGTGGTAATAATAAGCGGAGAATAATAACAATATGCAGAGTTCGATAATGATACGC
>JACVVK020000027.1:2767500-2845000 GCA_018292915.2 Batillaria attramentaria | reverse complement strand
ACCTGATTACGATCCCATCAGCCCTCGAGAGCTTCCACGTCACTGGTTGGCTGATGTTGACAAAACATGGCCGACCGATTGATCACTAATGAACGCTTTTCTATTCGCGCCGTGGCTTTGCAGCTTGTGCGCGTGCGCGAGCAAACACACACGTGTTCCTTTTGTTCTGGGCGTCCTTGCTTAGGTGAAAGGTTTCTGAGAGGTTTTATAATTTACGAGAAAGACCGAGAGTGGGAAAGCGCGCGTGTGTGTGTGTGTGTGTGTGTGTGTGTGTGTAGGGTAGGGTGGGGGAGAAGGCAGGCAGCCTTGCGTAATCGCGTGTATGCATTGTTGTCCTCTCTGTTTGGAGGGGAGGCTCAAACATGGCGGTGAATGTGTGTTTGCGTGTGAAATGTGTGTGAAACTGCTCGGTGTGTTTAACGTCTGATCCGAAGCCGAGATCAAGGGGGTGGTCCCTGTATCACTTTGTAGTCAAGAAGCTTGCTGGAGTGGAGGGACAAGTGTGTGTGTGTGTCCTAAAAACCGTCTTGTTGGCTGAAGGCACTTTAGAATCAGACGGATCAGATTGTAACTAAGAAAGTCTGTTGAAATTGAAAGAACAATACAGTGTGTGTGTGTGTGTGTGTGTGTGTGTGTGTGTGTGTGTGTCCAGAGCCAAACAACAAAATCTACACATCTTGCCCTAAGCCGCATCTTGAACCAGAAAGAACAGCCATTTGCCTTTGTGTGCACCTCTCTATCCAATCATCTGTCTTTCTTCCTCTGAAGAAGTTTACACCAGCAGAGCAGTAGACGGACAGGTGTTCACTATGTCTGGAAGTGGTGACACAACCGCACCCTACTTGCTATACTCGTTCTATATACTATACTTGTTCTCTTCCGTCTGCTTGATTATACAGGTTTTGTTGTTGGTACTGTCTTTGCGGCATGTTTGTTATCACGGACGTGACATTTTGGCACTTCAAGTTTGCATGCCATTGTTAAGCACGTTCAATTTGATTCGTCCAAGTTTTCTGTTTGATTTATCATTGATTGATTGATTCGTGTACATTTCAGTTTGATTTTGTGCAGTATCATTTTTTATCAGCCCTTCACTTGGTTTTGTTCTTTTTTTTTTCTGTGCACGGTTTGGTGTTGTTTTGTTCTACCTCAACCAACACCACCATCACCACCACCACCACCACCACGTCTTGGATTCTCAGCACGCAAAAAGAAACCGAATAAGAAATCTAAAAATGGAGCTGCCGCACAAAGCGAGCAAACATGGCGTCGAGGATCTGTGCATGACGTCAAACGATCGGCTGTTCCATCAGCTGCCGGCGCCACTGGCGGGGTGGTCAATGAAGGTTTTGCAGAAGACGAAGAGGAGCCCAAACCAATTGTTCCAACCAAAGGTAGTCGGGAGTCCTCGCTACTTAGGCGACTCCATAATGCTCCATAGTACAATTTGCTCAATTATCTGTGATCTGTATGGGTATATCATTCACATCTTCAGCTACTGACAAAGGGAAATCAACAATTAACCCATTTAAGTCCAGCGGTGAGACCGAGCAGCAAACAGCTGTTCCAATTAAAGCTCAGCCACGAATTAGTCTTTGTGGCTTGCACGGCTTTAAGCCCTAAAAACTCACTCACTCACTCGCTCACTCCAATCAGAGCTAGCCGGGAGTCCTCTCTGTTCAGCTCAACAGCACTCTTCCATGACTAAACTACTGAAGTTCTGTAGCTTGGTAACTCCAGCTTCTGAAAGAGAAAAATAACAATTAACACCGTGTACGCAGAGCGTCTCCCAAAATAGGACACTGATTATTGTCTCCCACGTAATATCCAAAGTACAGAAGAAAAAAAAAACAACTTTCGGATATGTTCATGATATGTTAAGGGTGGGTGTGTGTTTGGGAGTTTAACGTCCTTTTCCACCACATATAGGTGACATCAAAGTCGGGGCAACGAGAAAAAGGCCAGTACAAATATCTGACCCCTGCCGGGATTCGAACTCATCAACCGAGCATTGAAAGTCCAACGCTCTACCATTCGGCTATCCTGGCTCGCCTCAAGATATGCTAAGTGTAGTGTAATTGTTACGCTGAAACCAAACACAAAAATTCGGGCATAATAATGATTACGCATTGAACAAAAACAACTGACCAGCTTCAGTGGAGGCAACAGCACCAACAGCTTCGTGTAAAGTGCAGGAATATTTGCTATTGTTGTTGCTGCTGTGTTTTGTTTATTTGCTTTTTTTTAAAAACTGTTCTACACATCTGATGATGAAATGAAGGGGGGGGGTGGTGCTGACACACTCAGGAGTTCGTCCAGTAGTAGGAGCTGCAGTATTCAATCCTACACCTCGGTGAATATAACCCGGCTGAATACAACCACAACTTTCTTTATGCACTGTGATGTGTTTGGCTTTTTTTTTTTTTAAATGCAAATGCAAATAATCCCGTTATCTGCTACGTGTACTTGTTTGTTGTTTTGCCTGGTTTCTTTCGATTTCTGTTTTTTTTTTTTTTTTTTTGTTGTTTTTTTTTTTTTTTGTTTTTGGGGGTTTTTTTGTTGTTGGTTTTTTTTTTTGTTTTTTTGGTCGTTTCTAGTATATCCTCACCACCCTTTGAACATGTGTACAAATGAACCCTGTCCTTTCTTGCTATGCCTTCTTACTGTTTATAGTCTTGGCGCTATTTAGCGCGTTCTCTTTCCTCTGTCACTATTTCAACATTCGTCAAGTTTTCAGCACCAGACGTAGTTTTGCTCTAACAGCAAGATGTTTACCGCTAATTTAAGTTTTAACAACGGTCATGGTTCTATCGCATGTGTCTAGTATACCTGTCTGAATGCTTTCCAAAACTCGTACAAATTTTAGCGCGTTGTCTCCTCCAACATTTAGCATGCAGGGCCCGTATGTAAAAGTCGAGGTTAATTTAACCCACGTCTACGGGCCTTACCCAGACTAGGACAAAAGAAACCCAAAAGCAAAATTAAATTTTAAAAAAAGGAAGCGAAGAAAGGAAGAAAAAAATCCTTTTATAACGGCTTAGGCACCTTGCTGGAATGGGCCCGCTTCTTGATTTAAAACAAACAAACAAACAAACAAAAAACAACAGAAAATTTAGCCCTAGAGCTAGTTTAGTTCGAGGTTAGACTCTAGCCCGGGGCTAAAAGCCCTAACCTCGACTTTTACATACGGGCCCTGCTTATCATGTACTAACCCGCTTACTCGTAGGCACGTGTGCTAACATGCTAACCTCTGTCTCCTTCCCTACTGGCTTGCCAGACGACGCACGAGGTATATGGTCTTGCACGTGGTTTTGTTTTAACATTTTTCTCTTTCTAACGTTACTCGTGAATGCTTCTTCTTTACTGCACATTGGTCCAAAACCAAAAACAAAAATTGCGTAACATTTTGGATGTAGCAACTGCTGCAGTAGAAATAGTTGGCAGCAGAATTGGCAGCGCTAGGAATGCTTCTAGTACATGCATATTAGTGAGTACGGTTCTTTTCTGACAATAACAAACTTCAGAAGCACCAAACTATTGTGTTTCGTTTCGTTTTGTTTCCTTCGAGCTTTTTTGGCAATAAATAAATGTCCTGATATTATGATTATGTGGTCGTCTACCAAGAAAGGAAATAATAGTGGTTATAAAGATAATATTTCCATCATTCGGCCTGAAGAGCTTGGTCGAAGTGAAGCAACTTGAAACAAGAACCAAATCCAATTCGCTGGTGATTCTAAAGATCACTGCTAACATATTTAGGTAAAATAATGTGCGCTTGGATGGCTTACTCATCATTTTCTCTTACGACATTCACTCCTTTGCATTTCTCACGGCTCTCTTTCCCCATAGATCTACAGTTCTCACATCGCCTTTCCCATCTACAGTTCTCAATTCTTTCTTTTCCCATGTACATTTCTCACGTCTCTCTTGTAACGGTTACAGTTCTCAAGTCTCACTTTTCCTGCTCACAGTTCTCACTACTCTCTTTTCCCATCTACAGTTCTCATTTCTTTCTTTTCCCATGTACAGTTCTCACTTTCCTCCGCTTTTCACATCTACAGTACTCACATCTCTCTTGTAACGGTTACAGTCTCAATCTCTCTTTTGCCACTGACAGTTCTCACTACTCTCTTTTCCTATCTACAGTTCTCACTTTTCCTGCCGTGTTCGTGTTCGTCAAGTTCTACGTATTGTGTCAAATGCTTCTTCGTTCACTAGTTCTTCACTTAGCGCGAGCCAATTAGTTTTGTTTCCGTCTGTATGGTACCAAGAGCAAAATGATAGTTCTTCTGCTCTTGGTCGTACAGATTAGGTGTGCGTAAACTAACATTCTTTTCCATACTGTGTTATGACATCAAACGGTTGTTAAAAAAAAAAAATGTAAATGGCCATACGTAAATTTTGCTTATTAGCATAATGAGAATGATTATTAGTAACTGCTCTCTTCCAAGTTGGTGACAGGATTACATGAATCTGAAGCACCTGTTGGTACTGTAGGATCTAGACCGTGTTGTCGTTCCTTATCGACAGGTGTGAAGAAGGCAACGGACGAGCACCTGGCGCTAGCAGCCCTCAACAACTGGCATGAGATCCCCAAAGTTGGCTGTCACCTCGTGCCGGAACATGTGGAGACGCGGCCACTCTTCAACCCTGAGAAGCCGGGCATTGAACAGGTTGGTTCTAAAATAGTGTGTGCGGAGCTGTCCTTTTTTTAAAACTGAAATGGGGACACTAAGTGGAATGTATGCAGGCTGCCTGGCGAAATTAGGCTCCGAGTTTGTTTTTTGTTTTGTTTTTGGGTTTGTTTGTTTTTTTGGTTTTTTTTTTTTTTTTGGGGGGGGGGGGGTTGTTTGGTTGTTTTTTTTTTGTGTTTTTTTTTTTTTTTTGGGGGGGGGGTTGCCGCCCTAACTCTTTGCCAGCTCCAGTGGTGTTCCTCCCAGGTCATGGGTGGAATCCACGGAGGGCTCCGAAACTGAGGCAATTTTTATTATGCATGATGATGGAGATGAAGATGATGGTAAGATGATGCTATGGAGGTCCGTGTGGTTTGGGACTGCGGGACAGGGCCGCATTCCACGCTTCCTGTCATATAAATATCCCGGCATCAACCAGGCCCGGGAACTACGGCACTTGCGGTGCCGACCGTGTAATAATCCACATCATAAGACGTGTCATACCAAGGGAAGCACCCCCCCCCCCCCAAAGTCACACCCGTGAAGTGGGTGAATCTCGGCTGTGTGGCAACAGCCTCCCCATTGGGCCCATAGCACACCCGCTCTGGGTAGGAGCCAACCTAAATAGGAAAAATCCCGCTTGCCTCGGCTGGGACTCGAACCCGGGTGTCCCGGTCCATGGTCCTAAGTGCTAACCACTACACTACGGGGGCCGGTGTCATGGCTAGTCTTGTCGTCTGAATTCGTGTATTCGTACGCTGGAGTTTCAAACGCAGGTGATCATCGACTTGGGATCATGGTGGAATGATCACCAGTAATTTTTTAATGCGCCGACCAATGAGAGCGTCAGACTCAAACTCCATTGCGTTACAATTAAAAATGATTACATTGCCGCTGAATATGCATGATGAATGACTGTGGCGTTACTCCTTCACCATGCTGTCTGTATATGTGACTGTTTACCTTTGTTGTCTGTCCAAACAACAAACAGGGCAAGATCGAGATGTGGGTGGATATGTTCCCCATGGACATGCCGGCACCAGGACCACCTGTGGACATTTCTCCCCGCAAACCCAAGAGGTGGGTGTTCTCACATTCTTCTCTCTTCTCCTCTGTCGTCTTTTGTGTTTTTGTGGTGGGTTCACGTGTTTTGTTTGTTGTTGTTGTCGTTCACCACGTAAGGATAGCCAAAAAAAAAAAAAAAAAATGCAAAGAGGAAAATTTCCCCGGATCCACATCTAAACCACACGGCCAAACCCCACATCATAAAAATAAGGTTTTACCTATGGTGTGTTATGTTGTGATCGGAAGGACGTCGGTTCAAATCCCGTGTCCGCAGAGTCCAAACTGCAGCACCTCCCGTGTAGTTCAGTTTTTTTGTTTTTTTTTGTGCGTCTTTTGAACAACTTGTCTGTTGAAAAAAAAGTGAAACCTCAATTCGCCGCTACACCGAGTGACCTGCTTGCGACCATGTCACTTGGTTTTAAAACGTAATTTTAGTGTTCACAGGAGAACACTGAATCCACATGCATAGACACGGAAGAGGCGAGATAACCCAAGCCAAGATAATTATGGAATGGACTCCTGTAGCGGCCTCAGAGAGCAGTGGAAAATTACATGGCCGTATTTTCTGACGAGAGACATACGTTCAGGAGTGCATTGTCTCAAAGCCAGCCCATTTTCTCAGCCTGGCGATTCATCCAAGGCTTTGCGTTGTCTGAGGTTCTGTAATAATTAGCCTAAGCCCTTCCCTGTCACCTGACACCGGCAGGTAATTCCTGCTGCCGAGAAGTTGAGTTACCTCGCTTTTCTAGGCCATCCGGGACATTTGAGAAGAATCGACTGTCTTCGTACAAACTTGACCAAGCGTAAGGACACTGTGGGAAATACGGTCACCGAAACTGTTCCATTGCCCTTCTGTTTGGTTCATACTGGCTATACACTACACAGACACGGATTTGAAGCGCTACACTGTGACATTCCTTTTCAACAAAACGCCGCACGTGACACCCTAGAAATGCTTTAAAATTCACACACACACACACACACACACACACACACACACACACACACACACACACACACACGCACACGTAGTAGTAGTAGTATCAATATCATCATCGTCAGTAGTAGTAGTAGTATCATCGTCAGTAGTAGTCGTAGTCGTAGTATGAACGTCGTCAGTAGTAGTAGTAGTATTTTCATCGTCAGTAGTACTGTAGTAGTAGTAGTATCATCGTCAGTAGTAGTAGTAGTAATATCATCATTGTCAGTAGTAGTAGTATCGTCGTCAGTAGTAGTAGTAGCAGTAGTATGAACGTCGTCAGTAGTAGTAGTAGTTTCATCGTCAGTAGTACTGTAGTAGTAGTAGTAGTAGTATCATCGTCAGGAGTAGTAGTAGTAATATCAACATCGTCAGTAGTAGTAGTAGTAGTAGTAGTAGTAGTAGTAGTAGCAGTAGTAATAGTTTCATCGTCAGTAGTATTAGTAGTAGTAGCAAATCATCATCGTCAGTAGTAGTAGCAGCAATAGTAGTAGTATTGAAAGCGTCCAGAAACTGATGCGTGTGTTCTTGTCTAGCCTGTCCCAGAATTCAGAGAACTAGTCGTGTTTTCTTGTCTAATCTGTACCCCGCAGTTCCGGCAGGTTTTTCGAGACTGCGGAGGCGGGGCTTGGGTATAAAGGATGTGTCACACTAAACCCGATTTTTTTTGCGGTCTTGTTTTGACACGGGATACTGTCATTGGCTGATATGATTACCGAGAAGATTGACCTACAGGTTACCTGATCTACCACAGTGGGATGTTGTGTGCTTAATGAGCGGAACCACTAAATCTTGTCAGATTAACCAAGCCGCATATAAAACATTTATTTGAATGTACCTGCATCAACTTTACCCTGACGCACGATTTTACACATTTTTTTTCCCATACGTAGTTGCTCTCTTTCTGTCCAATAGCCACGAAATAGTCTGTTGCTTACGCGGCATGAAGCCCTAACTAACTAACTAACTAACTAACTAACTAACTAACTAACTAACTAACTAACTAACTAACTAACTAACTTTCAGTCTAATTCTTTTTTAGAAGATAGTCCCACACATTTCAGTTTCAGCCATTGAAGAACCCATCTGGACATTCGGTCAGTGTTGGGTTTTGTAAAGAAACAACAACAACAAAGAAACCAAAACAAAAAAACAAAAACAGAAAAAAAACCCACATAGTTTTTAGTTGCGACAACTAACAAAACTAGCAATGCTGTATGATAAATAGATAAGAAGAAGAAAAAATTGAAGTGTGAAGACTCTCCAGATAGGACTCACAGCGCTAAGATCTAGTCAGTGATGGAGACAGCATTGGTACATAATAATGCATGTACTACCTACTAGCAAGTGCTCCGAAACTTGAACTGGGACGGTGGCTTATCTTGGGTTGACGAAATGGTCAAGCATCAGGATTCAGTGGTTTCCTTTTTTTCCATTTCAGTCTTGGAAAAACTGTTCGATGTCAAAACACAGTATAGAAAAGACTGTTAGTTTACGCTCACTTTATCTGTACGACCAAGAGCAGAAGAACTATCATTTTGCTCTTGGTACCACACAGACGGAAACAAAACTAACTGGCTCGCGTTAAATGAAGAACTAGTGAACGAACAAGCATTTGACACAATGCGTAGAACTTGACGAACACGAACAAGGTGGGAAAAGTGAGAACTGTAGATAGGAAAAGAGAGTAGTGAGAACTGTGAGTGGGAAAAGAGAGATTGAGACTGTAACCGTTACAAGAGTTGAAGAGAGATGTGAGTACTGTAGATGGGAAAAGCGGAGAAAAGTGAGAACTGTACATGGGAAAAGAAAGAAGTGAGAACTGTAGATGGGAAAAGAGAGTGGGCGCAAATTTGATTATACATCAAATTTTATTAATTAGATGTATTACTATTATTATTCTTACTCTTCGGATTTATTATTTATCACTTTTTCTCGGTCTGTCAAAGACACATGTTCTACATATGGGACAATAAAGTGTTGTGGGGGGTGAGCGGTGGTTTAGTAGGTAGCGCGTCGGACTTAGCCGCTGCGCTGCTGAATGGCCGCTGTCACGGCGATGAAGCCGCCTGGGTTCGAGCACAGGTCGAGCTCGCGATATGTGATACCGGTTTTTCCTGGCTACCGGGCTGCTCTTCGGGGGTTTCTCTCCGGGTTATCCGGCTTTCTTCCCCCAGCAAAATTGAAAAAAAAAAAAGGGAAAAAAAAGAGGATAGGTGTTGGATGGCGCTGCACCGCGGCGACGCGCTTCCCCCAAGAAAAGCAGCCCCGAATTTCTCGAAAGGGACAATAAAGTAGTTAAAAAAATTAATAAAAAACCCGCGCCCACTGGTTAAGTTACGTACCCAAATGCCATGCATGCCTATAGAAACTACTCTTGTTACACACTGCGAACACCAAAGACGCCGATGCTAATTGTTTTTAATGCCGTTTAACATTTTGGCACGTGTCTCGATTGTTGCGTTTTTACGACTGCCCCGTATGGTTTACTGTAGCTCCGTCAGATTAGTAGGATCAGCAGAGAGCCTGCCGGCACACACAGGTGTAGCTGATACAACGATACTCAAGTGTCTCGTTACCCGGTACGGAAAACCACGTCAGTCCTTTTGTGGACCAGGTCCTTAAGTTCGTATTTTAAGACCATACTTGGAATATTTTAGGCACTCCGCACGCTACGGCGTTCGTTTAACTGTAAAAAATTGATGTAAGTCTGTCCCGGTGTAGGCTGTCGTGGTCGAAACAGGTGTTGTTGCATGTGCGGTCGGTTGGTGGGGTATGTTGGTGTGGGTAAAGCAACTGTTACCAGCTGGTAAAAGATAATCTCAGTCACGAAAGTCCTGCCGGGAGTACGGGGGTAGGGTGGGGTGGGGGTGGGTGGGGCAGGGGATTCAGTATAACAAGCCGCCTTTGCTAGACTACAACAGCATAAGCGCATAGTAACATGCGTGAAAACAACGAAAGAGATGATGATGATAATGATGATGATGACGATGATGATGATGATGGTGGTGGTGGTGATGATAATGTTGATAAAACGTTTGTTTGGATGATGCTTATAGACATCGCTGCTAATCTGACGCACAGCCCTCATAATAAAGGCAAGGCCACAAAGAAAGTCCTTAATATTTCTATGTAAAAAAGAAGTGAAACAAAAAAGGCTTCCCATAAACAATGAGCACGCAGCTACGTCAGAGAGAGAGAGAGAGGGATGATGATGATGATGATGATGTTGATGATCACAGTGATGATGATGATGGACGACGACAATGACGACGACGACGACGATGATGATGATGATGATGATGAAACCTTTACTTTAGGATAAGGTTGTCGGGCACTGGAAGGCCTCGCATGCACGCTGTCTTGCTGACACTACCGTCCACAGACTATTCATTTAAGTACTAGGACTACTAAACCCGAAACTATGAGGCTAATCAAGAAAATTAACACAAAAGAAACAACAGCAACAAAACGTGAAATAAAATTACAGGAATCCAGCATCAGAGGGAGAAATCAATAACTCAAACGGATCAATGAATCAAATAAAACTTTATTTTACAAACGGTAGAGGCAGTTGACATCAGACAGTCAGTTTTCATACCTGCCGTTGCTTTAAAAAACAACAAAAAACTACTATTAACTAAGGAATAAAAAGTAATAAAACAAGAAAAACAAACAAACAGACAAATAAATGCACACATAAAACAAACAACAGACAAGGGAGGAGAGACAGGCAGGCAGACAGGCAGGCAGACAAAGGCCGGCCTCGCGGCCCTGTCTGCTCAAAGATGCCGCGTAACACTCCTAGTCCACATAGAACAACCTTTCACAACACATGCGTACCCCCTTTACACTGATTAAACACTTTCCCCATTCTGCTGCACGGACAAGATAACCCAACAATTGTGGCAAAATAAATGGCGTCTGTATTCCCAATGCGCGCGGGACTCTGATAAGCGGAACGATGATCACGTGATGTCAGTGGGCAGGAGCCAATGCGCAGGCTCAAGTTTTTATCACACGGCGTGATAACGGCGGAGATGAATGTTTTTGCAGTCGGTATTCGGGCGATTTGCGCGTGAAGATAAGTCACGAAGTCATTTTTCAGCTTTCAGCTTGCTCGTTGCGCGCTTCAGGGATGGTTTTGTCAGTTTTGCCTGCACAATAATTGTGATCTGTGTAACACAACAAACTTACTCTCAAGAGGTATTCATTCTCGTAAATGTTACTCCTTTTAACCCCCCCCCCCCCCCAACGTCGACAGACTTGCTCTCACGACAGACTTCTTACTCGC
Organism: Batillaria attramentaria; assembly: GCA_018292915.2. Lineage (NCBI taxonomy): Eukaryota > Metazoa > Mollusca > Gastropoda > Batillariidae > Batillaria > Batillaria attramentaria. The sequence continues at coordinate 2,833,989 of JACVVK020000027.1, read as the reverse complement.
CTGTTCAAAGGGAAGATACTCGTGAGCGCGATTTACCTCGCTTGTTTTTTTTTTTTTAATATTATTATTAATGCAAAATAAGTCAATGAATGCACACTAATAAAAGCTTACATCAAACTTAATATTGATTTACATCACTAACTTATTTTTCTTAGCTGTTTTACAAAATGTTAACTTTATACGAATATTTTGATTTATTTACATTTTTTAAAATTAAAAATCAAAACTTCTCTCACTGTAGTCACTGCCAGATTGAACAGGAATTGTATTCTCTCATAAGTGAATCGGCGAAGGCATCAGGCAGTCAAGCAACGGGTCAGGTTTTATATCAAGTCAGACTGTAAAGCCTGCTCTTCAGTTAACTGGGCACAGCGCGCGAAACACACATGTGCACATCACAGTCGTTGCGCTCGGTGTGTCTACTAACTACAAAAGTGAAGACAGCTGTGCTTGGTGGCAACCGATTGAAGGTGCACAGACCGCCTTGTTTGCGCGCCGAGTGACGTAGTACAGCCAGTCAGAATCTGTTGTGGAACCCACAGTCACAGCTGTGGCTATTTGAAATCCACGTTGCTGTGATGACGCCACAGCGGCGGAATATCCCCCCCAAATCACAACCGTGTCACAACTGTGGACAGCACTGTGGCGCTCCGCAGTGCCCAGTTAAGAGCCGGTCGCTCACAAAACATTTTCGTCCAAAAGTACAGACTTTCTCAGCCTGTATCCAACGTTAAAAACTGTGAACTGCAACTACAGACACCTCACATTAGGTGAGACACTGAATGACATTAACTCCGTTTCACACCTGAACTGATCCAGACAGACAGAAATAAACAGGTACGCATGGGAACAAAATTACGGTTGTAGGAGTTTTTTTCGGGGGGAAACGTACAAGGGAAGATAAGTGCCTTTGCCATTTCCAGTGTCTTTATGGTGGCAGGGGGAGCGATAAAAGACCCATAAACAGCTGAAGCACGTGCAGCTCCAAATTTGTGTGATGTCTTTACAACGTTGCATCCCCCCCCCCCCCCCACACACACACACTTCCACCAAATTTCTGTATACAGGCGCGCGTAACGGACTAGTGGGTGAGAGGGTGTTTTTGGAGTTTAACGTCCTTTTTCTAGCACGTAAGGGTGATATCAAAGACGGGGCAACGCGAAAAAAGGCCAGCACAAATACTTGGTCACAGCCGGGATTCGAACTCACGACCCGGGCATTGAGAGTCCAACGCTCTACCATTCGGCTATCCTGGCTCCCGTAACGGACTAGTGAACTCTAGTTAGGTTGGTTCGTTGGTTGAGGGTTTAACGTCTTATTTTTCCACCACATACAGGTGATATCAAAGACGGCACAAGAAGGAAAAAGCCGGCACAAATATTTGAATTCAATCTCTATTCATACATACTTACGTGCTTCAACAGACGGAAAATCACGCAAAATGAATGTTTTGCCCGAAATGCGCAACTGAGATGTAAACGTTCAACGTAAATTTTGTCGCGTTTCTTCAGGGTGGGTACCAAACGCCCTTGATTTGTAAATTATGCCCACTTACCGCCATTTTCCGAGCTTTATCTGTTACACGTAGGTGCGCCAATCTCTCAGAGTGCAATAGATGCATATAATATGCCTGGGGAGCCGGGGTGGCCGAATGGTAGAGCGTTGGACTTCTGATGCTCGGGTCGTGAGTTCGCACCCCGGCTGGGGCCAAATATTTGTGCTGGCTTTTTCATCGTTGCCCCGTCTTTGATATCACCCGTATGTGGTGGAAAAGGACGTTAGACCCCCAAACACCCACCCACCCGCATATAATATGCCGCACAAACGTATACTTTGTCAGAAACACGCCCCCCCCCCCCCCCAAAAAAAAAAAAAACAAAAAAAAAAACAACTCAAACAAACAAACAAACAAAGAAACAAAAAACCAAAACAAAACAAAAACAAGCTAGTGTCTTTTTACCCACGTATCACCAAAACACAGCGTATTACAAACCAAGGGCGTGTACCCACCCTCAATTCTCTTCATCTACATAATTATTGTCACAGTGATCATGGGACGCGGAAACTTGCAACCCAGTTGTGTACTGTGCCTGTGATTCCGTGCGTGTCGGTCCGAGTTGGTGCCCCCCTGCAAAATACAAGTCATGTGCTGTGTGAAACTACGGACCTCTTTTTTAGTGTTGGCTGCACAGTCAGGTGCGCCTTGGGATTAATGACGACGTTTAACTGCCCCCAGGAAGATTCACGCCGGCTGGAACCGGATCGTTACACGATGGTTTTATCGGATGAGATGAACCTCCAGAACATTGTTGAATGCTGTTGGCTTTGGCCCGGGTCAGTGTAATTCAGACTGAAGAAACGCAATTACAGCAAAAAAAAAAAAAAAAAAAGTATAATCTCCAATTTAGCCATCAAAATATAAATGGGTGCGGGAATCGGCACAAAATATAAATGGGTGCGGGAATCGGCACTAACTTTCCAGGTTTTTTTTGTTGTTGGTCTTTTTAAAATCAGTTATTCATTTTGTTTATGCCCCTCCCCCACGCACGCAAAATTTGCTCTAGAAGTAAAATAGTGTTCATGCTCTCAGAGAGAAAGCTCAAGGGAAGTAACTACATGACACTTTGGGCTGTAATTCAGAGTGAATGAAGGCATTATTTATAGCAACAACAACAAAACAAAATCTCCGATCTAGCTATCAAAAATAATGATAATAAAAGGATAGTTGAGTCAGCGTTAAGTCTTTAAAAACATATTTATTCACTTATTTATTTTATCCACCCCTCCCCTCCCGCCGCTAGCATACGTGGTGGAAAAGGACATTAAACTCCAAAACACCCACGCACCCTCCCCCCTCCTGCTGAATTTACTCCGAATGAACGCACTAAGACAAAAAAAAAAAGAGTAGGGTCTGATGTAGCTATTAAACAAATAAGAGGGGTGTAGATTTTATTCTTTTTTTTTTTATTCCTTTTTTTTTGGGGGGGGGGGGGGAGGGGGCAGGACTGGCGCGATAATGCAGGGTTGGTGGCAATAATGGAAACCTTTCTTAACCCTTTCAGCCCTGAAGGAATCTCAATAGCGATAACCCTCTCTGCCTGGGAGTTTTTCAAGTCTGCTAAATCTAAAGCTGGGCTCTTGCAAACAAAACCCTATTTCTCAAGAAGTGTCGGATCCATCCTATAGGGGAATCTTCCAGTGTGCAGAGCGTATGAGAGTCGGTCACGCATATTATTGTTAAGGTCTGCGAGACCGTAGGTGATACGGTGGCAGGGCTGGATGTGTTAAAGGATTTTCCCGTACAACCGCAGTTTTTGTTTTAGGGAATTCTTTTTTTTTTAAATCCTATTCTTGTGAGTACTTAATGGTCTTATCCTGATTTTTGTTGTTTTCGTTCCTGTTTTTAAGGGTTTCTTTTGTTGTTTTTGTTTTATGCATTTGTGTGTATGTTGTCAGTGGTGTTCACACCAGTCTGTTAGTCCAGTAGGGGTTGCGAAGGTCGTTTAAAAGATGCGCTTTCATTTTTCTTAAATACGGTTCTTCTTCGTCTATTATTATTATTTCAAACGTCATTCTATCGTCTGTTGTCAGTTACGAGCTGCGTTGCATCATCTGGAACACTGATGACGTCGTGTTGGAAGATGACGCGTTCTTCACGGGCGAGAAGATGAGCGACATCTATGTCAAGGGGTGGATCAAAGGCTCGGACGACATGCAAGCCACAGACATCCATTACAGGTCAGCTGCTGCCTCTCTCTCTCTCTCTCTCTTCCCTATACACTGTCACGTGTATGTGTTGCTTATGATACTGTGCCTTTTACCTCTCATGTGTTTTGCATTTGAGATAGGTAGTGTGTGTGTGTGTGTGTGTGTGTGTGTGTGTGTGTGTGTGTGTGTGTGTGTGTGTGTGTGTGTGTGTGTGTGTGTGTGTGTGTGTGTGTGTGTGTGTAGCATTAGCAACGACAAGAATGAAAACTGGACCAATGTCTTTTACCGTTGACAAATAAAAGTTTCAATAAAAGCTTCATCTCTCTCTCTCTCTCTCTCTCTCTCTCTCTCTCTCTCTCTCTCTCGTTTTGTTAAAACATTGCTTACATCAGCAACGCCCTGGGGAAACATCTGTCGTGATTTTGTTGACGAGTTTTGACACAACCTTCACTCGAAACAACTTCTTATGGGTAATCCGAACTATTTACCCAACACAACTTGAATGCATCCCGAGAGAGAGAGAGAGAGAGAGAGAGTAAAGAAGACAAAAAAGGAGAAGGTGGAGAGAGAGAGAAGGAGGGGGGGAGGGGGAGTTGCGGCAGAAGTCTTGGAAACACTGAAAAATTATACAGGACCGAGGGCAACACGAATCGTCTTGAAAGCTAGTTAGTTAGTTAGTTAGTTAGTTAGTTAGTTAGTTAGTTAGTTAGTTAGTTAGTTAATGATAACCTTATTCATTCACTTTTGCTTACACGGTGTTAAACCACAAACAACTAACATTAGTTAGTTAGTTAGTTAGATAGTTAGTGTTACCTTTATTCATTCACTATTGCTTGCACGGCGGTGAGCCACAAACAACTAACATTAGTTAGTTAGTTAGTTAGTTAGTTAGTTAGTTAGTTAGTGTTACCTTTATTCATTCACTATTGCTTGCACGGCGGTGAGCCACAAACAACTAACATTAGTTAGTTAGTTAGTTAGATAGTTAGTGTTACCTTTATTCATTCACTATTGCTTGCACGGCGGTGAGCCACAAACAACTAACATTAGTTAGTTAGTTAGTTAGATAGTTAGTGTTACCTTTATTCATTCACTATTGCTTGCACGGTGTTAAACCACAAACAACTAACATTAGTTAGTTAGTTAGTTAGTTAGTTAGTTAGTTAGTTAGTTAGTTAGATAGTTAGTGTTACCTTTATTCATTCACTATTGCTTGCACGGCGGTGAGCCACAAACAACTAACTAACCATAACTTATTCATTCAGTAAATGTGTGGGTTTTTTTTTCCTGTGTTAACGTAAAAATAGTTTAGTCAGTAATTTATCTTGAACTGTCGTGCATTGGGGAAACATGCGGCCGCTCTACGGCGCTCTTCTGAAACGAAATTACAGCCGGTGAAGTTTGGGGGAAGTAAGAAAACAAAACAATAAAACAAAAACTGGGCTGGCCAAAAACGTAAGGTGTACTTTACCCCTAGTGTAGGTAGGAAACTCTCTCTCTCTCTCTCTCTCTCTCTCTCTCTCTCTCTCTCTCTCTCTGTGGCTCATTGAGGCTACCCAAGTCCGAATCCTTCAGGATCAGTTGTCATGGTGACATGATCCGGGCTTTTTGTGGCCATTCGATCCACTGATCCCACTCCCTCTGTCTTATTAGCGGGGAAGGGACCAGCCCAGGGCCCCCTGCACTTTTGAACTCCACGATTTGATCCGGGTATTTTGTGGGGTGACTGCAGGGGTTGTCTCCTCATTACGGGTTACAGATGGCGCTGATCCATCGGGCGAGGTTTTTCGCTTGTTGGTTTTGCGTTAACCCCCGCTAACGTGGTTGTTTTCTTGTTCTGTTTGAAAATATTTAGCGTGTTTCTTGTAGTTTGGGAAGGTTTTTTTTTTTTTTTTTTTAAGTTTACTGGGTCAGTTGCAGCCTTTGCTTTTTGTTTCATTTTTTCGTGGGAAACGTAGCTCCCAGAGTTGCAATGTAAACGTTCTCTTCCACCAGGCCTTGGATGAGGGTAAACGTTATCAGCTTTGTTTTGTTCCTTGCATTATTCAAAGTTTAAGCTTTTCTCTGCGTGCATGCTTGCGTGTGTGTGTGTGTGTGTGTGTGTGTGTGTGTGTGTGTGTGTGTGTGTGTGTGTGTGTGTGTGTGTGTGTGAGTGTGCTTCATTTGTCCTCGCTTCCTTACTTTCTTTTGATTTTTTTTAATTAGTTAACTCCAGAACGCGTTCAGGGTTTTAACACATAAATTCAAAAAGAAAAGAAAACATCAACAACAATAAGTATTTGCAGATGGTGAAAAAGTCTGCAGAGGACTTCAGTTATTATATCAACAAACAACAACAACAACAAAAATGAAATTCTGACGTATGGTGGAAGAACAAGGACTTCGGAGTTTTGTTGCTGTTGCTGTTGTTTTTGTTGGTGGTGGTGTCTAAAGTAAAAGGAGGGACGCGGCAAATGATCTTAGCGAAGTCCTCTCTCGTAGGTGTGACTGTTACTTTACACTCGCTACCTCCACGATCCCGTCACTGGATCAGGGGAGGGGGGTCAGGTCATTGTACGTGTTGCCAGACACGCCTTGTTGACTGAGAAAATTGGCGGCTTCTTTAATCTTGTGTCCCGTGTTGACAGGTACAGTCGTATGACATCAACCCCCGCCATGAGCTCGGCACCGCTTCTAAGACCACCTAGTTGTTTTGCCCTGCTTTTTGTGTCTGTGTAGTTTTCGGGAGACGGTTAGTTGAATTTGTCTGGTGGTGAGCGGCGTCAGTCATTCGACACTGCATCACTAGCCATCATTTTTACTTCTCAGTACTGTTTTTTTTTGTTTTTTTTTTTTGGTATAATCAGACATGTACAGACATGGTGAAGGCGACTGGCATGAACGTTTCAGCCTTAATAGTTATAAACTGTTTTGTTTTGTTCCTTGCATTATTCAAAGGTTAAGCTTTTCTCTGCGTGCATGCTTGCATTGTAGCGGGGTGTGTGTAGTGGCGAATAATGGAACATGCGCAGACACACGAAGGGTTCAACTCAAAGCGTGGAGAACAGTAGTAAGCTGATCTTTTAATGTCGAAGTCGGGACCATTAGCATAACATCTCCATCATTCACGTTCAGTTTCAAGTAGGTCTGTATGATCTCTCATGAAGCACACGGATTTGTATAACAGATGAGCAAAACGTTTAAACATAACACTTAGCAAGCTGGCAATGAATAAAGAGGTAGTAACATTACTTCTCAGTACTGTTATTTGTATGTGTAGGTTATACACGTAAGTCGTGGTGGTGAAGTTGTTGTTGTTGTTTTGTTGTTGTTGTTTTTTTCTTCTTATTTTGTTGTTATTTTTAAACTGGGCATAAAGTGATTGAAGTCTGCTTTGAACAAACCAGAAAAAAAAACAAGGTCTTTTCAATTTGTAAAGATCAGTTTCTTTCAAGTTTGAAGTTGTTTTTCTTTTTCGCCATCTTTTGTACAGATTTTTTCCCTTAAAATAGGGCAGAAGGTAATCAAAGTCTGCCTAGAACCGCAGAGAAATCATCTTGACAATTGATAATAATGTTTTTCTTTATTTATTTTAAGGTCGTTTATCCTGTGTCGCCGCCTTTTGTACGCATGTCAGTTTTAGTTCTTTCTTCGAACTTGGCCTAAAGTAGTCAAAATCTGCCTTGAACCAGACAGAAAAAAATGACAATTTATAAAGATGAGTTTGTTTAAGGAAGAAGACAAAGAAGAAGAACAACAACAACAACGGCCTAGCCCCCCCCTCCTCCCCCCTTCGGTCACCAAACCAATCAACTGCAATCTAGGAAACTGCGACCACCAGTGAATAAATTTTGATATATACCACGCGGGTGCGCTCCATCCTTTTGCTGTTCTATCTTCCTGCTACGTCAGCGGGGACTGACATCGCCTGCCGTCTCGCATGAGATTCAACCGAAATAATGACAAAAATATGTGGCTTGTGTTAACACGTTCTGTTGGGGTGTTCTCGCCTTGCGATGTTGTCTTGACTTCCCCTCGTTCTGGAGGAGTCCGCGTCCAAAGAAACACGCTTCGAAGTCTGGATCCCTTTACAAATTGCCTCCCGTTTGTTTCCATTTTAAACCGCTGTCCCTGTTTGATCATTGGCTGGATAGGGACAGGTGCATCACGGGATGCTCGGACGACGGTTGAGGTGATTGTTTTGAGAAGGAGAAGCCGGCGTGTTTTGCAGGAACCTAGACTAGTGGTCCCCGACAGTCACAGAGGCGGTCTCGGCTTAGGTCAGTGGCCTGGTAAGTTTCCCGTGTAAACAGAACGGAGACTGGGAAAAGTTTAGGCAGACGTGATTCGGGTCCTCTGCGGAGACGTGACCCTTGGAGTTGGGTGTACCGCACAGCGGCCCGGAGAAACTAGTAACCTGATTTTTTTTTGATTTTTTTTTTTTAGGGGAAGTTGATGATGTTAGTGTTGGAAACCATCTTGTCTAAACATTTATGATTGGTTTGATTTTCTTGTCATATTAGTTATGGTCCTTGGTCAGGTGTTCCTCTCTGTTTCTTTAGTGTGCAGTTTCTGACGTGTGCCAGTGATGACATCTCTCTCTCTCTCTCTCTCTCTCTCTCTCTCTCTCTCCACCCCCCAGTGGGGGAGACAGAATAGCCGGCCGCTGGAGCGTTGGATTTTCTTTCGGGTCGTGAGTTCGAATCCCGGCTGGGAACAGCTGAATATTTGTACCGGCCTTTTCATCGTTGCCCCCCCCCCTTTTTTTAATTCACCCAAATGTGGTGGAAAAGGACGTTAAACAGCCCTTCCTGTGGACAAAGAACGTTAAGCTTCCACCCCCCTGTGTGTGTGTGTGTGTGTGTGTGTGTGTGTGTGTGTGTGTGTGTGTGTGTGTGTGTGTGTGAGAGAGAGAGAGAGAGAGATGTTTTTAAGTTTTTTAATATATGTTTAAAACTTTGAAATATTGTAAAATGTCAGGAACGAACACGTAACATGACGAAACGGATTCTTTTCACGTCCACAAAGGAACAAGGAAAGTTTTCATCAAGGCATCATCTCTGTTTCTAATTGCTTCTTATAATGTTTAGCAGCGCAACACGGCGAGCAATCAGCCAAGTTGGAAGGGGGGAAAAAGACGAGAAAGAAAGAAAAAAATTGTCACAAAGAAAGAAATTTCTCAAATGCCACGAGGCGAGTGAGTTTCACGTTGCTATTGTGCCGTGGCTCGAAATACGAGGCCTTTCGGATAGGCGGCATTGAGAACAGGGTTCCATTTTCTGCGACAAGCAGTGGGCAAGAAAACAATCAGAAACGGACGCACTCGGATTTCGCCTACAGACTCATCAACACGTTTAATCGGTTTGGGCAACTTCCCTCCGTTCTTACCTGTAGAAAAAACTGTGGCGGTGTCGCATAGCAAATCAAATCAGAAAACTTTGAGAGACATTGCCTGCCTTTCTTGTGGGCACAAGTTTTTGCGTCGTCTCTGTCTCATTGCCCCCCCCCCCATCCCTCCCCCTTTTTTCCCCTCTCTCTTCTTGTGTGTTTTTGAGAGAGAGAGAGAGAGAGAGAGAGAGAGAGAGAGATAGATGATGATGATGATGATGAAACTGTATTTATCAACGTTAAAAGTTTTGACAGAAATTCGCCAGTTTACAAACTTGCCGTTGCTAATGCTACAGAGACTATCTACTGAGAAAAAAAGTAATAATAATTTTTTTTTTTAATTCAAGACAGAAAAATGCACTAAACTAGAGAGAGAGAGAGAGAGAGAGATCCTATCCCTGCCTGAGAATGAAAACTCTTCCCGGTGTGTGTTTGTTTTTATTTTATTTTCTTTATTGTATTAATTTTGTTGTTGTCTCCGTAGCTTTCAAATACTCACACAACCTTTGACGCACAGTAGTGAACACACTTCTTCCTCTCCTTTTTATTGGTTGTATTTCATTTTTATTTGTCGTTTTGTTTTTGACAAATCAGTCACTGTTCTTGTATCAGGCAGAACATGGCATTCACTAACACATCACTACAATACAAAGACGTATGCACGGTCATTCTTCAGACACATGACTTTACCTGAAAGCAACAGTCGTCTAAACGTTTAAATCAAAGACTCAAGATTCAAAGATTTTATTACTTTCTCCCTGTCCGGTGTACGGAAGAATATCCAAAATACAATACACGTGATACTAAAGTACAACAATGTACAAGGGTGGGTGGTGTGTTTGGGGGTTTAACGTTCTTTTCCGCCACATACGGGTGATGTCAAAGACGGGGCAACGATGAAAAAGCCAGCACAAATATTTGGCCCCAGCCAGGATACGAACTCACGACCCGAGCATTAGAAGTCCAACGCTCTACCATTCGGCCACCCCGGCTCCCCACAGCAATGTACAAAATACAGCATAAAAGATATCACAACAAAAATTCTAAAGAACATCAATTTCAAACCAAGATGCAATCTAGATAGTGGTACAAAACAACAACAACAACAACAAAAACCGCCATGTGGACTACACACTGTGCCTACGATGTTTCCCAAAGATAAATTCTGCGTTGAGCTTCACGTTGTCTGTTGTATTCTTAACCCTCTTAACAGGTCTCTGACAGGAGAAGGTAACTTCAACTGGCGCTTCATCTTCCCTTTCGACTACCTGGTCGCTGAGGAGAAGATCGTCATCTCGCGGAAGGAGACGTTATTCTCGTGGGACGAGACCGAGTCCAAGATCCCGGCACGCCTCAGTCTGCAGGTCTGGGATGCGGACCACTTCTCGGCCGATGACTTCTTGGGTAGGTGAACATGCCGTTTGAGACTTTTTTGTGGTGGTGGTTGTCAGTAGTGGTGATGGTAGGATGGGTTGCCCAACTTGATGGTGGTGGTGGTGGTCATGGGATGATGACGTTGGTGGCATGGCATGGTGGTATTTTTTCGGTTTTGGGTCTGCATGCGAAAGTCATGCAAGATTAACGATTCCTTGGCGGTTCTTATTGCAGCTACGAGTATACTCAAAGTGCAACACTCCCAATAAGCCAGTTTAAATCCTTACACACGGGTTTTTTTTTTTGTTGTTGTCCCCACTGGTGTACAACGCCAAACTTACTCGGTAGAAATTGAGTTAAGATCTGCAAGCGGCATCTCAAAACCCATCTTTACTCTTAGCTTTTATCGTTGTTGTTGTTTTAGGTGCTGGCTCTCTCTCTCTTTCCCTTCTTCCTTCTCCCCACCCGCAAAAGAGCGGGCAGCCGGGATAACCAAAAGGGAGATGCGTTGGACTTTCCGTGCTCGGGTCTTGAGTTCGAATCCCGGCTGGGGCCAAATATTTGTGCTAGCCTTTTTCTCGTCGTTCCGTCTTTGATATCACCCATACGTGGTGGAAAAGGACGTTAAACTCCCAAACACCCACCCACCCACCCCATCCCCATCCAAAGGAGCCGTGAGAATCAGTAAGCACGGGAGTTTTGCTGCGTCCTAAAAAAATGACCAATCATCCTCCTCTATTTCAGGTGCCCTGACGCTGGATTTGAACCGCTTCCCTCGCGGTGCCAAGTCGTCCAAGCTGTGCACCCTGGACATGTTGAAGACTGACGGCAGCGTCCCGCAGATGTCGCTCTTCAAACACAAGAGGGTCAAGGGATGGTGGCCTTTCGCTGTCAAAAACGACGGAGAGGAAGAATTTGAGCTCACGGTAAGTCGTGTGTTTGTTTGATTGGGTGTTTGTTCGTGTGTTGGTTGGTTGATTGATGTGTTGGTTTGTTTGTTTGTTTGTTTGTTTTTGGTGTTTTGGGGTGTTTTGTTTTTTGTTTTTTTTTTTGCTCCACCCAACTGCCATCGAAATTGCACCCAAATTACGTAAATTCTACTTTTGCTGTTGTGCAGTGTCTCCGTCAGATACTCACCATCATTTTGACTTATCCGTCCGGAACTCAAAGCGCATCACAGCTTTAAAAAAAAATCTTCTTGTTTTTGGAACAGTTTTTTTTTTTTTTAATAAACAACATACATACATACATACATACATACATACATACATACATACATACATACATACATACATACGACATCACAGCTTTTTTTAAATATTCTTGTTTTTGGAACAGTATTTTTTGCAAAGACACACACACACACACACACACACACACACACACACACACACACACACACACACACACACACACACGCACGCACGCACGCACCCACGCACGCACCCACGCACGCACCCACGCGGCATGCCAACGACATCATCACAGCTTTTGACACACAATTAATTACGAAAGATCAAAGTGTGCTTCAAAAAAAGAAAAATGTTGACGTTCTGTTTACACACAACACAAAACGACAGCCCGCAGTCTCCCAGTACAATATGCGGCTGTCGCAATTACGCTGTATTCTATGCCCGCTTGCATGATTTATATCGAACGCAAATATTTTCACTGCCGGTTAAAAAACAAGAGAGGTTAGACCCGCTATCATTCTTTCTTCAGCAACCTCCGGCGTTGAGAGAGAGAGAGAGAGAGAGAGAGAGCGTCCTGGCGGGGGTCAGGCAAAATTGCGGAGTTGGTTGCGGTGCTATTTCGATTTAGAGTTTTCACGACGGTTGCGCTGCTCAAGTGGGTGGGTGGGCGGGTGAATGTTTAGGAGTTTAACGTCCTTTTCCACCACGTATGGGTGATATCAAAGACGGGGCAACGTGGAAAAGGCCAGCACAAATGTGTGGCCCCGGCCGGGATTCGAACTCACGACCCGAGCATTGGGAGTCCAACTCTCTACCATACGGCTATCCCGGATCCCCTTACGCTCAAGTAAAGCCTTGCAAATGAAGTGTGAAAATACACACGTCTTTGTAGTAATGAGTTAGTGAAAGTTGTTTTCTGGATGACCTACTGCCCCATATTACCTTCAGGTCGACTGACAACCCCAAATCCTGGGACCATGGAGTCAGTGTGACCGTTCCTACTCACATTAAATTTTGTAAATGGAAACACTTGAGGAGCCGGGATAGCGAATGGTCAGTAGAGAGTTAGACTGAATGCTCTGGCCAAATGTTTGTGCTGGCCTTTATTTTCTTCTCCTTGTTGTTGTTGTTGTTGTTGTTGTTGTTGTCCCGTCTTTGATAGGGTAGCCAGGACAGTAGAACGGTGGAGTGTTGGACTTTCAATGCTCGAGTCTTGGGTTCGAATCCTGGCTGGGAGCCGAAAGTGTGTGCTGGCTTTTTCCTCGCTGCCCGTCTTTGACTGATATGGTGAACAGGGCGTGAAACCCCCTTAACACCCATCCACCCGTCTTTGATATCACCCCTTTCAAGGTGGAAAAGGATGTTAAACTCCTAAACACCCACTGACTCACCCTTACCCGTCTTTGATATCACCCCTACAAGGTGGAAATGGACGTTAAACTCCTAAACATCCACCCAACTGGGGGCTACGGTTCACTGAATTTCGGTTTGTTAGTGTGAAAGAAAAGGACCGGCCATGCACCACCCACAAAATGAATTCAGACGCTTCTACAATGTAAAACGGGTGTATGCTCAGATTTCACATATGTGACGCTACCTGAGAACAAACGCTGACCGTCACTAATTTTGATTCGTGGAAACATCAGAACCACTTTCGCCATCTCAGCTAGACCCTCCCCCCCCCCCCCCCCCCCGGTCCTTGTCTCTGCGTACCGGCGACACTGACAACGCAACCGCTTCTCAATTTAATCGCCTCGCGTGTTTTGGGGTTTTTTTTTTTTTTGTAAGCCCATGCTTCAGTCACAGTCGAGTGCCCTCGTGTGTTGAATGGGGCAGAAAATGGGCTGCTATTGTGGACGAGGGAGCGATCCATCATCGAGGGCTGACGCCTGGAATATTCGGGAATATTCTGTCAATGCAGCGTAGCCTCCACGCCCGCTGCCTCCCCACAATGCAAGCCGTGACGGCGCCATTCGTGGCCCATTCGGGGGGGCCCAAATCGGTTTTCGTTCGTGCGAGCTGTTTCCCGCTGGCTGACTTCGGCGGGGAGGACCCCATGCTAACAGGGAAGTTTGTGGTGGTGACGAGAAAACTTCTAAACACAGACACGCAACTCGTGATGTGATAGGTGGAAAGTCTCCTTCCCCCACGCCCTCCCCCCCCCTCCGGCATTTTTTTTTTTAAAGGGCGGTTTAGATGGGTGGGTGTTGAGGATACTGTTTGGGTAAGAGTATCGACCGAAAGTAGTTACGATTCACGAATAGTTCGACAGCCATGATGATGCCTGTAAAGCAGTTGTTGGGATCTTCTCAACCCTAAAGGAAATGTCACGTGTATGCAGTGATGTGATGCACCTTCTAATAGGTCGTGTCGTTGTGCAGTTCTTCGGATTCAAAATATCACTGATATCACTGAGTTTGAGGGGGGGGGGGAGGGCTGGCGCCTGGGCGAAGTGATCGCCAGCCCGCCTCCTAACCCCCCCCCCCCCCCCAAAAAAAAAAAAAAAAAAACAACAACAAAAAAACAAAAAAAAACTGACAACAACAACAAACAACACAAACAAACCGGCAAACAAACAACACACACACACTGGCACACACACACACACACACACACACACACACACACACACACACACACACACACTGGGAGGGGGGAGGGAGGGGGAAGGGGGGGTGGAAAAATGACGTTTCATTTCACCTAGTTACCGGTCGTGCCACAGTTGATGTACACGTATACATGTAGAAGCTGCTGCTGTGGTGGCGGTGAAATTTGACCCCGACCCGTATTAAGGGCACACCCGGTTAGCAGTGGCCGGCAGGAAGCATTGCGAGTTCAAGAAAATTGCCTTGGTCCGTAGAAACCTGCGACTCAAGTCAAGTCAGTTTCTAGTCGCCGTCTCCTCTGACTGTTCTTGGGAAGGAAATTAGGATTTTTTCTTTCTTCTTTTTTAAATTTAATTTTCTCTTTCTTTTCTCTGCTTTTTTTTCCGTTTTTCGGTTTTTTTGTGGGATGGGTGGGGATGTTGGAGGAAGCTTGGAGACACCTGATCTCTCTCTCTCTCTCTCTCTCTCTCTCTCTCTCACACACACACACACACACACACTCTCTCTCTCTCTCTCTCTCTCTCTCTCTCTCTCACACACACACACACACACACACACACACACACACACACACACACACACACACACACACACACACACACACACCGACACACACACACACACACCTGAACCCAATCTGGCCATGTAGTCTCCCAAACCACATTACTTGCACATCATCGTCTGAAAAAAATCTCATAATGTCAAAAAACCTCATAATCCTTAGCCACCCACCCCAAACTCCCCCCCCCCCTCCATCGCTCCTCGCTACACCTTTATACCCCCTCTTTCATCTGACGAATTCATTTCTTTGTCTCGCCGGCCACATATCCGTTTACTTACCATGCACTCGAGATGCCCACAAAATTTCATCGTCGGCGGTCAGGAGAAACAGTTCAGGTCATTGCGAACCCCCAGGAACCTCATTTCGTAACCAGTGTTTATCCTACACCTCACGTCATTTCGCGAGCTTGTGTATCGTGTGTTGAGGAGCATCGTCACTGTTGCTTTCATTAACAACACGACACTTTCTCGTTCATTGTCTGTTAGTGTGTGTTGTCTAACTTTCCGCAGCCGGAGCCCCTTTCGGGTCTGTGTAGCCCGCCACTAAGAAGACAGGCCACTTTGTAACCAATCAAATCGCATGAATGCCTACAGGGCGCTTGACCTATCCAATCGTGAGGCAGGACTTTGCACACGTGACCAGGTGGAAGGCAGAACATTTGATTTGCCCCGCCCTGAGCTCAGTGTTTCGACGTTTCTCATTAATTTTGCTGCGTAGGTGTGACGGCTTTCTGGTGAATGGTGTGGATGCAGCTCCGTCTTTTTTGTTCAGTCGTTTTTTTTTTTTTTAAATATATATTTAGTTCTATTCAGGATCGTGAAATATATTTGGGCCTCTGAAATGAAAATGGACTTATTTGCCCGTAAATATTTGTTGTTGTTGTTGTTGTTGTTGTCCATTCGTTTCAGTCTTGGTTAGTCAGTACTTGCTTTTTCGAATATCTGAAACATGGTCTAGTTTATTTTGTTTTAATTTATTTTTACTCCTTCCCCTTTCCGGACAGGGTAGCCCGGACAGCCGAATGGTAGAGCGGTGGACTCTCAATGCTCGGATCGTGAGTTTGAGTCCAGGCTGGGGCCAAAGATTTGTGCTGGCCTTTTTCTCGTTGCCCCGTCTTTGATATCACCCTTACCTGGTGGAAAAGGACGTTAAACTCCCAAACACAGACCCACCCACCCACCCCTTCTCCGGACATCCTGTATCCAAATGACCTGCCTGCTTCAAAATCAGTAATAATTAGAACAAAAATGGCTCACAAAGTAGGGCTTGTAGCAAAACGCTTGCGAGAGGCAGTGCGGTGCAGTCAATAGAGCAGCTACACGAGAATGCTTTACGAGGAGCGTCAGACGCTTAGGATCAAAGGCATTCCAGATCTCGGGGGGGATAACACGCGCACCCCTCTCCTCTCAAAGACACCTTCCGCGCCATTTCTGTTGTCAACACCACTTTCTCTTGCCAGCGTGTTTTCAGTCCGGGTGCCACGTGCAATGTCAATGATGCGAAACATGTGTCGTGGTGAGGCCGCCCGCCTGTTGCTGTCATTGTTGTCTCTGTGTGTTTTGGCCCTCTGTTGCTGGCTTTCGGGTACACCAGTTTTCAGACGAGCTGCTGGCTTTCGGGTACACCAGTTTTCAGACGAGCTGCTGGCTTTCGGGTACACCAGTTTTCAGACGAGCTGCTGGCTTTCGGGTACACCAGTTTTCAGACGAGTTGCTGGCTTTCGGGTACACCAGTTTTCAGACGAGTTGCTGGCTTTCGGGTACACTGGTTTTCAGACGAGTTGCTGGCTTTCGGATACACCAGTTTTCAGACGAGTTGCTGGCTTTCGGGTACACCAGTTTTCAGACGAGTTGCTAGCTTTCGGGTACACCAGTTTTCAGACGAGCTGCTGGCTTTCGGGTACACCAGTTTTCAGACGAGTTGCTGGCTTTCTGGTGAACCGCCCAGTTTTGGTTCTCAGACGGGTTGTTGCTGGCTTTCCAGCACACCAGTGCTGGCATTCAGACGAGTTGTTGGCTTTCTTGTACACCAGGTTTGCGGTAGCTTCTGGTACGCCAATTATGGCCCTTGTAAGAGTAGCTGGCTTGCTGTTACACCAGTCAGCTTGGGTTTTCAGACGAGCTGCTGGCTTTCTAGAACACCAGTTTTGGGCCCACCAGACGACGGAATTGCTGGCTTTCAGGTACACCAGTTTTTTACGGTTTTCAGACGAGTTGCTGGCTTTCTGGTAAATCGCCCAGTTTTGGTTCTCAGACGGATTGTTGCTGGCTTTCCAGCACACCAGTTATGGCCGTCAGACGTGTTGTTAGCTTTCTTGTACACCAGGTTTCAGTGGTTATATTGGCTTTCATGTACACCAGGTTTGGTTACATTGGCTTCTGGTACGCCAGTTGTGACCCTTGTAAGAGTAGCTGGCTTTCTGGTACACCAGTCAGTTTGGGTTTTCAGGCGAGTGGCTGGCTTTTTGGTACTCCAGGTTTGATTTTCAGACGAGCTGCTGGCTTTCCAAAACACTAGTTTTGGCCCATCAGACGACGGGCCGGGCTTGCTGGCTTTCGGGTACATCAGTACTGATTTTCAGACGAGTAGAGTGAGTTTCTTGTGCGCGAGCTTGGCCCTCAGACGAGTTGCTTGCTTTCTGGTGGACTAGTTTTTGTCCTCAGGCGAGTTGGTGGTTTTCTGGTATACTTTGGCTTATGTTTTGTTTTGTTTGGGTTTGTGGTTTTTCACGTATGGCGGACACATTAGGGGGGGGGGGGGGGTGTAACGTCCATTTCCACCACGTATGGGTGGTATCAAAGACTGGGCAACTAGAAAAAGCCAGCACAAATATTTAGCCCCAGCCGGGATTCGAACTCACGACCCGAGCATTTCGGACACACAAACAAAGATATAGTGACATAGTTGACCGATAACAGAAGTCAAAAGTATTGACATAATACGATGATATTTACTACAACGTTTTTTGATCCTCATACGTAGGAGTTGCAGAGTTACCCTTTTGACCTCACACACACACACACACACACACACACACACACACACACACACACACACACACACACTGGCGCGCGCGCTCCGCCACTACCACCGCCATCACCCTCTAAAGAAAACAGCCCCCCCCCCAAAAAAAAAAAAAAAAAAAAATCCATTTAGTTTTTGCCTTGTCTTGTGCCCAAAGTCTGGCAGTCAGTCACTTAGTTCCCTGTGGCCCCACAACCTCCTGGTGAGGAAGTCCTGGGCGCAACACCTGCACCATTTCACTGTCTGCCTCCGGCCTGTATGTTTCTACCTCTCCCGCTTCGCCTGTGGACACAAATCATTTATCGCTGGCACACTTGCCCAAGAATTTTTCCGTCCCGCGCCCAAAAAATATCCCCCGGCGTTCTGGGCATGCGCGATAGGCAATCAGGGGACTGCACTCTGACAAGCAAAACACAAGCGCAGCCGAGTTGGGCACGAACACGGGACGAGAACTCACAACAAAGACGTTGCCAAACAAACCGCCTATTCCTCCATTTTGCAGAAAAAATAAATAGCGGCGAGAACCGAGGCGGCATGGGGGATTTTTTGGGGGCCGCGTCGCTCTCTCAGCCAGATGGCGAGACTGAGGGGGGTGGGGTGGGGTGGGGGGGGGGGGGGAGGAGCGAATTTTGCTGCTGTTGCTTTTTCACCCCATGTTTTGCCATTTTATTGAAGGGTGACGAAGAGGGGTCGGGGATGGAAGGGGATGGAGGAGTGCGGGGTGGGGAAGGAGGGAGGGGGTATGGAAGGCGGGGGGGGGGGGGGGGGCGGAAGAGAACTGTGTGTTTCTTCATCTACCTCTTCTTCAAAAGAAGATTCATTTATAGAGATCTTCTAAAACGTTTCGACCCGGCCAGTTCCATAATCTCAGTTCTCACAGTATTTGGTTTGCCTTGATTTGCTCATAAATGAACTTCACCCATACAACTACAAACGTTTTGGGTTTGTTGTTGTTGTTGTTGTTGTTTTTTTGGGGGGTTGTGCTTTGTTTGTTGTTATTGTTGTTTGTTGTTGTTGTTTGGTTGTTTTTTTGTTGTTTTTCGGGGGAGGGTGTTGTTATTGTTTGTTTTTGTTTCTTTGTTGTTGGTTTTTTGGTTTTGGTTTTGTTTTTGCGGGGATGTTTGTTTGTTGTTGTTGTTTGGGTGTTTTTGTGAGGGGGTGAGGAGTGTTTGTTTTGTTGTTTATTTCAAGTCAGATCAATTCAATAAATCTTCATTGTCCCGTAATCGGGTTTCGGTTGTGACGCGGCGATATAAACACACATAAAAACAACAACAGTCACACATTGCACTGCACGTGAGTCAGGCAAAAGTGTACTCTGTGACAGATAAAACCTATAAGTTTGCTTTCTCCTCTTCTTTAAAATCACTTCTGGTCACATGGTGCCGAGAAAACCCCAGAAACGTTCACCATCCAACCACGAGATCCAGAGGAACATGAATACCCTGACTGACTGCACGTGTTTTTCCTCTGTGTGTCACTAGGGTAAAGTGGAGGCGGAGCTTCACCTCTATACCCAGGAGGAGGCCGACAAACATCCCGCGGGACTCGGGCGCAGCGAGCCCGACCCCCTGGAGAAACCAAAGTCAGTGTCTTACTACCTATTTTTTCTCTCCTTTTTTGTGTGATATGTCATTGTCTTACGGGACATTTTAATTCAGGGTTGAGCTGAATATCATGCAAACATAAGTCGTAATTGTGGCGTTGTGGCGAATACACCTGAAACAAGCAAAGTCGTATACATGGTTATTTCGTGCTCTCCCCCCCCCCCACCCCCGTCCCCCTCATTCCCCGGAGCTGAGTTTGTTTTTCCGTACATTCATCCCAGACAGTGACATGAAAACCAAAATTTAAAATTGAAAACGAAAACAGTCGCTTTCAGGGTGTTGTGCTAATAGGTAAAGTCAAGTGTAATGTGTTACAAGTGCTGTCACTTCCTGTGGCACAAACATGATGCTGATGATGATAACGATGACTGATGACGACCACTGACGACTATGATGAAGGTGGAAAAGAAGTGGTGGTGGAAACGACGATGATGATGACTATGATGAAGATGGTGGCGATTATGACGAAGATGATGATGATTTCTGTGATGATGATGATGATGACGATGATGAGAATGAGGAGGAGGACTGAGGAGGTGGTGATTATGATGATTATTATTTCTGTTCATCTAGCCGACCCGACTCGTCCTTCGTGTGGTTCCTGAACCCGCTGAAATCCCTGCGCTACATCCTGTGGCACAACTACAAGTGGGTCATCGTCAAGCTGCTCATCGTCGCTCTCCTCTCCGCTCTCCTTATCCTCTTCTTCTACGCCATGCCGGGCTACACGGTCAAAAAGATCTTTAATGCATAGAGAGCTTCTCAAGGGGGGGGGGGGGGGGGGGGGGGGAGCACTCTTCAGCACACGGGCGCACAACTCCGACCTGCGACGAACATATAGCTGTGCTGCTGAAAGAGTTTTGTCGAAGACTGTTGTTGAGTGGATCGTGTTGTACATACAGATGATGATGATACCTTACAGAAACTTATATACTGTTGTAATATTGTTAGGAGGCCTGGGTGAGTGTTATTGAATACGGCTGAAGAGTTTTTGACAGACCTTAGTCGAGTTGTGATGCAGATGGTTGATTACTGTCTTGTTGAAAAAAAAAATCTTATTTGTTGAGTTTTCTTCTCCTTATCCATCGTGACGATGTATTCGTTGAAAGCACACTCCTGCTGCAATGTGTTGATAGGACAGGATCCTGTTCTTCACACCTCATTTGACCCCACCGTTGATTGCAGAAGGCAGACCCAGCATCTTTAACCTTAAGTTAACTTTGCTCGTTATTACATTGTAGCCAAGGTTACAGCCAGAGCCAGCTACGTAACGTTGCTCGTTGTTACATTGTAGCCAAGCTTAAAGCCAGAGCCAGCTACGTAACGTTGCTCGTTGTTACACTGTAGCCAAGCTTAAAGCCAGAGCCAGCTACGTAACGTTGCTCGTTGTTACACTGTAGCCAAGCTGAACGCCAGAGCCAGCGACGTAACGTTGCTCGTTGTTACACTGTAGCCAAGCTTAAAGCCACAGCCAGCTACGTAACGTTGCTCGTTGTTACACTGTAGCCAAGGTTAAAGCCACGGCTATCCATCTAACTTTGCTCTTTGTTACATTGTAGCCAAGGTTAGAGCCAAGGTTAAAGGCCCAAGCTATCACTCAACACGTCAGCCTGTCAGTCAATGAAAATGGCTGGTTGCATCTTTGAGAAACGCCGCGTCCTGGCTCTGTAAACGGGCTTACTCCATCTTTGCTAAGCCAGCTTAAGCCAGCTTAAGCTCGGTGCCAGCATTACAGACTCTGTCACCGTTCAGGTGTCTAAGTGGTGTGATGACAGATATCACGAAAACAGCTCAGAACGGTCTGTGGGCATCGAGATGGTAGCATTAGCGCCTTTAAGTTTTCGTGCACATGAATTCGAGACTGGAAAACAATTCATATTGTGACTACCACTGATGCTTAAAAAAATGTTACAAGTTTCGTTTGCAATGTATATAATTATGTATCTATCGGAGTGTTTTGTTGATTTTGACTCTTGCCTAGTATGTCGATATTGAACTGTTACTGAATCTCATGAACTGACATCAGTTACTCATTGAACTGACAAGAAACCAGTCCATTTGTTTGTCAAGTGAAATATAACGGTAACGTATTTCATGTACTCAAGAGCACGGTCAATTTTTCTCTTTCTTCTTCATCACCGTGCAAAAACTATTGATATTTACCTTTGCTGTTTGCTGTTCTTTCTGCGACCGTATAACAAAGTCCATCGTTAACGTACTCTCTCTCTCTCTCTCTCTCTCTCTCTCGGGGAGCCGGGATAGCCGAATGGCAGAGCGTTGGACTCTCAATGCTCGGGTCTCAGTTCGAGTCCCGGCTGGGGCCAAATATTTGTGCGGCCTTTTTCTCGTTGCCCCGTTTTTGATATCACCCTTACGTGGATGTAACATTCCCGAACACCGCTCCCCCCCCCCCCTCTCTCTCTCTCTCTCTCTCTGGAAAAGGACGTTAACCCCCCCCACCCCCCACCCCTCTCTCTCTCTCTCTGGAAAAGGACGTTAACCCCCCCCACCCCCACCCCCCCTCTCTCTCTCTCTCTGGAAAAGGACGTTAACCCCCCCCCCCCCCCCTCTCTCTCTCTCTCTCTCTCTCAAACTAAAGATTGTGATGAAATAACTCGATCCCATGTATGAACATGCTCAGTTACAATGTTTTTTCTGTGTCACAGACGGAGACGCTTCAAATAAAAATTGTACGCGTGAGAAGAGTTTTAAACGTTGAAAGACAATGTTCAGCTTTATTCTGTTCCATGTTCGAGCAAACCATTTATTCCCTTCAGAACAAAAGTTCAATTTCAGAGAAATGCACTTGTCCAGTCTCTGTGATATACAACTGTACATACAATACAATTGATTATTTCCTGTTTTCTTGTTGAAGCTTGTCTGCTCGGCAACTGGATTAATTTATTGTCCAACTTAGCCTAGACAGTTTGCTTTCTTCAGTTAGCAAAACGAGTAAAATCAGTTGTTTTTTTTAAAATTCTGAATTGTTCGTTAGTGATAGTGCTGTATGTATATAGACGTGTATACATGTTATTTGTCACAATTTTGACCAGAATCAAATAATTTTACTGTCTCGGGTGCTGCATTCGAAATTTCCTGTGTGGAGAAGGAGGTCCAATCGGACCCAAAGAAAACGCAAATGAAAAGAAAATGCTCCTGAAAATGTTCATACCCGTATTTGTCTTGTTATTGTTGTTGTTGGTGGTGGTGGTTTTTCCTTTTTTTTTTTTTTTTTTTTTTTTTTTTTGGGGGGGGGGGGTGTGTTTGCTTTCCTTTTTAAATTCAAACCAACATTTCCATTTCTGTGGGCGTTTGCAGACAAGAAACCGCTTCGAAACGAAATGTACATTCCTCTTAAAAGTAACATGTTTCAAACATTCCACTTGTGCTAGACATTTGCAAAAAAAAAACATAGCCATGTCCCTTGATAAATCAACCAAAAGGAAAACATCTGTACAGTGAAGCACGTTAAATGAATAACCATTCTTTTTTAAACGTTCACGTTTAGTTTTTGGGAAGTCAGATAAAAATCTAACAGAAAGTTTGCAATCCAAAATACACTGCAACATGTGAATCTCCGTTTCGAGAAGGGTTTTTTTTTCTGTCTTGCTCAAAGACAGCTGAAAATGTGTCTTTCTTTGCAAGTACTTATTCGTTATTTTCCATTTTGCATTGAGAAATTGTATTAATATCGATTTGTTTTACTTTATCCGGATTTGTTACAGTACTTTTAAAAACGCATCCACCATTTTGTGTTCGCTCATTACGATGTCACAGTTGTTGTTTTTTTTATTCTGAATTGTTCGCTAGTGATAGTGCTGTATGTATATAGACGTGTATACACGTTATTTGTCACAATTTTGACCAGAATCAAATAATTTTACTGTCTCGAGTGCTGCAAACTAAGACAAATCATGGATATTTGTGCAATAATAGGTAATGTCACAAATCATTTTTCCTGGTTAAATGACCTTTTTTTGGGGTATGTCAATGAAATATTTTTTTTCAGTGAAATGTATTTTATTTCAGTGAACTCTTTTGATTAGCTTGTACATGTATGAAAGTGTAGAAACTTGCATGCTTCTTGTTGTTGTTTTTTTCAGATCGGATCTCGGTTTTATTGTGTTTTTTTTGTGTTTTTTTTTTAATTTACACAAATTTACTTACCACATAAAAGCACAGACGTGTATGGTTGTCTCGTTTTGTCTCTTTTAACTCAGTCTCTAGTGTGATTGACACACTAGTTCGTGTATACTAGTAGTACTTAGATTTACTGTCCTCGAAGAAGCCGATACATGTACAAATGATAAAGTGAATAATCAACCACGTACCGCATAGTGTGTACTTCAGTGCAAGCAGTAGTTTAGCAGACGTATCGTTTACGATGTCAGGACGTCCGATCACTTTCCTCCCAAGGCGCATATTGCTACAGGCCTACCTTGTCTCTTTGTGGGGCGAGCCGGGGTGGCCGAATGGTAGAGCGTTGGACTTCTCAGTAATGCTCGGGTCGTGAGTTCGTATCCCGGCTTGGGCCAAATATTTGAGCTGGCTTTTTCATGGTAGCCACCGTCTTTGATATCACCCGTATGTGGTGGAAAAGGACGTTAAATTCCCAAAAACCCACCCACCCTCCAGTATTTAAAAAAAAAATTCAGTATTTTTTGTCACAAAATGGGTCATTTCTGTGAAACGTCTAAACCTGGGGAGAGAAAAAAAATACGGGAGGGGGGGGGGGGGGGGGTTCGCCCTTTTCGTACTGACTCTGAAATGCTGTCTCTCCCTGAAGCGGGTGGGGGGGTGGGGGTTTGGGGGTTTAACGTCCTTTTCCACCACATACTGGTGATATCAGAGATGGGGCAACGATGAAAAAGCCAGCACAAATATTTGGCCCCAGCCGAGATACGAACTCACGACCCGAGCATTAGAAGTCCAACGCTCTACCATTCGACCACCCCGGCTCCCCCCTCCCTGAAGCACTGAAAATCATGCCCCAGAAGCTCCAAACTGCACAGATTTTAGCCTGATTTGGGAGAAGAAAAAAAATTCTGGGGCAGAATGCCCCCCGGACCCCTGTAGCATAGCGAGGTTTTGTCACTGTGTCGCACAGTGCAGGACATTTTTCAGTACCTTTTGCTTGGCCCCACTGGAAGGTCTACTGCTAATTATGTCCGATCATATCTGTGCCACAGCGGACGATATTCACAACAGATAATTATCCTATACTTTGTACTGTCAGCCTGGACTTCGTGCCCTCCTTATCGTTCCCACGGATAAGAAGCCACCCAGAGATGTGAACAATTTTGGTACACAGCAACCACAGATTCGCAAACAACAAAGTCGTCTTGTACATTAGCTGGGTCAAGTGTATCGTGAACACATTGTCTTAAAAGTGACTTGCCACTCGAGACGTAAGGAGGCGTCTTAAAAGTTGTTTTATTATCACGTTTAACTTCCCTTTCATGACGTTTGAGGTCTGTTTATTTTGTTGTTGTTGTTGTTGTTTTTAAAAAATTAATTCCTGTGATAGGCTTTGTCCCATTCATGTACATACTTTTCTCTTGTTGCGATTTGTATCCACCCAGTGATGAGTGTTCTGTTCACATATTCTTATGTCCGTTACCAATTCCATTTCCTGTTATTCTGTACATACTATGATTTGCCTGATTCTTTCACTTCGTGAGTTGTTCTGTTCACAGATTCCTATACACGTTCCACTTCGAGTTACTCTATACACATGTACATATTTGACCGTTTCTTTCACTTTTGAGCAAGGAAGTGCAGTTCCTTCCAGTCGATATGGATTTGTACAGTTTTATGCATACATGCTAGATATAGATGAGGCAACCGTCACATCACATTAGTGTTCTTGTTAGACTCCCTTCGAACCTCACGCAGATACACACACACACACACACACACACTGACACGCACACAGACACACACACACACTGGCGCGCGCGCGCGCACACACACACACACACACACACACACACACACACACACCGTCACACACACACACACACACACACACACACACACACACACACACACACACACACACACACACACACACACACACACACACACACACACACACACGAGTGACTCGCACCGTTACGTTCTTGAACGATGTAGTGCAATAAATCGCGTTTCATCGAAACTGCTTCAAGCTTTGTGAGTCTGTGTGTCTGTGTTTGTGTGTTTGAAGAGACGGATAGAGATGATGACTGATGTTGATTTATGAGGAAACATATTAACACACAAGATAAAGTTTTGCATAAACCTTTAGAACAACTCCCTCCAGCGTGATGTCAATGTACGTGCAAACCGTGGATTTGTGAAAGAGAGGTCGTATTTAAAAAAAAGAAAAGAAAAAGAGGTCAGAACTTTGCGTGCGAAGGGTCACGGCACGTGATACCCAAGCTGTAAATTGTGTAACGTGGGGGACACTTAGCTCAGTGTTCACACGGCCATTTTCACGTCGCTTCTCGCCAGAGGAACACATAGCTGACCGTTCGCTGGGCTTCGCAGTCCGAAGTTTATGCCTGCAAGAAAGGTAAATATTTACATACATTTTCTCCTAATATTGTACATAGCTTAAAGATCTAAGCTCCCAACGAAAAGCTTTCCGAAGTGTGAAAAAAAAAATTACAAAGTCGACCGTGCAAGCATTGTCAACTCTGTGACAGTTGCAGAGTTCACACAGTGTCCAGAAACAGCGACAAAACCGTGCCGAAAAACTGCCCCCACTTCTTGTCGGGCTCCGTCCACGCTACAGTGCACATCCCCTGCAACCCGGCTCATTACTGTGATGGAACCGCGCCGCGGATACGTTAGTAGACTGAGCGATGTCGGACATGGCGCAAGCTATGCTACTACCGGTAAGTACACGTATTTGTGAAGCAATTTTGTTTCTTGCGTAAACATTTTAGCTCGGGCTTGCAGGACCAAAAGTAAAACCGCAAGTTGGAGATGTCGCCGAGGAGCTTAGATCTTTAACTACCCCCTTGTTGATTGCCCTCCTTTAAGTTGGGAGGTGGGGGGGGGGGGGCAGGAGAAGAAAGCGGTAGGGTGTTTATCAGCACTGAGCACACTAAACAGACTCGCCCACAAGCAGTGACGTACGCTTGGCTAGCTAGCTACTCTTACTGATAACTTTAAAGGCTCCATGTTCCTAATGAGTTCTCACCCCGGCTGGTGCCAAATATTGTGCTGGCTTTTTCATCGTTGCCCCGTCTTTGATATCACCCGTATGTGGTGGAAAAGGACGTTAAACTCCCAAATACCCACCCACCCTAATGAGTTCTGAGGAGAAAAACTGCCGCTTACAAAGCTTTAGGATGTTGTGACGCGGTACTATTGTGAAAAATAACTGTCGTCCCGACGAACGAATGATGTATGTATGCCACGGTCCATACGCGACGCGTTGTGAATCTTTTGTTATGGTTATGTATTATGTAGTCAGCGGCAGAGCCATGACTGGCTAATGTGCCATGAAGTTTGTGTTACGGGCTTGGTGTCACGCAGTACTGTCGTGAAATGAATAGATGTTTTTTTTTGTTTTTTTTTTTTGGGGGGGGGGGGGGGGGGATATTGTGATCATCATGACGCTGCGGCTTCGAGTAGTAGAGATGTATGACTGACTTTCTTTTGCCTAATGCTTCCATACCGAACGGTAGAACGTTGGACTTCTAACTGAATGCTGTGATCATCATGACGCTGCGGCTTCGAGTAGTAGAGATGTATGACTGACTTTCTTTTGCCTAATGCTTCCATACCGAACGGTAGAGCGTTGGACTTCTAACTGAATGCTGTGATCATCATGACGCTGCGGCTTCGAGTAGTAGAGATGTATGACTGACTTTCTTTTGCCTAATGCTTCCATACCGAACGGTAGAGCGTTGGACTTCTAACTGAATGCTGTGATCATCATGACGCTGCGGCTTCGAGTAGTAGAGATGTATGACTGACTTTCTTTTGCCTAATGCTTCCATACCGAACGGTAGAACGTTGGACTTCTAACTGAATGCTGTGATCATCATGACGCTGCGGCTTCGAGTAGTAGAGATGTATGACTGACTTTCTTTTGCCTAATGCTTCCATACCGAACGGTAGAGCGTTGGACTTCTAACTGAATGCTGTGATCATCATGACGCTGCGGCTTCGAGTAGTAGAGATGTATGACTGACTTTCTTTTGCCTAATGCTTCCATACCGAACGGTAGAACGTTGGACTTCTAACTGAATGCTGTGATCATCATGACGCTGCGGCTTCGAGTAGTAGAGATGTATGACTGACTTTCTTTTGCCTAATGCTTCCATACCGAACGGTAGAGCGTTGGACTTCTAACTGAATGCTGTGATCATCATGACGCTGCGGCTTCGAGTAGTAGAGATGTATGACTGACTTTCTTTTGCCTAATGCTTCCATACCGAACGGTAGAGCGTTGGACTTCTAACTGAATGCTGTGATCATCATGACGCTGCGGCTTCGAGTAGTAGAGATGTATGACTGACTTTCTTTTGCCTAATGCTTCCATACCGAACGGTAGAGCGTTGGACTTCTAACTGAATGCTGTGATCATCATGACGCTGCGGCTTCGAGTAGTAGAGATGTATGACTGACTTTCTTTTGCCTAATGCTTCCATACCGAACGGTAGAGCGTTGGACTTCTAACTGAATGCTGTGATCATCATGACGCTGCGGCTTCGAGTAGTAGAGATGTATGACTGACTTTCTTTTGCCTAATGCTTCCATACCGAATGGTAGAGCGTTGGACTTCTAACTGAATGCTCGGGTCGTGACTTCGTACCCCGGCTGGGGCCAAATATTTGTGCTGGCTTTTTCATCGTTGCCCCGTCTTTGATATCACCCGTATGTGGTGGAAAAGGGCGTTAAACCCCCAAACACACACACACCCTGTACTACACGTTGATACGACTAATGGCCATGTCACACGAGAGGGCAAAAACACTTGAAAACATTGTTTTCAGATGTTTTGCTGCGAAACAACGTGTTTTGTCGTGTGACATGCTTCACAACAATGTTTTCAAAACATGTTTTGATCGTGTTTTCAGTTTTAGAGCCTGCCCTAAAATCCGAAAACATGTTTTGTGTTTCAACCAATGAAAGCCGCCGTGCGAATAGTCAAGTGACACCTTCCCGTCTACGCACTCTACGCATGTTTCGATGTTGTTTCGCAAAACATGTTTTCACGTGTGTCATGTATTGTTTCGGAAAGCATGTTTCGGGCGTTTTGCCTTTCAAAACGTGTTTTTTTTTGGTTTTGTTTTAGGAAAACATGTTTTCCGTGTGACATGGCCTTAAGTCGCCAAAAATGGCCACCAGTCAGCACCGTCTAGCTGGTGTTCAGTAGGCAACCAAATCACTTGGTCTGCTCAGTACGCGGTACACTTCTACGTACGTACAACAACATATACACCAACCTGAGTCACTACAATGGTTTTAGATGCTGTATTGTGTCCCAGGTGACTGATTCTGATGCACGGATTAAGCGCATTCCATGAAAAGTTGGGGAGCCAGGGTGGTCGAATGGTAGAGCGTTGGACTTCTAATGCTCGGGTTGTGAGTTCGTATCCCGGCTGGGGCCAAATATTTGTGCTGGCTTTTTCATCGTTGCCCCGTCTTTGATATCAACCGTATGTGGTGGAAAAGGACGTTAAATCCCCAAACACCCGCCCCCCCCCCACCCCATCTGTCACTGTTAAGCCTTCACCCTCTGGGTGACTAGTGAACCATGAGAAGAAAAAGAATATCAATCCTAAATTTTAAAAAAAGCCTTAAAGACATCTCGCACACTTCGTTCCGCCGATGAAAAGCGCCTTAAAGTCCCCAAGCGCAACATGAAAACCGCAGGCGAACGCTCCTTCAGTTTCCTCGCCCCAAATGTTTGGAACTCGCTGCCAGTCGAACTTCGTGACCTTCCCGCACTGTCCCAGTTCAAATCGAACCTGAAAACTCATCTCTTCCGTCAGGCATTTCACACTTATGACTAGTCTGCCATTGTTTCAGTGCCCTTGACTGCAATCTGCATCAGGCTGGGTAGTGCATGTCAGTGTGTGTGTGTGTGTGTGTGTGTGTGCCGGTGTGTGTGTGTGTGTGTGAGTAGCGCTATGAGTTGCTTTCATGCGAGATTAAGCGCTAAACAAATACTATTCATTATTATTATTATTATTATCATCTCCTGGCACATTTTTCGTTGTAGTCGGCATGTCCCGGCGATATACAGTGACGTGTGAATGTCGCACGTGCATGTTCAGTGCAAAGTTGAAAGGGCAGTGTGCACGGGACGCACGGTCGGTTGCAATCCCGTGTTTCACCAACATCCAAACCCGCGGCCTCGAAGTCCCCGCTCGAAGTTTGACCTGACTGACGCAAAGTTCCCTTACGTGCAGAGCAAAAACTAGGACATGTACAGTAAAAAAAATGTTTTAAAATATATCCAGCTGGGTCTCTGGAAACAGCATACTTTTACCGTGCTATGAGACTGTTCATGAAGTGAATAGTTATATATCTTTAAAAACAACAACAAAAACCCCAAACCACTTGTGTGTGTGTGTGTGTGGGGGGGGGGGGGCACGGACTGTAACTGTCGTACATATTGTCACTGAGATGATTCCGGGGGGGGGGGGGGGCGGAAAGGGGGGGGTAGCCGAGTTGGTAGTACGTTGGACGTCGAATGATCTGACGTGAGTTCGATTCTCGGCTGGGACCCCTGACGTGGTGGAAAAGGACGTTAAACTCCTAAACATCCACTCACCCTCGGCTGGGAGCCAACTGCTGGCTTTTTCCTCGTTGCCTAGTCTTTGGTAGATCACCCGTACGTGGTGGAAAAGGACATCAACCCCCTCCCCCCCCCCCAACCAGCTGCAGTTTTCAGCTTTTGTTGATGCTGTTTAATATTTCAATATTTGTTACAAAACTTTTTCTCTACGTCAAACCGGCTGACTGATAAATTAGACATTTCTCGAATACATGTATCTAGGGCATGTCAGTTCAGCTGCAGTTTTTAGCTTGTGTTGAAAGTTGATGTTTACTTTCAAAATTAAAGAGAAAACGTCTCCGGATCGGCGTGAGACTGAGTAATAAATCGGACATTTTTCGAACATGTAGGACATATCAGTTAAGATGAGCTTTTATTATTGCTGTTTAAAATTTTCAAATTCAAATTCAAAATACTTTGTCTGTTTAAGAGAGAATCTAACACAAAAAATCTTCTTGGCTTCACATGATGCTCTGTCACAGATAAGATAAAGTACAGTCATTAAAGATCTTGATTATAAAATATAAAGTAAAACTGGTAGGGTTAAACGTTAAGACCAAACAACAACTTCACAAACAATTTGTTTTCAAATGATCACACATGCTGTCAAACTCTGAAATTGTTTACCAAGAAAAACAATCTCTCTCTTTCTCTCTCTCTAGGGAGCCGGGGTGGCCGAATGGTAGAGCGTTGGACTTCTAATGCTCGGGTCGTGAATTCGTATCCCAGTTGCGACCAAATATGTGTGCTGGCTTTTTCACCCGTCTTTGATATCACCCTTACGTGGTGGAAAAGGACGTTAAACTCCCAACCCCCCAACCCCCACCCCTCTCTCTCTCTCTCGGTCTCTCTCTCTCTCTGTCTCCCCCCCCACCCCACCCCTCCCTCCCTCTCTCTCTCTCTCTCTCTCTTGTTTTTAGAAAACGTTTCCGACTCTGTGTCGAACTGATTAATAATAAATTAGACGTTTCTGGAAACAACGACATGCAACTTCTGATTGCTATTGCTCGCGTTACCAAAGTTATCTGTCATGCACGGCGCAGACTGATACAAGAAAGAGCTCGTGGCATTTCTGAACCAGACGTCAGCCATGAGTCGCCAGTTTGAGTTGTCTTCCGAATGGCCATAGCCCCGAGTACGTGATTACATGCGCAACAGGTCCAGTTACAGTCAACGGACACCAAACACCAGCCGACACGTTACATGCAGCGCCTGCAGAAAGTTCAGGGAGGCTATTCTATACGAAGGTTAATGGCGACATGTACGGTGAAAACACAAGAACTTAAAATTAAATTGGAAACATCCTATAAAACTGAATTGAGAGCGGTATTAATCTCTTCCAGAGACAGTGGAATGACATGCTAGGATCAGATTAAGCTGGCTGCGTCATGGGAGGGGGGGGGGGGGAGGAGAAGGGGAGGGGGGTATTTTTCTCTTTCACCACGTAAGTGCACACTGGGGACTGTTGATACAGGGGATTTCAGCACCGCCACCATTTTACACTAAACATGGAGGTCTAGAAAATCGCTCCCTATGCAACATAACTGCAATTTATTCACATTTGAAGCTCTCAGAGCGACAGAGAAAGAACTTGTCTTCCATCTGATCGTATACGTTTTGTCACTAAATATAGCTACTGTGCTCGTCATTGTCACCAAACGTGTTCATTGTTTAAATGTTATGTAGTTCGTAGTAAGCAATGTTTCAATAGGCAGTGCGTCCGACTTTAGCAGGTGATTTTCTGAACATCACTGAGTCTCGGTGAAGTGTGGGTTCACTGAACCCCAGGTCGACTTTCATCTATATTTCTTCTTTTTAATCCCTCACTCAGGACTGCACTACCAGTGCTTAGGAATAAGTAAATGTTGGGTACGTGCTGCGAACTGGTTTATTGTGAATAGGAGATAAGTTGCAATATATGCTGTATATGCGCTTAGTATTTATCTTTGTTTTACCTAGTTGTAATCGTTACTTGTTTTCTGCGCTTTTTTATAGTCGGGAGTTCGAGAAATTTGCATGAAAGTGCAGCGTCTCCTGCATGACCTAGGTTTATACTGCCCCGTAGACCAGTTTGCATCATTTGTCCAACATTACATTTTTTCACGTAGTCAGTGCAGGCACACTCAGCCTTGCATCAGTCTTTGTAGCTTGCGAGGCGTTACGGCCTAAAAACTCACTCACCCACTGACCTGTCACATCTGGGCCTACATGTAAAACTCGAGGTTAATTTAACCCACGGCTACGGGCCTAACCCAGAGATGGACCAGAAAAGCCACAAAAAACACCCAAAAAACAAACAAACAAACAAAAATAAAAAAGGAAGCGAAGAAAGGTAGAAAAAATCCGTCTGTAACGGCTCAGGCACCATGGTGGAATGGACCCGCTTCCTGGTTAAACACCACCACCACCCCCCCCCCCCCAAAAAAAAAAATAAATAAATAAATAAAATAAAATATAAAAAAATAAAAAAAAAATAAAAAAAAAAAAAAAATAAATTAACCCTAGAGCTAGTTTATACTGACGTTCAAAAGAAACGCGAAAAATATCTTCCATCTTTCAATTCATTTTTTCCGGTATTAACAAAAGTTGCGTTATTTTTGGCACCCAGTATATCAAGACCGATGTTTGAGGGAAGCGTTCTGTGAATTTTACCGCATCAGCGCACTTGCAGTCCACGTGAAGCCCGAGTTAGCTGTGACACATTTCGTGTGCAGTTCAGCTGCATGTGCAAGCAAAGCACAAAAGCTGAGCAGTGAGTAGTGTTCCCTGTCACTAGGGGATAAAAAGGGCACAAAGATACAGGTTTCATCAGTCCCTCATTCGACGTTATCACGATGCCACGACTCACTTCTGCACAACGCGAGAGGGCCATTGGACGTCTGCAGCCTGGGGACACGCCAGAAGCCGTGGCTGCGACTTTCCAATACCACATTTCCACCATTTATCGTCTTCAGCATCGGTTCGTGACAACTGGCGCTACTGCTGATGCCCAGCGGAGCGGCAGACCTCGAGTGACCACGCCAAGGCAAGATCGCCACATTTTCCGCATCCATGCTGAAGATCCCTTCAGAACAGGTGGCAGAAACAGCCAGAACTGTTATAGGGGACACACCAGGCACCCATTTCTAGGCAAACGGCCAGCCGGCGACTGCGCTCCAGGGGGCTGAGGAACTGCCGTCCAGCCAGGGGACCCGTCCTCACCATAGACAGGCACGCCTGCAGTGGGCGCAAGGCCACCTCAACTGGAACAATGTTCGCTGGCAGAACGTGCTTTTCAGCGATGAAAGCCGTTTCTGCATTGACCATGCCGACGGGCGTGTTCGGGTATGGAGAAGAAGAGGTGACCGCTATGCTGACAACTGTGTCGTGGAAAACAACGCCTGGGGCGGGCCCAGCCTCATGTTGTGGGGCGCCATCGGCCACAACCAGGTGCTGGGATCCGTCATCTTCCAAGGCCTGGGTCCTGGACGCGGCAACGGCATCACAGCGCAGCGGTACATGGACCAGGTGCTGCACCCTCATGTGCTGCCCTTTTTTCAGGCCCACGGGAACTGGGTTTTCCAGCACGACAACGCGCGCCCCCACACTGCCAGGGCTACCCAGGACCTCCTGCAGCGCTCGGGCATCCAGGTGATGCCTTGGCCAGCGTTATCTCCTGACATGAACTCTACTGAGCAATTTTGGGATTTGCTCCAGACACAGCTCAATAGGGTGGTCCCAAGGCCCACAACTGTCGCTGAACTTGATCGGGCCGTCCGGCAGACTTGGGCCAACATTCCCAGGGCAGCCAGCAACACGTTGGTCCGCTCAATGACCCGCCGCTGCCAGGCCGTCATCGATGCATTATTGCTAATGGGGGTCATACTCGCTATTGACTGTTCTGTTAAGCGCAAATGGCGCATCGTCTCCGCAACCTTACTGTGTTATGGACAATACGTCAGTGTTGTGCTGTACAAAAAATTGGACATTATTAATGAAATTTGAATTTTTTTAACGATTTTTTCATTATGCAATAAATGAAACTAGACACTGTTTTTCGCGTTTCTTTTGGACGTCAGTATAGTTGGAGGTTAGACTCTAACTCGGGGCTAAAAGCCCGAACCTCGACTATTACATACGGGCCCCGATCAGTAGTGTAAAGACTACGACTATCTCTGGATCACAGCGAAGTTTTTCACTTCTTTTTTTTTTTCCCTGAATCAGTGGCTAAAAATGTTGGCACTGCACTGGAAAGGTTTATCGGCCTGTTTCACCAGGTAGTGTAAAGACTGTCAATAAGGTTTTCACACACCGCCGTCGGCACACACTTTCTCTCCGTCCACCAGCCTCCAAGCCCACTCCATGTTTGTCTTTCGGGGAGATTAGAGATCAATTAAGACGTCTTTACACCCTCACCGCCAGCTGTCAAACTGTGGCTTTTCGCACAGCGCACTCGGTCTGTCAACAAACGCCAGACTTGGCTTGCAATCTCCAAGCGACTGTCTTAACGCACGGTTTGTGAAAGGTGTTACACATCTTGACAACTTGCTTGACACTCGTGAAGCAATAAGGGCACTGCGTCCAGCTCAGGAATATTGGGGGTCGGGGGGGGGGGGGGAGTCGGTGGCTCAACGGTTTGAGCGTTGGACTCGAGATCGAAAGGTCCCGGGTTCGAATCCCGACAGGGCCAAAATTTGTTCAGGCCTTTTTCACGTTGCTCCGCTTCCACTGACTGTGAACTGGATCTGTGTGTGTAGCTTGTCCATTACAGTCAAGGCTACATAAAATGTGGCCGACTTGGCAGCCTAACTGGATTGAATAAGTGTTCAGTTGGACTGTACAGTTAGGATAGCTGCCCCCTTCCCCCATAACCTGCCCCCCTAGGGCCGCCTGCAATCACCTCGTCGTGGCGTGGACTGATAAACCCCAGCTAACCAACCATCAGATACTCAGTTCAAGTTGTTGCTTGCGCGGCGTAAGATACTAAATTACTAACTCCAGCTCAGAAATGCTATAAATCTTTACCAAAGTGTCATAATTATGTTTGATAAGGCATACACTGAATGTCTAATGAGAGGACGAAGTTTATGAATTAATCAACAGCTATACTTACGGCGACGCACGGTCAGGCTGAGACTGAAAACAGGAGTTCTGTCCCTTGATTATCTCTTTCGCCGTCAGCCGAAGTTGAATTCGGACTGCTCAAACCAAAACATTTTTGTATCTCCAACGGAGGAGATTTAACTAGCTGAGTTTTGTATGTCTTTTTATCGCTCTTTGCTCTTAAGCGAACGACCTACGTGCCACTAGACAGACACCAGAATTATATGTGTAAATTTAAATTCTTTCTGTAACAGCTACAGATAACACACACACACACACACACACACACACACACACACACACACACACACACACACACACCACGACAAATGCCGTCGCCTTATGCATCTACATGTACCTCGAACTGGTTAATTGCGCCTAGGAGATGATTAGTTTCAGTATTTGCTACTACTACTAAGACCCATGGCTCCACGTGGAGCATAGGCCATCGACAACCCTTCGCCATCGCACTCTATTTTGGGCTACTCTTGCCACTTCAGTCCAGTTGATCCCCTGCTTGCATAGCTCTGCTTCAGTGTCCCGCCTCCAGCTGTTGCGAGGCCGGCCTCTCTTCCTTTTCCCCTGCGGGTTCCATGTCAAGGCTTGGCGAGTGGTGCTGGATGCTGGCTTCCTGAGGGTGTGTCCAATTCAGCCCCACTTCCTCCGCAGGATCTGCTTGGCCAGTGGTTCCTGTCCCGCTCGCTCCCATAGCTCTTCGTTTCGGATCTTCTCTGGCCATCGGATGTTGAAGATACGCCTCAGACAGGTGTTGATGTCTAGATCTTCTACTGCACCGTCTTCGTTGTCCTCCATGTTTCGCACCCGTAGAGCAGAACTGACTTCACGTTGGCGTT
Organism: Batillaria attramentaria; assembly: GCA_018292915.2. Classification (NCBI taxonomy): domain Eukaryota; kingdom Metazoa; phylum Mollusca; class Gastropoda; family Batillariidae; genus Batillaria; species Batillaria attramentaria. The sequence continues at coordinate 2,797,829 of JACVVK020000027.1, read as the reverse complement.
GAAGATGCGAAGTTTGGTTCTTGTGTTTGGTTCTTGTGCTGATAACTTTTGATGCCCAGAGCTATACATGCACTTAGTATTTATGTTTGCTTTTCCTAGTTTACTTGCTGTTTGTTTTCCGCGCTTTTTTGTAAGCGGGAGTTCGACAAATTGGCATAAAGGTACAGCGTCTCCTGCGTGTCCTAGGTTTATTCGGGGGAGCCGGTGTAGCATCCGGTCCGGTCCCCCCTCTGAAGTAGTCCCCCGGGGGACCAATTCGTGGCAAAAACTGCTCTATAATGGTCCCCCCCTTAGACATCCAGCCTCGTTTTCGACTGGTCCCCCTGGGCGATTTTGGTCCCCCCTCGCATCCAAAATAGGCCCCCTCTCGAACTGGTCCCCCTCTTTTCTAATCAATGTAGAGCTATGTCAGTATTTATTTTTAACTTTATTGTTACAAAACTTTATTGTCCCCAAAAGCACAGGGCCATAGGAACATTTTTTTTTCTTTTTTTTTCCCGATTTATGTGCTTGTTGTTATTTTTGTGTGTGTGAGATATATTTGTTTGGTTGTTGGTTCTTGTTTCTTTCAGTTGTTTTTTTGCATTGGTTCTTTTTTTTTTGTTTTTGTTTATGAGATGGTTGTACCGAATACTAAACATTATTACTAGAATTTCAAACAATAAATAAATAAGTCAATCAATATTCTCTCTCTCTCTCTCTCTCTCTCCCCCCCCCCCCCCCCCCCCCCCCCCCCCCCCCCCCCCCCCCCCCCCCCCCCCCCCCCCCCCCCCCCCCCCCCCCCCCCCCCCCCCCCCCCCCACTCTCTATCTCTCTCTCTCTAGCAAAACCTGAAATAGACATTTACGTTCTTTGACAAGAAAAACTTTATTTCAAAAGGTATGTCCAGTCAAACTGTGTCAAAGAAACAAGAAATGAAACAAGAAACAGTTAATGAATAGCAAAGAGTTGCAACAGAAATTGTTAACCAGAGCGCTGTGCACTTTATAACGCAACATAAATGTAAATTAATAAATTGTTAATCGCACATCTTGTCCTGAAATGAGCAAAATAATAACAATAGCAAAGTACAAAACAAACTTCTACCGTACTGTCTTTGCATGAAACGTCATCGAATGCATGAAAGTCCACATTTCCTGTCAATTTTTTTAAACTGGAAATAGCATTTAGAGAATAACATCAAAGACCAAGTATCTAATATTTTCTATACAACGCCATAGAAAAATATTTCTTCAAAATTAAGTAAGTGTCCATGACATGAAAACTAGTTGCCACCTTTGGCTTTCAGCGTACTTCAAGTAGACAGTCAAGACTGAGTACCAGTGTCTCAAATCATGACGCTTGAAACAACAAAAACAGCAGAAGACTAACAGTTCTGGTCTAAGGAGTGACACAAAAAACAGGAGCAAAGTGATGTCCAAGATTCATTATATAAATTGCTCTGTCTGTTTTCAATGGGGCCGATTGCCAAACTGGCCCGTATTTCAGCCACCTAGGTTGTCGGCCTGGAGCCTCTCTTGTGAACACATACACGGGCGTGTCCAAGAGGGTGGCTGCAGCAAATATCTCAACCTCGGTGGCCCAAGTACGGTCGTTTCTCATGTTTGATGTCGCGACGTAATTTTCACGTGCGCTCGTTCCGTAGAAGCGTTTGTCATTCTTTTCAATCCAATCGCAAATGATATTTCGGAATTCCTTATATTTCGACTCAGTCCCCAAAACAACAAAGCTCACAGACCGGAAAAAACAATTCCCATCTCCTTTTACGCTAACGCTATCGAGAGGTGTAGCCGTAATGTCAACTTCAACACTTTCCCTTGAGGGGTGCCGCCTGAAAAGTCTGGGGAAATTCAAACTGGAGGCCCGATCCTTTTGCCAGGCACCATCAACGGGGTGGAACTTCATTCTCAATGGCGGCTGGCAAGAGGGGTCAGCCTGTGGATGATAGGAGGGGTCAGCCTGTGGAGCATGGGAGGGGTCAGCCTGTGGATGATAGGAGGGGTCAGCCTGTGGATGATAGGAGGGGTCAGCCTGTGGAGCATGGGAGGGGTCAGCCTGTGGAGTATGGGAGGGGTCAGCCTGTGGATGATAGGAGGGGTCAGCCTGTGGAGCATGGGAGGGGTCAGCCTGTGGATGATAGGAGGGGTCAGCCTGTGGAGCATGGGAGGGGTCAGCCTGTGGATGATAGGAGGGGTCAGCCTGTGGAGCATGGGAGGGGTCAGCGTTGTCCTGTGTACGATCATGGAACAATTTGACGTTGCTGATATTGTAGAGATTCTTCAGTATTTTCCCACTTTTAGTGTTCTTCAGTTGAAGTCGACCCTTCGGCAACACACTTATGACCTCATATGGCCCGACGAATCTTGGTGCCATCTTGCCTCCCATTCTGTGTACTCGTGCAGCATTGATGATTAAGACTTTGTCTCCGATGCGGAACCCGTGGTCATATGCACGCCTGCTGTCATAGTACTCTTTCTGCTTCTTCTGCGCCCTTGAAATGTTTTCACCAATTTTGTTCTTGACTTCCTCGTGAATCCCCTTCATAGTGTCCATGATTTCTTCGTTCAGATCTTGCTCGTTGGCATCACCAGTGACGTCAAATGGTAGTTTTGCCTGCTCACCATACAATGCCAAAAAGGGTGAAAACTGTGTAGACTTGTGAACGGATGTTCGGTAGGCGAACAGGGCTGCTGGCAAGAGTTCATCCCAATCATCATTGTCTGTGATCTTTACCAAAGTGTCTTTGAGTGTCCTATTGTCCCTCTCCCGTTGGCCGTTCGTCTCAGGGTGGTAGGCCGAAGAAATGCGATGGTTGATATTGAAACGGTCGGTGAGAATATCAAGCGCAAAGTTAATGAACTCACGGCCTTGGTCAGTTATGAGGGAATCAAACGCGCCAAAGATGCAGATGGTTTCGTACATGAATCTGGCAACTTCCTCTGAACTCTTGCACGGGATGGCCTTGGCAACGGGAAACTTTGTAAAGTGGTCTGTGAGGGCAACAATGTACTGGTTACCTCTGTCAGTGACCTGCAAAGGTCCTATGATGTCCATTCCAACGAGGCTCCACTTCTTTTTGGGCACTGGGATGGGGTGAAGCGGTGCTGCTGGCTTCTTTCTGCAAGCGTTCATGTTCTGGCACACACAGCATGATCTGCAGTAGTCTTCAACCTCCTGTTTCATTCCATGCCAGAAGTAACGCTCCAAGACCTAGAGAGAAAAAAGAGTAATGAAATATTATAAATACTATGTCTTAAAGATAACTGGTAGATAACAGTGTGTGTGTGTGTGGGGGGGGGGGGGGGGTGTGAGTGAGAGAGAGAGAGAGAGAGAGAGCCAGCAAAGGAAATGTCTTCAATCCGGAAAATGTCCGTTATATACCGAAGACATCGGCTATACCGGAAAATTTACGTTATATACGGAGTCATCGGATATAACGTCCACCAGGACAAAAGTGGCCGCTATATCCGATGTGTTGGTTATACCAGACATACCAGAAACACACAAAACCTCGTTCCCATTCTAAAGCCTGTTAAAACTGGGAGTACAAAAACGGGTGCTCACCTTCTTATAAGTCTTGTTCATCCCCAAATGTCCTCCGCTCACATAGTTGTCATGAAACTCTTGCAATATCTCTGGAACCTGGTTCCTCTTTGCCACGAGGATTCCGTCGTGGTAGAGCACATCCTCTCGAATTGTGTATTTTGCAGCAGTCTTTCTCAACTGTCTCTTTTTAACTTTAGTCACATCACGGTTTTCCCCTTTCGCGGTCAGAGGGTAAGTGCCATTTTTCAAATAGTTCAACACGTTGTCATACAGAGTGTCGTCCATGATGATAGTCAATGAAAAACGAAGACTGGTTGACGGAATGAATTGTCGTGTACTTATAATTATAGGCATGTTTGACACGAGTCACGTGACGTGTCAAGAAGCGTGGCGATGTTTGACACGAGTCACGTGACGTGTCAAGAAGCGTGGCGACCGTTTTCTCATCCCACAAAAAAAAAAAAAAAGAGAAAACAAATCTAAACTTTTAAAAGTGATTTAACTTCGTAGATTTGCCGTTCTATGTAGCCTATACTTTTGTTTTTTAGTGGCGACCGTTTTCTCATCCCACAAAAAAAAAAGAGAAAATAAAAAACAAAAGTATAGGCTACATAGAACGGCAAATCTACGAAGTTAAATCACTTTTAAAAGTTTAGATTTGACACTGTAACCTTGACCCAGTTCAAGATCATCTTGAATAACATCTCTGTACAAAAATGAAAATAATTATACATATAACGAAAGAGGGGTGTGTGTGTGTGTGTGTGTGTGTGTGTGTGTGTGTGTGTGTGTGTGTGTGTGTGTGTGTTTGCGTGCGTGAGTGAGTGTGCACGCGTGCGTGAGTGCGTGCATAATGTGTGTGTGTGTGTGTGTGTTTGAGAGATGGGGGGAGGAGAGAAAGTGTGGGGGCGAGAGAGAGAGAGAGAGAGAGAGAGAGAGAGTGAGAGAGATCCAGAGTCACGTTTTCTACTGAGTTGACACACACTATAACAATAAAGTTAAAAATAAATACTGACTACATTGGTTAGAAAAGAGGGGGACCACTTCGAGAGGGGGCCTATTTTGGATGCGAGGGGGGACCAAATCGCCCAGGGGGACCAGTCGAAAACGAGGCTGGATGTCTAAGGGGGACCATTATAGAGCAGTTTTTGCCACGAATTGGTCCCCCGGGGGACTACTTCAGAGGGGGGACCGGACCGGATCCTACACCGGGATAGCCGAATGGTAGAGCTTTGGGCTCTCAGTGCTCGGCCGGGTCGTGAGTTCGAATCCCGGCTGGGGCCAAATATTTGTGCTGGCCTTTTTCTCGTTGCCCCGCCTTTGATATCGCCCATACGTGGTGGAAAAGAACGTTAAACCCCTAAACACCCATCCATCCCACCGGCCTACGTCAGTTTACAGTGCTCCGTAGACCAGTGTTAGTTTTTTGTTTGTTTTTTTGTTTGTTTTTTTAAAGTAGTGCAGACACACTGAGCCGCGAATTAGTCATTGTTGGTCACAGTGCTTGCGCGGCTTTAAGCCCTAAAAACTCACTCATCTCTCTCTCTCTCTCTCTCTCCGCTCCCCCCCCCCCTCCCCTTCCGCCACACCTTTACACTGGCATCACAAACACACCTGGTCCCAATCGGGACGAGTCTAAAGTGCCCATTGTGCTATTCACACGGCGATTGGCAACCAAACGGCTTTTGCTGTGTGCTCGGTAAACGAGCGCTTCTATAGGTCGGATTTATCAGAAAAATCGCTGCTGTAACGTTTCCTCAGGCATTTTTTGCCCCCTCCTCTGCGGCTACAGTTCTGCAATCCGTTATCGCTGAGTTTGTATCCGGCGATTGTCAGCGAAATCATGCGTTGGCATTTACAGTCTGTTCCTCAGTGTTGAAGCTCGGAAGATGGGTATACTGTTCGTCTGCGCCCCGAAGACAAAAGAACGCGCAGAGAGAGGGAGCGAGAGAGACAGAGACAGCGAGACAGAGACTGTGTGTGTGTGTGTGTGTGTGTGTGTGTGTGTGTGTGTGTGTGTGTGTGATCTTCTGCTGAGTGATGGAATTGTTTCGGGACATCTGTCTGTACTAAAAAGCCTTCCACACGATGAATGCCTGCAGCGAGCTCACACGCTCGCCGAGTGGATTCTCTGTTCACACGCTACCAGCGTGCACAGAGCGGACTGCGCTGCCGGCCTGGCGCTGGACAATACATACAGCGGCGACTGCCTGGCGTGGCGAGGAAAAATTAGGACCGTGTTCTATTTCCAGGCGTGCCGACGGCGTCCGTGGGCAGCGCCCCTAGCGAGCGGATTTAATTGGCTGGGAGTGCATTTTACCACTGGTAGGCATGCAATATCGTCGCTGTGTGAAAGGTCTCTAAGCTGTCGACTGGGACGGGGAGCCGGGGTGGTCGAATGGTAGAGCGCTGGACTTCTAATGCTCGGGTCGTGAGTTCAATCCCGGCTGGGGCCAAATATTTGTGCTGGCTTTTTCATCGTTGCCCAGTCTTTGTATCCCTATGTGGTGGAAAAGGACGTTAAACCCCCAACCACCCACCCTGTCCGCTGGGAGACCAAATTATGCACTAGCTTTTTGTTCCTACGGTCGTCTCGTCTTTGAATCGCCCTTGCGTGGTGGGCAAAGGTGGTTAAACGTCTAAAACAACCACCGGCTTATTTTGGTCCTAACACGATTCATCCAGAGGACAAGAAAGAAATTTGAATTTTCTCTATTTGCCGCGAGTGATGTGTCATATTTCTGAAAGGTGAACATTCAGAACTGTCCTCCTGCTCGATTGCCTTGTTTCACTTCTGTCATAACATGAACGATACAAATATTCATTTTCTGACGTGCATCTCTCTCACATGATAAGTTTTCATATTTGCTGTATATGCGCTTAGAGTGTGAGTGTGTGTGTGTGTGTGTGTGTGACCTAGTTGTGATTGCTAGTTTCCTTTCTGCGTTTTTTTTTTTTTTTTTAATCGGGAGCCGGTTCGATGAATTAGCATAAAGGTGCAGCGTCCTCGATTCAATACTGCCCCGTAGACCAGTTTGCATCATTTGTCCGTTTTGTTTTTTCAAGTAGTGCAGGCACACTTAGCCGCAAATTGATCCTTGCTGCTTGCGCGACGTCAAGCCATAAAACCTACCTCTCTCTCTCTCTCGGGGAGCCGGGATAGCCGAATGGTAGAGCGTTGGACTTTCAGTGCTCGAGTCGTAAGTTCGAATCCCGGCTGGGGCCAAATATTTGTGTTGGCCTTTTTCTCGTTGCCCCGTTTTTATCACTCATACGTGGTGGAAAAGGACGTTAAACTCCTGAACACTCCTTTCTCTCTCTCTCTCACACACACACACACACACACACACACACAGAGTTACTGAGAGAGAGAGAGAGAGAGAGATGGGGGGGGGGGCCCAACCACCACCAAAAGAACAAGAGGCGTGTAGGTTCAAGTTCCTGATATCTTTATTTATACAATACTTCATCTATTGGAAATGGCACCCATATTCAAGACGATGTCAGATGAGGCAAAACAAACATGAGATTACCATCAAAGAGGAGAAAATCCACCGTCCAGGGGGAGAGAACCCACAGCACTAGCTCCCTCTCTCTGTCTGGATACGGACAGTTAAAATTCAAAATATGTCACCACAATAATTTTCAGGGCGATTCTGTCGCCACGACGAAGCAAAAATACACATAATTGTCACAAATAACGTACAATGGTCAAGCAAATATCAACAAACAGCGATGAAAACAACGTTCATATAGTCATTGTCCTTTCCTGGTATCTTCTGTAGAATCAATGTCAGGTGTTTCTACCAAGCCCGCAGGATAGAAATTATCCGAGTAATTATGTGGCTCGTCAACATCCCGACATATTTTTTGTGTGTTATTCATCGCCACTGGGTTTTCTGCGAAAGGATACCCAATCTTTGGTTTCGAAGGTTTCTGTGGTAGACGTGCTTCTTCGTGTATGAAGTTGGAACACTTGAAAATGTACAAACCAGTGTTGTGAACGCATGACAACTTTTACTTAAAAAAACAAAAGCATGTCTGTAGGGGTAAATGTACAGCACTCCAATTTTCAATACCTACGATAAGAAACACTGTCTAATGTCTATATCAACTATGTTCCCGCCAAAAAGTATTCAGTTTGTTTGTTTCTTCTTCCGTTGGGCAACGTTAAAACAAGTCACTGCACGTGATGAATTCTTTTACGTCGTTCTGTTTTGTCTAACACTCCAAACGACCCCCCCCCCCCTTAAAAAAGTTTTAAAAAATTGAACTGGAGATTCCTAAATATGCTTTTTTTTTTCGCTTTCAAAACTACGGATATTTCAGGATGAATATATCGCAGGCTCGTAGAATGCAGCTGAAATTTTACTTTGTGCTGTGGAATAGTCACAATACGTCTTATATTCATAAAAAAAGAAAAAAGAAAAGAAAAAAAAAAAAAGCCACATCTGGGCAGCCACAAAATTAGGGACATTTAACATATACGTTTCGAGCAAGCACCACACTGACACAACATTAGTACAGAAATAGGGTTTTTTTTTCTTTTTTTCTTCTTCATTCAGTAATATTCTACTGTCTCTGCTGCCCGTCGTTCTTTGATTGTCCGCTGCGCCAGAGTCAAAAGACCGGAAACACAAACAGTCCAAACATCTGAAATCCACGGCTCAGGACAATAACAAATTTAATGCACGGACACTGATGGGGACAATCTGAAAAATATCACATGGCGTGTGCGTTGTGAGTGCGTGTGTGTGTGTGTGTGCGCGCGCGCGTGTGTTTCCTCAACACTTTACACTAAAAAGGAACATGTATACGAAACTGCGACACCTGGTTGAAAAGTGTGTGTGTGTGTGTGTGTGTGTGTGTGTGTGTGTGTGTGTGCGCGCGCTTTAACGTGTGCTAAACATTTCACACTAGAAAGGGACATGTATATGAGACTGCGACAATTGGTTGAATTTCTCTTAAAAACGTAAAACATACAAATGGAAGAAACTTAAAACAGCTAGAAACTGCAGGTGGACGCCTTGTATGGGAAAGAAACGGTGTATTTTCCCGCCCGTCCTCTCGAATAATGTTCTCAACAGCAGTTGGCAAAAAAAAAAAAAAAAAAAATCGAACGGCGCGGAAGGAAAAATCGTCCGCCCAAATAATTGTCCGGGGATAAAATGCTTTGAGTAGTCTGTACAAAGATAAATTAGCGATATGTTTTCGCTGACTTTTCATGTAACTAACCTTTCTTCTTCTTATATTTGTGTGTGTGTGTGTGTGTGTGTGTGTGTGTGTGTGTGTGTGTGTGTGTGTGTGTGTGTGTGTGTAAGTAAATTCCTCCAAAGCCTTTTCTCGAGGCTTCCTGTGTTTCTCTTTCGCAATATTCACTGATCTTACTTTTAAAAGTAACTAAACGTCAGTCGAGGCAGAAGGGGACGGGAGGTGAGGTGGGGGACAAACCTTTGTCACTGGACTACATGTGATCCCAGAAGCTCTTTACCGATCCCTGTACAACTAACTATTCCGGACTATGAAACCGGACGGACTCTCTGCCCTACCTAGCAACAACTCGGAACACCAGAAGCGTATCCAGCTATGACTGGTTTATTTTAGCGCATACGGTGTGTGTGTGTGTGTGGATGGGGGGGGGGGGATGGGGGGGGGACCAATTCGCTAGGAGGGAAGTCCAGTTTTCTTCGCATAAGGAGTCGGTCGCATAGTTATCAGTGTACGGAAGAATGTAATGCACCGCCTTCTGCGTACGCAGAACACACCGTGGGGTGATTCCTGCGTACGCGACAAATACCCCGGCGAGTTTTAGTGTGCGAGTAATGATAATTAGTGGCTTAGTGCCCGCGCTTGACATTCCAAAATATAAGGGTGGGTGGGTGGGTTGGTTGGCTGGTTGGTTGGTTTGGACAGTAACCGTTTGCAAAACTCTGTGCGGTCACCCCTGAGTTGAAACAAAAAGGGACGTAAAACGATGTTTGGTGCTTTTTTTTGAAAATTTTTTGAAAATCGATGCCATATGAATTCAAAATTGCCGATTGTTTGGACGAGCAGGCTAAACCACAGACGATCAAATTAAGAAGGAATACGGACCGGTTAATTCGTCACACACACACACACACACACACACTCCTATTTCTCAGTGACAAACGGATACGCGAAAAGGAACCACGGCAATGTTTTCGGTCCGCTGACGGCGTGAAAGACACCCCCCCTCCCCCCGAAATTTGGTCAAACACGTGTAATCGAAAACTAATAAATATGCAAATCAAATGAAACCGTGCTATATGTACCACCAAAGACACGACACGTGTTTCTTTCTATTTTTTTTTCTTTTGGGGGGTGGGGGAGGACATGGATGTACTTGGTCATGGGGAGGTGGGGGGGGGGGAGGGGGGATTAATGTACGGGGGCATTAACGTACGGGGGCATTGCGTCAATATTGGGGTAACAAGGATTGTCCATTATAATTGTATTTCATTTCTCTAGATGCTTTGTTCTTACGACATAATTATACAGGCCATGACAAGCAGGACACTATTATTATTATCATCATTGTTATTTTTTTTTTCATTTCCCCAATTCCACTGTGGGTACAGTATTTCGAAGTCAGTTCCGCAGACTGTGTGCAGAACAACCTCGCACACTGGACTAAACGGTATCCTAATGAACAATAAGTTTAAAATTTAAAAAAAAATCAAAAACAGTTTCTACTGTGTGTTGAAAAAAAACAACAAAAAACACAAACTGGAAACCAAAAAGTATCGTCGCACAACACTGTACATAAAATGTCGAAGTTCCTGTGATCGGGCGAATTTAAAGCGACAGCTTTGCAGTATTAATTTGACTGCGGCATTTGCAGTGACAGCTTTGCAGTATTAATTTGACTGCGGCATTTGCATGGGCCATCAAATATCTCAAAATGACACACGCACACGCACACACACACACCACAAGGTAGCCAAGCAGGGTAAAAGTACAGTACACTTTCTTAACGGTATCACAACAATTCACTCATTTTGAAGGGAAAAAGACAAAAGTCTGTCATACGTCATACATAGTAACACACATGACAAGGAATTCGCAAATTACTAAACTGACGGTGGAAATGATACAAAACACTATGAAGAAAAACGTTCCTACGGATAATCCAGTTTAAACTTCATTTCTTTGGTTACAAACGATAACGGAAAAAGGAATTTGTTTGTTTGTTTTTTTTTTAAAAGAGAAAAAAAGAGGTAATACCACTGAGGTGTATGTACTGTGATGCACAATCTCGATTAAAACAAAAACCACACACACACACACACACAAAACCCAACACAATTTAGTACAAAAAAATATAGGCAATTCTTCTGTAAATGTTTCAGCAAAAATGAATAATACCGTTTCTGTCACCTTACGGGTTATGAGAACTGGAGCTGTGGCTAAAAGAAATTCCCTGTGATACGTGTGTGTGCGCTGGTATAAATCGACCCCCCCCCCCAAAAAAAAAAAAAAAAAAAAAAGGCCAAGCACTACGCGATCCCGGCGAAGCTCCTTTGTCAAGTTCTACTGTTACGGTCTGCCCTATATGCTTTCACAGCTCCACCCCCATCCACTAAAGGTTCGTGCACCCCCCTCAGTTCAACCCCCTGAATCACGGACCTTCCCCTCCACCAGCCGGTGACACCGTATGTTCGCCTGGTGGTCTTCGTTTTGAAACAACCTGAGGGATTTCACTCGCCAAAAACCGCTTCGTGAAAAAACAAAAAGTCAAATGTTTACATGTTGCCAATTTCTCTGAGCGTATTTTGAGCGTTATTTCTACGTGCCGATCGTCCTATTGCAATAAGATCTGCTCCGTTGGTTGGTTAGTTGCAGTATAACGTGCCTGCCGAATTCAGCGATTGGAGACGCCTCTTATGTGCAGATGATGGGTTAATGAGGCAGCTACGCTAAAGGCGCGCCTTAACTATAGTCGAAAAAGTCCTCGGCGATGACAACCGAACTTCTTCGGCTTCATTCGGCGTGGCCTCCACGTACTAACTAGGCGTCAAGCATTCGTGACATGTGACCGAAGGAAAATAGCAATGGCGCCGATTGTAAGCTTACCAGTGAAGTGCGTCTCGTAGCAACTGTAGCTGTTGAGGGAAATCAAGGGGTTACACGACAACATGGCTTTACGCACTCAAAAGGGCACTATCTGAACTAATCAATGTGACCCAACTGCACCATGAATTGCATTAAAAACCGAAATAATCACCAACGAAACCACTGAACCGACAGACAGTTACGAGCCGGTACACCAGCGTAGCAGACGGTCACCAGCACACGGCGGAAGAAAAACGTCATACCAACAACAATGTCGCGGTTTTGCATCAATTTTGGCAAACAAAATCAAAATTCTACACTACCTCAGCAATCAGAGTGACGCAAGTGAGCCATGAAAGTTATAGATGCCTGAAATATCAGCGACTAGAACGTTGACTCGGTACTCATGTGACGACGCGGCGACTGAGCCGCCACGCGAGCAGACGGCGTTAGCATGCGAAGCAAAAACGCTGTAATTACAGATATTTCGCATTCTTACTTCACCTGTAACATTGTAAGTCAAATGTACACTATCCTTACTAATCAATGTATTCCAGCAGCACCAAGAAACGTCTTCATTGCCGAAATATTAATGCTTGTAACTTTGAACCGACACCGGCCATGTGCGAGCGCGACCCTCCGCCATCTTGAAATCAGATAGCTGGCGAATCTGGACCAGCCAATCAGATAGCGTCTGGCGAAATCATTCGGGGTTGATCGCGAATGTTCGCATAACATGTTGAGCGAAGCCCGAACAGCCCAAAATCTCTTCGCGAGGCCCCAAAATGTTTCCAGCGAAGCGTTTTTTCTTCGGTCTTCGGGGTTGATCGCTATAGTTAAGACGCGCCTTAACTGAACAGTGAAGCCGAACACTATTCAGTTTAGACAGTCTAACTTACTCATTGACTGTGATGGCCAAGTTACATCATAATGATGATGATAATAATAATAATAATAACTGTTTTGTGTAGGCGCCTTTCCCCAGTTTCTTGAATTAGCTCAAAGCGCCGCGAGCTGAAGCCAATACGCACGCTCTCGCGAGTCACACGCATTCTCTCACAAACTGGACTGAACACACAACGATCACGAGGGGCGAAGGGCCAGCTCAGCGATTTAAGTTTCGGAATTTCGATTTGCATTCATTTTCAGTTTGGTGGGCTGAACGTTTCCAAAGCAGAGGAGGGGGGGGGGGGAAGCCGGAGTACCCGGAGAGAACCCCCCGACGACCAGCCCGAATGAACGGTGCCACGTACGAGAAGGGAAAATTCTTTGCCCCGAGTGGGACTCAACCTGACCTCTCGCATTGGTGGCTCACAATCAGCCCCCCCCCCCCCCCCCCCCTTCCAGTCAGCCACAGCAGACGGAGACCGATTAGGCGTCAGTCAGTACAATGTTTGTTTGACTCCCGCCAGAGTTCTGTTTGCTAGACCAACCGACCAATTGTTACCAAGCCAGCGGCGGCCTCTTAAAAAACAAACAAACAAACCCCCTAAAGTGATCGTATTCGAATTCAGTTCGTACAGCCTTATAAAATGAGTGTGTAAGCGGGTCATCCAGGTCGGGTGTGCGTGAGTGAGCGTGCGGCGCATGGAAAAGAACTGATCGTGCGAAGTAGAGGCCTGGCCTGATGGACCAAAAAACCCCTGTCCCAAGACGACCTGACCAGGTGACCTGAGGACTCGTTATACGGAGCAGCGTTCAGCACACAGTAACACAAGAGTACCAAGGAAATTGTGTGTGTGTGGGTTCTACGTCGGTTCTTGCGTTAAGTGTGACGTAAGGGAACAAAAAACAATCTGCAGTAAAAGTAATCGGGGATAAAATAATGCTGAAAGGTAGCAGCCACCATTGTGTGAGGATGGAGTCGGATTTTACAGCACTGAGGTGACGGGGTGTGTGTGTGATTACATATGAAATCTCTCTCTCCCGCTCCCTACCTCTCTCTCTCTCATACACACACACACACACACACACACACACACACACACAACACACACACACACAGAGAACCGGGGACAAAATATCCTTAAAAAAAAAAAAAAGTACGGCGAAATTGAAATTTTGAACAACGCGCATCATCGGTATACCAATCATTTTTGTGCGAATTCATAGGGGGAAAATCAATAACCCTAAAACCGTTCGGGCAATTGTTGGTACTTCATTACACTTGATCTAGATTTAAAAAATCACTAAAACAATCAACGCACGCAGTCATTTTTTTTAACAACTGAACTTACGGCCTATGTTGACGCGCCAGTGAACGGATGTCAATTTTGTTTTTGCTCATTCGGTTGACAGCATGTTTTATGTAGCAGCTGCCAACTTCCTATCACAAACGCTGTTAAAATAATACGACATCCACTATCGGCTACAAATGTCTTACAAGCTGGTCTGCTGGCCGGCGGGACTGCATCCTGAAAGTGTCTGGGTGTTCTGCGTGCGAGACGCGGCCGACCGGCACCGCACAAAGTTAGACTCGGGACCTCACTATATAATGACATGTACTGAGCGATCGGCCGATCTATGAATGCGCCAGAACACTGTCCTCTACAGGGTTAAAATCAAGGCCGTTTGGACGTAACTCTCACATGTTGTGTAAACGGCACGTTCATTTTACTCCTGTAAACAATAATGTGTAGACGGTTTGGTTAGAACTTGGTTTCAGAAGACAAAAACCTTACCCACGTCCTGATTTTGAAAAACAATAATTGTCTGACAGGGGGGCGAAATGTTGCTTGAACAATGAAAACAAACAGCTTGCAGTATTTCTGTATTAAAAATGCCGATACGACATTGAAAAACAAAACAAAAAACAAAAATACGTCCATGTGAAAAATTAATACGTACGAGCACTCCAACACAAACATACAGGAATGATGACTACCTATCTTGGAACCGGATACGCGCGTTTCGCATTGTTTTAAAAAAAAAAAAAATGTATCGCATATTGGTAAAGGTTGGTTCGTGTATCAGGACACTGTGAGAAACAAATTCTGGACAACAAAATCACGATCTGTAAATCGTATCATGAAGCGTATATATCCTAAGTTCCATATATATATCATGCGAAACGGCCACTTGTACTAGTACAAGTTTCTAGTAATATCATGATCAACGTAACAAAGGGCAGGCAACACGATCTAGTCACAGAAGACGCACGCACACACACACACACACACAAATCCATTTTGTTCTCCCCAAAACTGGCTCCTCTCATACAACCGAACATTATTTTTATCGTAAACAAAGACACACTGAAGTGCAGGGTTGACTGGAAAGTTTCTACTCTCGAACATAATTCATGCCAAATACGTACACGTCTGTAGCAGACGCAGTAGCAGACGCAGTAGAAGTCGCCAACGACACATCTATTTCTCAAAATAAGGTTCAACGAACGAACCCAACCCACAAAACGACAGCTAAACGGTTACGATTCACTAAACGGAGGACTCAGTCGACATTCAACTCGAAACCTGGCTGTGGTTGGTTCCAAATCCGGCTCCCTCCCTCGTCACCGCATCCCCTTCAACGCCACAGCTAAACATTGTGCAAAGTTCATACCGCGCTTTGGTATTAGCTGCATTTGTTAAGAATCATTTTGGTGACGTCTGTAAATCTTGAAATGACAAAAAGCCTTCCGCGCATACATTGACGGACGAGCTGTGGAAACACCAGTCGAGGTCAGTTTCCGCTATTGGAACATGGTCAACAGTATTACTATTACATTGCCGAGTATAACTATCCCAATGAGCGTTTGATATAAGTGTGTCAGATCACTATTCAGTTCTGTTGGCCTGAGCATACTGTGGTACACTTTTAAAAAAGAATAAAACAAACGGTAGACACTGTTTTGCTTGGACTGGTATGTGGGCATTCTCGAGCACAAAAAACACCAAAAACCAACGAACGAAAAACTTTAACAACAATGAAGTAAAACTAGGTTGATTTACGGGTTTCAGGCAACATGTTTGTGCTACGTAGGGCGCGCCGCTCTTACAAACCAACTGCTACATTACTCTCATGCACACGCTACTAACACAAAGCCTTCTGGTTAATGCTATGAACGAACTTTGGTTTGATGTCTTTGGGATCCGCGGTGACGCTTGCTCATGAAACGCTGAGCCAATACTCTACAAAGGTAACGTCACGAAACGCACCCAGAATCTGAGGGGTCTGCGTCTCGTTTCAAAAATAGTTCTGACAAAATAATATACGCTGGGAACTCGTCACGCTGACTGGCGGAAAATCCTGTGGAGATGAACTCAAACACGTGAAGAATTATGTCAATGCGCACAACGTGGGGGGAAAAACGAACAAAGTTTCACAATGACCACAAACTCCATTTTGAATCCGCTTGAACGTCCGTGTACCTGGGCGTTCGACCACCACGCGCGTCAAATGTGCCGCAGAATGAATATCCATGTGAAAAATACTGTCATAGAGTGGTTCTTCCATCCGCCTCAAGATCCACCACATCAGGCACAGTGAATGCGAACAGAATGACGGGGAGGAAAAGGGAAGGGAATCACCACCACAAGTTTCTGACATGGAGAAACAAAGTACACGAGTGGAGGAGAAAAACCAAACACAGCAGTCAGGACAGAGAAGACCCATTGTGCATTTCCAGCACTGATTGTCACCTTGCACGTGTAAGTATGTATAAGAACAACTCGTTTTCTTTGAGACATCGGCAACTGTGTATATATGTGTATATATATATGCGCCATGTGGTGATGAGGCCAAGAGGCATCTTAAGTATGTCTCTGTGATGTGGCTGATAAATTTCTTCAACACCTCATGGCTTGGCCGAACGAAGGTACACAACCGTGGTAGACACGGAGGCTAACAATGTGTGGTGGACGTCGATCGTGACTTGAATGTCGCCGGAAAGTTCCATTCTCTGAATCGGCGTCCAGAGTTAACGAACATCAATGCGCCATTGTTAGAATCTTTCCTGGTGAATCAAACGCACCGACGTTAAACTGTATCAGCATAAACTGTCCATCCGGGGCCACATTTCACGCTCGACATGTTCCAAGTCTGCTTGCGGTGCCGAAGCTCCTGAAGACATTTTAAAATGGATGATCTGCTGAGATGTCTTTGGTATCGGGGAACACAATCATGTTCTGCAGCAAGTGAAAGCTGCACAGTTTTGGTGTTTTTTTTTTTTTTTTTCTCTCTCTCTCTAATCGCCTTTTTGCACACAAGAGTATTTTACGAGTGTCATAGAGAAAGCTACACCACAGCCGAGCATCCAGACCACAAGGGGGAAAAAAAAACCAAAAAAACGCAGATCCGGCGACACACCATGGATTTCTGAGTTGGTCGGAGAACGCGGAAAGGTTCTCCCCCGAAGTGAAGTGAGCGAATTTCACAGATTGTCGAAGGCAGAGCAAAGAGTGAAGTCCTCGAGCAAGCGACTGCTGGCGCCCCCTAGAGGTAGTTCAGGTCCAGAGCGTGGTGCAGCGCCGCCAAGTCCGAGTGGTTGGATATTCTCCAGAACGGCCAGTTCATCTGGAACACAGCAACAGATCATGTCAAGATGGGAAGACTGACTGACTGACTGATGGCGGCTTGTAGGTATTGCAGCTTGAAGCCTTTATGGCCAGATGTCCTGGCCGATAGATCACTGTCAACTAGGTAGACAGACAGATCGACTGACACACACACATTCATTTCAGGATATGTGGCTTATAGGTATAATAATTTGCCTCTATTCCTGTCCTGATGGAGAGTGAGATAAACAGATGTCCACAGTTGTACGCAGCTCCATAGACCAACTGAAACTTTTAAAGATATGGGGCTTGTAGGCATAGGAATCTCCATATCCTACAAGCTGTCGTGGCTGACTTAAACATTAATTTCAGCATAATTATCAGGTTTGTATGGTATAACAATCTGTTTATCTTACAAGCTGCCCTGAGGAATAGTCAGACCGGCAGATGTAAAGATAGGTAGACAGACAGCTGGGTAAATTCTTGAAATAATATGCTCAACGAGGAACAAGAATCAATCGGCGTTTTTAAGATGGTGGCTACGCTGCTGCTCACTGTGAACAGAATTGTAATAAGGAGGAGGTCATTAGAACATGCTCTGTGAAACCCTTGGACAACCACCACGCTGCCTCACCACGACTAATGCAAAGGAAAACATGATCAAAAAGGTTGGGCATGGCATTTGCTTCGTGCAACATAAAAGAAACTAGAACACTTCAACAGCATTCCCTGTGATTCTACAATACAAGGGTCCTTGAGATCCTCTCTCCATATTTTTTTTTTTTTTTTTGAGAGTCCCTCTGTAAATTCTGATGGTCTATGGTTTTTGGTGTAAGAAGTCTGTAAGTCAAAACCATTTGTTCTTGTTTACAAAAATATTCAAGCAGGAGAGTATGTATGTGAATTTTGTGTTTGAGAATGTGTGTAAACTAATACTGGACACCTCTCTCATAAGCAGGAACGCGTTGCCAGATCAGCAGACACAGTTTAAAACAAAATACTGCCTTAGTACTGATATAATAATAATTATGTCTTCCAACATAAACGTTAGACCATCCCGTACTGCATTATCACGCGGTATCTATCTACATACATACACACACACACACACACACACACACACACACACACACACACACACACACACACACACACACACACACACACACACACCAGTGACTGTGTGTGACTTGCTCTTTAAATACTGGCCTGGACGAAAACTGCGTCTACAGTGACGCGCTTTATTAAAATTTGTGCGTACACCTGTGCGTAATCGGGACCACTGGTTCAATGAGGAGATTACACAGGAAGACGTATAGCCTGTTAACAAGGTGTGTACTTGCCTGTTTTGCTGCCGATTCCTCATCACGGCCATCTCCGACCACAACGTAGGTACACTTGCGTCCGAATCGAGAAACGATACGCTCGAAGCAGCTTTCCTTGCCTGAAACAGACAGAAATCCAGCATTTAGGCTTCGTGGTTCCGAACATTATAAAAGCCATTCTAGCAAATGAGAAAGAGAACACCCTTCTCTCTCTCCCCGTGTGTGTGTGTGTGTGTGTGTGTGTGTGTGTGTGTGTGTGTGTGTGTGTGTGTGTGTGTGTGTGTGTGTGTGTTCACCTCCCCATAAAATAGTTCTCCTTCCATTCCGCTGAGATTTGTCTTTCTTGGACATTAATCTAATTTTATAAACCGATGTATCTGCCTGCGCACCCTTTCTATTTAAGGCTGCTTTCTGAGCATGAAGAACAGCCTTGAGATAACCTTCGTCATGATGGATGATAACTGCTGGTAGCCATCCAACTGCGGCGTTTTCTGATGGAGGGTGGAGTGACAAAGAAACAGATAAAGCGATTGCATAGAAAAAAGCCCATCACCCTTTTACCCCCGACTTTTAACGTACAAACTAGCAGCCACCGGAAGTCGTCTCGAGTTATGGAAAACCTTGAAAAGGTTTAAGCACCACCTTAAAAAAATAAAAATAAAAACACCACCGCAAGAAAGACAGCATTATATGCCTCAGCTTAAAGCCCCAAAATTGCAGGTTGCAGGCCCAAACTATGCGCAAGCTCTCGCACGGACAAAAAAAAAGTCGCCATCTAAACTGACAAAATTTTCCCCGGCTAAAAGCATTACTTCCTCTCCAAACCCTAAATCACAAAGACGCCATTTTCCCCTCATCTTAAAGTTCAAGGAAACTGGGAGACCCGAGATGATGTGTGCATGGAAAAATGAGAAGGGACGCTGCCGATGGGGGGGGGGGGAGAAAAAAGAAAGAAATTGCACACTATTAAAACAACCCTTTTTTGTGTCGGCAGAACTGCATGGTAGCGCGGACGCGCACACACCGTCGTCTTAGCAACTGCGTGATTAAAAATAAAATAAAATAAAAACTGTCAAAGCAAGTCATTTTCGTGTCGGGGGGGGGGGGGGGGGGGGGGGGGGGGGGGGGACATGCACATAGTAGCCCGGATGCGCACACATCGTCTTGTTAGCCACTGCGGGATTTTAAAAAAGAAAGACTGAAAAATCAACTGTCACAGCAACTCTCTTTCGTGTCAGGGGAACCACATGGTAGCGCGGATGTGCACAGAAGTCATTGTCCTCTTTGCTATTTCATGGCTAAAACGATGAATTAATTAAAAAAAACAAAACAAAAAAAAACCCACTACCAACGCAACACTTGTTTCATGTTGGGTGAAATACATGGTGCCATGGATGTGCACACATTGTCCTTTTAGCAATTTCCTGGCTAAACTGAATAAAAACAACAAAAAACAACCCAAAAAACAACAAACAAAAAAAAACCCCAACTACCAACGCCATACTTCTTTGTGTTGGGGGAACTACATGGTACCATGCATGTGCACACACTTTCTAAGCTACTTCATGACTAAAACTAATAAATAAATAAAATATCCACTACCAACGCAACACTTCTTTCGTGGTGGGTGAACTACATGGTACCATGGATGCGCACACATTGTCTTCTTAGCTACTTCCTGGCTAAACTGAATGATGATAATAATAATATATATAAAAAATACCCACTACCAACGCAATTGTCTTCTTAGCTACTGCGTGACCCCCCCCCCCAAAAAACAAAAAAACAAAAAAAAAAAACAAAAAAAAAAACACACACACACACACACTATAAAAGCAATTGTTTTTCGACCCGAGGGGGGAGGGGGTGGGGGACTACTTCCACGCGCGGATGTGCACACACTGTCTTCTCCTCCGCTACTGTGTGGTTCGTGTAGCGAAGCTGTGTGGTGGTGTCGTACGGGAAAATCAATATGCGTCTAACAGCTACAGACCTCACTGGCGGGGTGTCGGGTGACACCTCCCCGTATCATCTTCCTCTCCTACCTTCCTTTCTTTTTTACAGAACGAGTTCAAGAAGTGGCTTCTTCCCGTGAAGCAGTTCTTCATTTACCTACGTTGTTACCAGTTTACAACCTACAGTATTATTATCAATTCATCTGTGTGTGTTTGAACTTTTTTTTTTAGGTAACAATATTGGTTTAAACAGATTTATTTTGTTGCACTGGAGAAAGTACAGAAAAAACAGTTTGAGCATAATCAAGACGTACTTATGACATGCTTTTAACAATATTCATCGCTGTGTTTATTTCTATTAATATCTCGCTGGTTTATCTGAAATTTTACCGTGTTATTTTGTTTCTCATTCGTTTCATAATATTTATTCCTCATTTTTATGTAACCATGCCATTCACCGAATGCGTGTCTTTTTCATTGAGCGCAATGTTAACCGCGCTTTTTTTCCCCCTCAGGTCGGTAGCCCTACTTCTCAGAAACTTAGAATCTGCCCATAGTGAATACTACCAATTTTCCCCAGTGACAATATTACATGTGTATGTACCACGAAACATTTACAGACAATTTGACCAGACCACCCAGACTCGCATCTCAGTTTACGCGTATTGAACTTTACTTAACAGTATCAGTGAATTCTACGAAATGAATTTTCAGATCCTGTTCAAACTTGGCTCTTAGCATGTAAATTTAGCAGAGAGAGAGAGAGAGAGAGAGAGAGAGAGAGCTCTATTCATCTTTGTTATCATCGTGATTTCTATGATATGAATTTGTAGATCTTGTTCAAACTTGTTCCTTACTAATATTATAAAATAAAAAATAATGATCCGTAGAGTCTCTCTCTCTCTCTCTCTCACACACACACACACACACACACACACACACACACACACTGTGACAGGAATTAGTCATGAACACATTTGGGGACACGCAGGGAAAAAGGGAGTGGGGTGGGGTGGGGGATGTTGTGCGAGAAATGCTATGGATATCCTCGCTTCACTATTCAGCACAGGCCCCGGGGGTCGGGTTTCAGTTTATCTGTTTAACAACGACCCCAAAGAGCTGGTCCCAATCCCGCCTCGATGCTCTGAACAAACAGCCAAATATTTCCCCAGCTTTTTTCCTCAGCTCTCCGGGATAATCTAGTGAAGCGACGCTGAGGGATGTCTCTTGATAGAACACGGGTGTCTATCTTCTTTACCCCCCTCTCCGTCCCTCTCCACCCACCACCCCATCCCACCCATCTAATCTCTACTCCCCCCCCCCCCCCAAAAAAAAAAAAACAAAAAAAAAGAAAGAAAGAAATTCTTAAAAAAAAAACAAAAACCCTCAACTCATTGCTTACGCTCACAGGAAAAGAATGCCAGAGTTATAGATCCATCCCTGGAGTACATTATATACAATTCCTTCCTCTCTGACATGACATGATGTGATATCAGCTGCATACAAAGGACCAATCATGATACACGTAACACAAAATCGCTGTTCCCTTTTACAGCGCGGCCAACTGCACAAAGCAAAAACAACAGCAAACAAACAGGAAAACAGCGCGCGCGCGCGCGCACACACGCACACAGAAGAACCCAAACAAAACAACAAACAAACAGAAAAAAAATGGACGCATAAACACACACACGACACGTCAACTTACAAAACCTTCTCTTTACAACTGTCCCGAGGGAAATTTGGAAAAGCTGAAAACCCAACTGTTCAAAATGGTAATGCACTGATTCACGGCCGGCGAAGAAATAAAATGTCAAACGGACTGGGTATGTGAAATGTCAAGCAGTTTGAATTGCAAATGGTTCAGGAATTAACATTCACGCCCTAGAACCGACTTGAACATGCTGCCTATTGTCAAGTCGAGAGAGGTATTAAAAAAAAAAAAAAAAAAAAAAAATATATATATATATATATATATATATATATATATATATAATACAACGAAGTCGGTCAATGACTCACGAGAACTCCGAACAATACATAATTATTTTTAAGGGTCATGCAGGAAGTCTTATCACACACGAAAGCAAGTATCGATTTCTGCAGACCAAGCACTTTTTTTTCTTTGGGGGGGGGCACGCACGCAAAAGAGAGATTGGCTAACTGAAATGCTTACTGCAGGAAACTAGTTCGGTAGCTTGAAGGCACAAGAATCTACCTATCGCACAAACAAGGTATCCAAATACCTAAAGTTGAAAATCTTTAAAACATGCAACCACCACCACCACCCCCCCCCCAAAAAAAAAAAAAAAAAAACATTTATTTTAAAACCCTGGAAAGAACGAAAATGAAACTCAAACGTGACACGGTAAAAGAAGGGACAAAGAGTTTTGCAGAAAATACACCGGGAAGTAGAGAAGAGATAAATATAAGAGAGAGAGAGAGAGAGAGGGTGGGTGGGTGGTAGGGGGGTTTACCGTCCTTTAGCATCACATACGGGTGATATCAAAGACGGGGCAACGAGGAAAAGGTTAGCACAATATTTGGCCCCCGCCGGGATTCGAACTCACGACCGAGCGAGAGAGAAAGAGAAAGAGAGAGAGAGAGAGAGAAGGGGGGGGGGGGAAGCTCCTGACCTATTTTGGTGGCGCTGTAGATGTTCTCGATGTTGAAGACTCCTCCCAGACCGTAGAGCAACACCTTTGCCATGGCGGGTACTAACTGGGTGGTGGTCACTAGCACGTTCACACAGTTACTTCTGAAACCAACACAAACACGTAATAGAGCAAGTTATACACCGCCGGAATTCGACCATAAACAACTTATAGAAGAGAAAAGACGACGGAGACAGTTAAAGAGCTTGACCTCTCCGTTTACAGAAATTACATGTAGAACAGGCAACTGAAAAGGAAACTTATTTTTTTTCTCCATCAACACACCACAAATTTCAGATCAAAGACAAAGCATAAGAAGATGCCGAGATGCTAACAACTTTCAAAGGGAGACAGGGGATGCTGGTACGTACGTACGTGTGTGTGTGTGTGTGTGTGTGTGTGTGTGTGTGTGTGTGTGTGTGTGTGTGTGTGTGTTGGGGGAGGGGGGGGGGGGGGAGGGGGAAGAGCGTGATGGTTGTAATGTAACTTGAGAAGCTGAACTGAAATCAATGTGGGATCCTTTCATAGTTTTACTCCGCTTACACCCCCCCCCCCCCTCAAAAAAAAAAAAAAAAAGCCCACAAAACACACACACACACACACACACACACACACCAAAACAAAAAATAAACCAAAACAACAACAAAAAACAAACCAACAACTTAAAAACAACGACAAAAAAGAAAAATGGAAAATAACATAAAAGCCCAGCATAAGGTACATGTATATTACCTGGAGTTGATGATGGACAGTGACTTCAAGGCGAGCGTGAGCCACTGGTCTGTCAGTGTTTCTATCTCCTGGCGAAGCTGTATCCACTGGTCCCGCTTCTGGTGACCCAGCAAACCTGCAACATACATTGACCACCTCTAAGGGCACGGTAGTGTGCGGATTTAACGTCAGTTTTTTCCCCCACAACATAAAGGTGTAACAAAAGAGGGGGCTATGAGGATACAGAACATCAAGGACCGCCAAGCAGAATGATTTGACTTGAGCGACTCTCGAGGTTGTTGCGTTTGTTTGTTTTTTGTTACTCTTCTATGGGTTTCCTCTTTTTTTTTTTTCTTTTTTTTTTCTTTTCATAATCTGTGGGTGTGTTACATTTTATCCGGAGGAGGAAAAAAAAAAATAATAAAAAGAAGAAGAAGAAGAAAAAGAAGACCTTTCAGACATTTAGCACTCGCGGTTACTCAAACTCAATTTTGATGTGCGTATTTTTCGATCCTTTCTCGTTTTTATTTTTTCACTTTTACTGTCATTTAATCATATTTCCTATTCTACCTCTCCCCCACCCCACCACCAATGCGTTTTTTTTTGTTTGTTTTTTTAAATTAACAAAAATCCCCGAACTTCCCACGGTCTCCAAGCCGCCAGTATCACCCCCTTCCTTGACCATCCCCGGCAAGCTAATTTGACCTGGTGTTCCGAACCTCAGGTGCAGACAGGAGCCAGTCCCTTGATTACTTCCCCTACCTCCGCTCTCTTGGCTCAGGTGTGATGCAATGCCGTTCCCACTTTTTAATTAAGGCATTGTCCCATCAGAGAGAGACAAAGAGGGGATGGTGGGGGGTAGGGGGGGGGCGCACAATATCGTCATTTACACGAGGGGGTATAATTAAACGCATGTCTACCGCCATCTGGATAAAAAGGATCTTGGGGCCATAGATTTTATTAGCGCTTATTCCTTTTATCCTAGATGGCGGCATAAGTTCATATTCTGGTACATGTACAAACAAGCAAGGTGGAAGACGATCACCAGACAAGAGAGAGAGAGAGAGAGTGTGTGTGTGTGTGTGTGTGTGTGTGTGTGTGTGTGTGTGTGTGTGTGTTTTGTTTGTCTGTGGTTGATTTTGTTTTGTTTTTGTTTTTTTCGTTTGTTAGGTTTTTTTTTCCTTTTTTTTTGGAGGGGGGGGGGGGGGAGGGGGGTAGTGGTGGTGTTGGGGGTGGGGGTGGGGTGGGGGGGCATAATCATGAACTCTCTTTAACTTACCCCCAACATTGTTCTGGGGGGGGGGGGGGAGGGGGGTAGTGGTGGTGTTGGGGGTGGGGGTGGGGTCGGGGGGCATAATCATGAACTCTCTTTAACTTACCCCCAACATTGTTCTGGAGGGGGGGGAGGGGGGTAGTGGTGGTGTTGGGGGTGGGGGTGGGGTGGGGGGGCATAATCATGAACTCTCTTTAACTTACCCCCAACATTGTTCCTGTAGCTGGAGTAGATCTCCTTCATACGGCGGTAACGGAAGGCCAGTTTGCGCATCCAGTCCACCCCGCCTCTCACCCCCGTCGCCAGACACAAGTTGGCGTTGTTGGCTGCCGCGTGGAATCCGTCTGTGGCGAAGTTGTAGTTGCTGTCAGACAGACACAAACAAAAGGAACACACGTGATGTGAGCATTATATGATCGACACGATTCGTGCATTCATTTATCTATCTTTAACATTTTCTTTTTCGCAGGTGGGAGTGTTTTTTTGTTGTTGTTGTTCCTATCCGTTTCGGTTGCTGTCAGTTTTGTTGTTTTGTTCTTTTTGTTTCGGGGGGTGGGGGGGGGGTATGTTTTTAGCTGTTGTTTACTTGTTTTTCAAACTCGATTTAGAAGCACACAAAAAGTCAGGGACGGGGCAAAATTAATCTGACGCCGTGAACACCCTCCCCCCCCCCCTTTCCAAACGCCCCGCCCGCGACATTCATTACTGTATTCTGCAGACTTACTCTGTCTCCCCCCCCCCCCCCCACCAAAATCGATTCAGATCGATCACCTCTCTGAGTCAATCACTCCACTCGGCTGAGTGAACAAACACAAACCACCAACTCATACTGGCTTATCCACCACTACGATCATCTGGGGTGGGGGAAAAAAAGCCCTAATCGCTTATCAACTCCCTCCTGCTTAGTCCCTTCTTCCGGGAACCGGCACATATCTCCAATCAACCGTGGTCGCATGGTCCCATGTTTCCCCTACCCCTCCCCCCCCCCTCCCTGCCCTCCCGTCCCGGGGGGTCCCAGACTCATCGGCCGGTCACTGGGGGTCTCCGTTCCCTTGACAGGAGAGAAATTAACGGCACTAAGGCAGGAAGAGCTGTTAATCCGCTGGAGCCGATAACCTCCCGCGTTGCTCGTTCTGGGGGAAGTACTCGGCAGGCGTTTTTAATGAGGTCATTAGCTTGACTGAACCTACCTTCCACGCAACACTCAGCAGGCCGAGAGGAAAACACGCACGCACGCACGCACGCACGCACGCACACACACACCAAACCAAACCAAACCAACAACAAAAACAGTCAGCTCTATCAGAAGTACAAACGAATTTGATTTCACTCGTTTCTCCTTAGGGTTCACTTCTTTTCAAGTTTTGCCGGCAGAATGAAATAGTTTTTAACACTCAGATTAGTATCATTGTAAACCACTAGACACACACACACAAAAAAGCCTGGCCATTCACAGCCACAAAGCTTGAACGCAACGAAACCAAATGGAAAACAATTTCATCCATCACTCGACCTAATAAGCAAAACAAAGCAATAAACACGATCAAAAGACATTTCTCTGAGAGAGAGAGAGAGAGAGAGAGAGAGTGTGTGTGTGTGTGTGTGTGTGTGTGTGTGTGTGTGTGTGTGTGTGTGTGTGTGTGTGTGTGTGTGTGTGTGTGCGCGCGCGCGTGCGTACGTAAAGTGGATCGCTGCGTCAGAGGGAGGGGGGTAAGGAAGAAAAATAATACAAGGAGAAAACTTCAGACTCTCACCTAAGGTCCTGGCCGTTGTCATCAGAAGATACATCGTCTATATGAACCTGATCACACTCCTGCAACAAACACAACAATAACACGCATTTAGAAAGAAAAACAGAAAGGAGCATAAACTGCAGAACGTTTACAAAAGTACAATAGCCGAATACTACATTACTCAGAGTCACACAAACACCTCTCCAAAGGCATTGCCCAAACTGTTTACTTTGTCTTTGCCTGCATAGTTTACAACATAACAGGAAATAGCAACTTCACCTGCGCAGGAGGTATGGGGAATTTTGATACTGGTGTGAAAGCAAAGCCGCTAGTATGACTGTCATAAATTTTCAGAGTAAAACTGTAAACGCTGAAGTTTTAGATGTGATTTCAACGGACGGAAAAGGTCAGAGTGTGACCGGCTGAACTGTCAAAACTTTTTTGTTTTTAAATGCTTTTTTAATACTTTATTGTCCCTTTCGGGAAAGTCGCCGTCGCCGCGGTGCATCGCCACCAAGCCTACCTATCCTATTTTTCAATTTTGCCGGGGGGGAGGAAAGCCGGATAACCCGGAGAGAAACCCCCGATGAGCAGCCCGGTAGCCATGAAAAACCGGTACCACGTATCACAAGCTCGACCTGGGCTCGAACCCACGGTTCGCCGTGACAGCGATCCCTCGGACCATCGACCTAAAAGCTGTGTGCTGAGACCGAATGAGAGTCTATCTGGGTGGGTGTTTGGGAGTTGATCGTTCTTTTCCACCACGTGGAAAAGAAAAAAGCCAGGAAAAATATTTGGCTCCGGCCGGGGTTCGAACTGACGACCCGAGCATTGGAAGTCCAACGCTCTACCATTCGGCTATCCCGGCTCCCCGGGAGTCTGTCTGCCCTGTTTTCAGACCGAGTGGGAATCTATAACCTGTTCTCAGAGAAGCCAAGGACTTCGTATATCTTATTATCCGCTAAGGTGCTTGGATAAACCACTGCATTAAAAGTACTCGCCTGCCTCCCCTCCCACCCTTGCCCCTCCCCTCCGTCTTGCCCCCCCCCCCCAAAAAAAAAAAACCAAAAAACCTCCACCCCAACCCCACCCCAACCTCACTCCCTCTCCCTCCAAACAAACATGAGGCCCGGTGATGGCCGACAAAGCCCTATCATACACGGCTGCAAATCTGAGGACACAAAAAAGTGTAGCAAAGACATGAGTCCGGGTCGGGGGCATTATTTGCAGGCAGTGGGGTAATAAGTGGCGGGCATGAGTCGTCAGGCTTCGGGCCGCCACCACGGCGCGACAAGGCAAACACTGAACATAATCCACACACACACCACAGTCTGCACACACCTCCATCCTACACGCTACACCGCCACCATAGGGTTTCCCTGAAAACTCTGGCGAGGAGGAGAAGAGTGTGTGTGTGTGTGTGTGTGTGTGTGTGTGTGTGTGTGTGTGTGTGTGTGTGTGTGTGTGTGTCCCCACCCCACAAAATTCTAGCTGAAGAAGTGTGTATGTGTGTGTGTGTGTGTGTGTGTGTGTGTGTGTGTGTGTGTGTGTGTGTGTGTGTGTGTGTGTGTTTGGACATGTCTAAACTTACATCATCTGTCTTAGCTGACGAGCCTAAATCTCAGTAATCCAGTCTTTGAAAAGAACTCTCTCTCTCTCTCTCTCTCTCTCTCACACACACACACACACACACAGAGGGGGGAGAGGGGGGGGGGCTGCTCGGTGGTCGTTCAGTTTAGTCTCTTCCAAATTCAGATCCAGCTGCAATGCCGTCAGTCACAACGAAACGTCCCAAGCGTACATTCGACTCGAAGACTTCAGCCACGACACAGACCTAACTATGACCTTGTCTACACTGACAAACCGTGTTCCAATACCAGCAAACTGCCTGTGGCTTCTCGGGGAGCCGGGGTGGCCGAATGATAGAGCGTTGGACTTCCAGTTTTCGGGTATTGAGTTTGTATCCCGGTTGGGGCCAAATATTTGTACTGGCTTTTTACGTCGTTGCCCCGTCTTTGATATCACCCGTATGTGGCGGAAAAGGACGTTAAACCCCTAAACACCCACCCACCCACCCGCCTATGGCTTCTCTTCCTCCCGCCTCTCTCCCCCTTGCCACCCTCTTCCCCCCCGTGTCCTGCGCCAAGCGGACGGTGGCGGTAGAAGCGGGATGAAACATGCTGGTATTGTTGTCGTCACGAGATCTCACACGTTACGTGACGTGAGCAATAAGCCACGGACCCCGTCCGATGTTAGTGTGGAATTCTGGGGAGGAGGCACGTTCCCTTCTTCTCCTCCCTTCCCCTTTACAACTTATTAAAAAAAAAATCAGGAGGGGGTGGGGGTGGGAGGAGGGGATGGCCATTTTCACCCCCTTCAGTACTGTTACCAGACAGTGCTGACACGACGAAAGTCCAGACATGTCCCACGTGTGACCACATCAGAACAAAACAATACGACGACAACAATGGAAGCCGCATTGCACAAACATTTGGACAGCACGAATAGGTGAAGCAGAAATGTCTCAAAGAGGAAATGAAGATTATCAAGCAAAAAATCGGACTCAATTTTGTGCAGTTTGAGAGAGAGAGAGAGAGAGAGAGAGAGAATGTGAAAGTAACTAAAAAAAAAAAAAAAACCCTGTAAATTTTAACTTCATGTTGAATCAAAGCTGCCAAACTAAACACTGTAAGGAACCACTGGGAAAAAAGCCGAGGCTTTCGGCCCGGGCGCCAAAAAAGCAAGTAAGAATTCGTATAGAGGCCGCGGCAATGATACCCCAGTGTTTCCAGTCTCCTTCATCCAATGTTTCTTGTGGCACAATTAAAAATAAAATAAAATAAAAATAAAGCTCTTATTTTGTACACCAGACCGCTAACGCTGGAAACCAACTATACATCTGTCGACTCATTAAAAGAATTACCACAAACAATTTCATCAACATTGGTGAACTAACAAAACACCAACGGATTTGATTTCGTTCTCGTTTAGCCTCGCTGATAAGTTTTGCGGACAGAACAAAATATCATAGTAATGATACTACTATTATTATTACCACTGTTATATCTTTCGTTGCTATACCGCAAAAAGCAGGGCTGTTTACAATCACAGTTTGAACGAACAGGACGGAAACGATACGCAGGTCACTGATGCTTCTAAATTTAGCTATTATCGTCTCCACCTGACCTGTGCGCCCAAATGTGCGTAAAGCAAATCAATCAAGTGATGTGTTTGCTCGGACACGCTAGACTTAAAAATCAATCTGTCAGCCAAGGTCTCGTTGTCGTTTCTTTTTCTCACGATTTTATTGTCGAATGACAGCTGCGTATGAAAGGCCAGAATATTTGCGTTGCTCAGATCTTGTTTTGGAAACTCATGGAACTTGCTGTCGACACCCACTGGGAGGAGAAGGGCACAGACAAGGATACACACACTCCCAAACCAATTCTGGTTGCAGCATCTGTCCCCCCCCCCCCCCTACAAGTTGCCATGCTCTACATTAAAACTGGTTCCGTTAATTTATGCCTTCATTATCGCTGTGTCCCGACGCGAAACATACACAGA
>JACVVK020000027.1:2760000-2762500 GCA_018292915.2 Batillaria attramentaria | reverse complement strand
GTCTATAAAACGTTCAGGGCAACACAAGCGCGACGACCATGCCAGCCCAACGGATGTCCTGAGGGCTGTGGTTCCAGCAGGATGATTCATTCTACACGGCATCTATACATGCTGGACGGTCTGGCGTGGGTAATCGACAATTTGTGCAACTCTGGCGCGGGCAGAGGACAATTTGGCAAACTCTGGCGTGGGCAATGGACAATTTGTGCAACTCTGGCGTGGGCAGTGGACAATTTGATCAACTCTGGCGTGGGCAGAGGACAATTTGGCAAACTCTGGCGTGGGCAATGGACAATTTGTTCAACTCTGGCGTGGGCAGTGGACAATTTGGTAAACTCTGGCCGCGTGGGCAATGGACAATCTGGCAAACTCTGGCGTGGGCAGCGGACAATTTGTGCAACTCCGGCGTGGGCAATGGACAATTTGTTCAACTCTGGCGTGGGCAATGGACAATTTGGAAAACTCTGGCGTGGGCAGTGGACAATTTGTGCAACTCTGGCGTGGGCAATGGACAATCTGGCAAACTCTGGCGTGGGCAGCGGACAATTTGGCAAACTCTGGCGTGGGCAATGGACAATTTGTGCAACTGTGGCTTGGGCAATGAACAATTTATAAAACTCTGGCGTTGACAGCAGGCTCAAAACGGAAAGGACTGCCAGAGTGCTAATACAGAAAAAAAATCTGAACATCAAGAGGTTTAAAATCCAGTTTACAACTGATTAAATTCGCCTTGCCTGCTCTCACATCAGCGTGTTTTGAACCTATTGGTATTCTTATTTCTCATGTGCAGGAGGCGTTAACATTTCAACCATTATTCACGCATGAAACTATTAACGACTCTAACCTAAAACTTATACAAGGTAAGTCTGTTTCAGGGGTGCATGGTCGATCTGCCACCCGTATCAGTCGCACACGATAAGCACGCTAGCTCTGTTGAAAGTGCCCCCAAACACAAAGCACTTGCTGCAACGCTCAATTACCCACGCCATCCCTTCCCCCAACACTTTTTTTTTTCTTCTGATTTTCTTTCTGAAACTCTCACCATTTTCCTTACAGGTCGCAGTCTGCTCCTGTCCCGGCACAACTGTTGCAAGCCATTAATATTTTCTTGCGACATGCTTCAGAGCAAAACTATAACAGTATGGAGCAATTTGCGCGTTCACTGTGGAAGCTCTGTGTGTGAGGGAGGCCGCAATGAACCCTCTTTTTTTAACGTTTTATCACCACAACACACGGCTGTTGTGTGGGACGATATATATACGTTGGCAAATTTCCTTTGTGGTGGGAGTTTGGAGCGGAGTCAGTTAGTTGGTTAAGAGTTTAACGTCTTTTCCCACCATATGCGGGTGATATCAAAGACGGGGTAACGAGAAAAAGGCCAGCACAAATGTCTGGGCTCAGCCGGGATTGGAACTCACGACCCGAGCATTGAAAGTTCAACGCTCTACCAGCTGGGCTATCAGTCCTGGCGCCTATTGTAGCGGAGTACAGTATTCCGATTCGGAAGAATTTGCTATGCACCACACTTTGGTCTGTTCCACCTTTTCCCGTAACCCACAATTTCTCCCAAAGCTACAACCAAACCTGTACTTACTATAACGCCATCCTGAATCATGAACAGTACGCCTAACCCACATCAATACAGCCGATCTGCAAAGATAAAATCTGTGCAGATGTTTAGAAATCACTGAGGGTGACATCTTGTTTGGTTTTCAATTCAAGGGGTTGTTGCTGAATGGAAGGGCAAGACTAGTCAAGTTGTTTATTGCGCCCAGGTTTCTGTCTCTACTGACAGATGGGAAGTGAATGGACAATGAAATCATGATACGAGGTGCAGCCGGCAGTAATTAGACACACTGATATCATCATTCATTAAAGATCAGAACAGAACAAAGCAGCAAACACGTCGGAACACATCTAGTACGACCAACAAGAGGAAGAAGAAGACACTTGACTAACTGGAGACAGCAGGGCAGTCTGTTCCTTTACTTTTAAACGAAACACCAAGGTACTACGATATCTGCTATAAAAAGGACATCGGCAGTACACAGTGACATCAGATGAAACTAAACAGAAAGGAAGGAAGCTGGAACAAAGGCGGGTCACAACAGGACCAGCAACGACATCATCGGCTGTCTTCAGCTATTCACCAGAGCTGCTGTCGTGTCCACGAGCCACGATCAAGTTGAAGGCGCACGACTGGTGGCACTGACAGGCCTAAGCAGCTCACTACTCGTCAACAGTCATCAACCAGCATCTCCCCGACCTCCCTCTTCCCTCACCTCCCACCCACTCCTGTCTTTGTAATCCTTGTTTCTCCAAGTGCTGCCGCCTGGAGAGACATAATGAAAGACTTAGTCTGGCATCAAGGCCCGTAATTCCCATCTTAATCTCCTCAGGGCCCATAATTCCACTCAGCCCGGTCCCCGAGGAGCTTGCAGCATGGCGGGAACCCGTGTCATTTCCGTCCTCGCCCAGCTTCCGAGTCCATCAGCGTGTC
>JACVVK020000027.1:2667500-2755000 GCA_018292915.2 Batillaria attramentaria | reverse complement strand
AAGTTCAAATAGCCAGCTGCTGCCACATGCATTTCTGATACAAATATATCTAGCTTCTATTTTGTAGTTTTTGCTGAAACATTTATACTGCAGCGTTGTTATGCAGAAACTATGCGCTTCTCTGTACAACTACAATCACCTGTGCTTGTGTCCTGTGTGTGTGTGTGTGTGTGTGTGTGTGTGTGTGTGTGTGTGTGTGTTGGGGGAGCTTTTTATTTATTTATTTTTTTACTTTATTTCTGCCCCCCCCCCCCCAATAACTCAGTATAATTATTCTGAGTATACACTAACTCAGTACATTCTGAATATACAATAACTCAGTAACTCAGTATATTCTGAGCATGTTATTTAAAGGTCTCCCACCTGAAAATGCCACAGAGCGAGGATAGGTGTGTGTGTGTGTGTGTGTGTGTGTGTGTGTGTGTGTGTGTGTGTGTGTGTGTGTGTGAGAGAGAGAGAGAGAGAGAGAGAGAGAGAGTATCCGGTAGACGAAAAGCCCGCCTGACTGGGGGGTTTGCTCTCGACGTGAGAACTAATCAATGGAAGCAAATGGCAGACTATTGTTAAAACTAATTCCGTCCCCTCAGTCAGTCCCCACCCCCCTGCGCCTAGTAATTATGCAGTGCGGTGAAATCAATCAAATTCTAGACGAGTACCGAGTTGATGTGCGCTGTCAGGCAAACCGACTAACCAAAATTAAGCTTGTCTCTACGTTGTACGGTTTCAGTCTGAATTTTAGCTCAGCCGAGTGCCGCTTTTTTTTTTTTTTTTCGTTTCTTAAAGTAGGATTTAGAGACAACAACAGCATGAGTTTAAGTGTTTGGAAGTCCTTTTCCACCCCGTACGGGTGCAAAGACGGGGTAACGAGAAAAAGGCCAGCACAAATATTTCGCCCCAGTCGGGATTCGAACTCACGACGGACCCGAGCATTGAGAATGCAACGCTCTACAAATCGGCTATCCCGGCTCCACCACCACCATCACCACCACCATAAAAAACAAATAAATAAAAAACCAAGAACAAACCTAGGGATGTGTGTGTGTGTGTGTGTGTGTGTGTGTGTGTGTGTGTGTGTGTGTGTGTGTGTGTGTGTGTGTGTTGGTTTGCAAATGTCGTATCGTGATAAATGAGAGAGCTACATCATTATTACTATCACTACAATTGCATGTATTACCATCTGTCTCTCTGTGTGTGTGTGTGTGTGTGTGTGTGTGTGTGTGTGTGTGTGTGTGTGTGTGTGTGTGTGTGTGTGTGTGTGTGTGTGTGTGTGTGTGTGTGTGCGCGCGCGCGCGCGTGCGTGCGTGTGTGAGGGCTAAAGAAACGGTTAAAAAAAAATGCACCATGTAGCATACCCTGTAGTGTACTCCAAAGCTGGGTACACGAAGTACACGTATCCATGCAATAAAATGTGCCACACGGGACTTTTAAGCACTGTCGTTAAAACAGTAAGTAGATATCCGCATCAACACCTCCATTTAATCCAGTACGTCAGTAACCAGTAGCTGAAGGGCATTCATTGTAAAGTTTGCTCACATTAAATGCAAACTAACGGCCTGATTAAGAGGCGTTTCAAAACCAGACATCGGCACAGGGTTACAGTACATTCTTAACCTTAACGTACACACAGCCGAAAAGAAAAGAAAGAATGGACCACGCACGCGCGCACACACACACACACACACACACACACACACACACACACACACACACACACACACACACACACACACACACAAGCCATAACTGTGGATGATTGGCGCATACAGTCATAGCGGCATCATAGGCCAGTGTCTGGGTCAGAGCGGGCCAAAAAGCGCGCAGGCAAATGTAGTTGTTCTATTTAAAGCCTGACTTGCGCATCCGCCAAGAAAAATAATGTAGGGCATCTAATACATGTACCCTGATTTCCTCCATATCGGACGTTTCAAAGTTACGACACCCCCCCCCCCCCCCAAAAAAAAAAAAAAAAAAAAAAAAGGTGGCAATGTCCGACCAGAGCATCTGAAGTTCAAGCGTTTTTTTTTTCAAACCTCCGCCAACCCTCCATCTTGTGCTGTTTCTCTCATTGTCCTTTTTTTTTTTTTTTTTTTTTTTTTGCAATCTGTCGTCGCGAACCGAGGGGCAGATTTATTTTCGCAACAGTAACTTACATAATATTGCCATCAGGGGCCTGGGGAAGGAGAGAGATGGAGACGCAATTACCGAGGCCCGCACCACACCCGCACCACGAAAGCTCACAAGCTACAAAGCTCCGAGCTAACGGTGCGCCGCCACTACACTGATGTGTTTATTGGCACAGCACATGAGCTGCAGCAGAGTTTTATGCAGCTAATTTTTATGGCGGTCCCAGTTTGATGGGGCGGCCGATCAAGTTGCGCCATTTCATAGCCTGGCCTTATGTAGGATATTTGTTCCTGTATTGATCGGGGGTTTTTAGCCCCTACTGAGACTCGGTCGTGGGGGCCGCGCCGCCGGCGTCACGTGACACAGCGCCACGCCGCTTAGACCGCACATCTCTATCACAGCTACTTCACAGGCTAAAAAGGAAAAGAAGAAGAAGAAAAGTCCGTCTGAAGTCCGAGTTGTGATATGACCTTCGTTTTCACTTTATTGCCAAGGAATATGTTTGATACCAATTTTTTTAAAGTTCATACACTGAGAAGAGCTCGTGTTTTGTTATTTCAGACCGCTGTGCTTAGCTCAGCATCATCAGATTAACACTTCGTACACACGATAATCTTCTCACCAGGACAGGACTCTTAACTACAGTTTCGACCATGCTCTCTCTCTCTCTCTGCGTGCTGTGTTTGTGTGTCAGTGTGTGTTTCAGTGTGTTCCGTTTGATGCCCGTGATAATTTGACATGTGACCACTAATCCAGTATTTACCTGACCCACGGTGTCTTGTTGGATACTGTGTGAACGTCACGATTCTGTCCATTTAATACTCTGTTCGTTAAGTTGCTTGATGCCTTCCCTTTGTTTCAATGGTATTGATTTTGACGACGGTGACGAGAGTTATTTTCCATTGTCCCTCCACCCCCCCCCCCCCTCCGCCCCACTTCTCTTCATTTGCAAGCCGGAACCTTGCCGCAACCGACACCGTCATCCCACACACAATAATAATAACAACAAAAACATCATTGGAAACACAAGGGAAAAATGAGGGGAAATGCACAAGCTGTTGAGGAAATTGAAAAAGAAAATGAATCTTATCAGCGGAGATAAGTTTCGCTGTATGTGCTCACACCTCCGCAAAAAAAAAAGAAGAGTTTCCGACGCCCGCGCTGTTGCCATGACACACTGCAGGCCAGCCAATGACAGGGCGCTGATGAGGCGAGGTCAGGGGTCGCAGCCTGCGATTGGTTCTTATCGGGCACATCAAAGAGCAGGGTTTGTAAGCTTGCGGCGTTAATTGGACAGACCGTCAGCGCCACGCATGCGCAGGCAACAGCTGCCAACTTTCACTTGTCTCTTTTGCACCTACTTCACTTTTAAATTGAAAACATTCTGTTTCTGTTTTGGGCCACACACGTGCCGATAAGGGTAGCTGTATGGGGCAAGATAAGGACAGCGTGTCTGTTTTGTTGATGTTGTTTTTCTCACTAGTAAAATAATTGAACAATCAGTTACTGATCCAGATACACGCATGACGAGTCAGTTGCCCCGGACTGCTTGCACTTGCGCGACAATCGTTGGTATAAACCTGCATCCTTTTGGCTTGTAGCTGATGTTTCTAATGACACCAGCACTACACAAGCGCCTGTTTTCTTTTCTTTCTTTCTGTTTTAAAGCAATACCAATGCCCTATTCCCCACCCACGCCCGCCAACTCACGGTATCTCCGTGAATAAATCCAAATTCATTCAGTTCTGATATCCGCTGTGACTATCCTTCTAATGCTGGGGGGAAGGGGGGGGGAGGGAGGGGCCGGGGAGAGAGAGAGAGAGAGAGAGTGTGTGTGTGCAAGACTCGGCCCCATCTGTTTAAAAAAAAAAGAAAGGCCAATACACGTCATGCAAGAACAAAGTTATTGCAGTCACAGGTGCCGACCCATAATCATTCCACTCTTTTACAGCATTGCCAATCGCAACTCGCCTAGGCTGTTCCACGCACAATAAGCAGTAAATCCCGTTTGCTTTTCCTGTTATGAACTCCACGCATCAGTAAATAATATCAACTTTTATCCCACCTGTTTTTTTTTTCTGTCAATGTCAAATTGTCCGCGGCAAGTGAAGCTTCGCTTACAAAGAAAAGAGAACGAACTTATACACTGTACATTCCGAGACGGTATAGTGCTGACTTGGGTTTTGTTTTGTTTGTTTGTTTGTTGTTGTTGTTTTAACCTGTTCGTAATAGTGCGTTTGTCT
The DNA here is from genome assembly GCA_018292915.2 of Batillaria attramentaria. Lineage (NCBI taxonomy): Eukaryota > Metazoa > Mollusca > Gastropoda > Batillariidae > Batillaria > Batillaria attramentaria. The sequence continues at coordinate 2,750,633 of JACVVK020000027.1, read as the reverse complement.
GGACACCAGTAAAAAGTAATTTGACTGCTTGATTGTTTGTGAGCGATTTTATATTGTAAGTGCTTTGGACTTAAACGCCGGTGTGTGTGTGTGTGTGTGTGTGTGTGTGTGTGTGTGTGTGTGTGTGTGTGTGTGTGTGTGTGTGTGTGTGTGTGTGTGTATGCGCGCGCGCGCGAAATTAAATTTACTTGTGTGTGTGACTTCTGTTAGTGCAAGTTTTATTTGTTATTATCATGTCTTATTATTATTTTTTATGGTGGACTATAATTTCCCTTCTAGGATTAATAAAGTAATTAGAACTGAATTGAATTGAATTGGTTCCTTGCTTGACTGACGATTGAGTGAAACGGAAAATAAATATACAGTGACATAGAGGGATGGCGTTTGTTGAAACTGGCTGGAACATGCTGCAAACAACAACCGTTTGGGGTTTTTTGTTTTTGTTTTTAACACATCAAACCGAGATGCGGGCATATACGTATGAACTGGAAAACGGAACAGGACTGAGGCTGTACTGCATGGGGCATTTTACTGTCAGGCTTCCGTTCTGATCTATAGTAAGGACTCTCTCTCTCTCTGTGTATATGTGTGTGGTGTGTGTGTGTGTGTGTGTGTGTGTGTGTGTGTGTGTGTGTGTGCGCGCGCGCGCGCGCGGGTTGACCGGTTGCTGGTTATTGCTGTTGGTGGTTTTTTTTTCACCGTCAGCTTCCTAGACATACTTTTTTTTTTTTTTTTTTAATCCGCCGACCCGTTATATTCTACCGGTCTGTAGCACGTGCGTCTTATCAGAAAACCCCCCCACCCCCTCCAACCGCTCTCCTCCTCCCCCTGCGACCCCACCAATCCATTTTGAAATGCTTGTCTTGGGGCAAGAGATTGCTGATGCTGTGGTTATCTTTCCTGCTCCATAGTGGGATTGGGGGGAAGTTTATGGGTGTAGCGATGCGCGCCAGCTGATGCTATCTGGCGATGTATGTGTGGATTCACGTGTGTATGCATGGGGCTGGGCTCTTCATGTCTGGAAGTACATACACAGGTGAATCAGGCTGCATTGTTACACTGATGCGCGATTTGGCATCTGAGGTTTTTTTTTTTTTTTTTTAGTGGTTAGGGGAGATGTTCACGGTGGATAAGACGGTTTTGCGCGCGCGCGCGTGCGCGAAGACACACACACACACACACACACACACACACACACACACACACACACACACACAGAGTCCTTACTGCAAATCATAATGGTAGCCTGACAGTAACACGCTAAACCAACCAATCCATCCATCCATCCGATATTCAGAAAATAAAATCAACCTGAGCGACTATAAGTATCACAGCACACTCAGTGCGAGTCCAATCTTTCCTTTACTGCCCTGCTGTAGTCCATAGTGTAATATGCAAGAAAGAAAGAAAGAAAGAAACCGAAGTTAAGGTTTATTGCGTGAACCCCCAAGAGCTAAAACAACGGACCATGCATAAAACAGATTGCATAGTTCAGTCACGGAAAACAAGGACTGGAGAGAGAGAGAGAGAGAGAGAGAGAGAGAGAGGAAAACGTACTGTACAGGATAAGGTCGGGGGAGAGGGGTGGGGCGGGGGAGGGGGGGATAACAGAAGGCGGTTGGGTGTGGGGTGAGGGGAGGGGGGAGGAGGGTAGAGACTGAAGCAAAAAACAAGAGGTGAATGAAGAGGGGGGGAGGGGGGAGGGAAGAGGAGGGGAGGAGGCTTTACTACAGCTGCGAAGCATCTGGTCGTAATGTGGATGCTGTCTGGCGGAGCAGAGAGTGGAGCGCCGCCGTCGTCGTTATCGGTCGCCTACATCGGAACCATCTCTGGCCTGTTGCCGCCCCTATCTCTCGTGTATCGGGCCGCGAGCCCGCTATCAACATGTTGCTTTGTTTGCCTCGTAAACATCTTCACCTTAAGTCTGACTCGTTCCCGCCATACAAAACTCGCCTGTTCTTCTTCTTTTCTCTTGGTCTCATTTCTTCTTCTTGTTCTATTTTATCGTTGTGTCTTGTCTTTCACCTCTATGTCTTTCTCAATCAAAGGAAGGTCTTATTTTGGCTTAAAACCTAATCCGTGTAGCCTTATGTCAGAGACATGCATTGCCTATGTCTGTAGTAGTTGAGGAGCGCGATTCTGCGTCTGAACTGAAGCGGCAAGCGGAACTTAATCCAGGTACTGGAGAGTCACGGTGTACGTATGCACAGACGACAGTCAGTCGAAATGAAAGTACTTTGTCAACTACCAGAGTAACGACGTCCAAGCAACGTCACCTGACTTTGAGAATCAAACATCTAAAAGCAGACGGTAACAGAAAGACAAGATGGCCACCAGCCCAATATGTTGTTTCCATTTGATCACCTGCTATCGTCACGGTCGTTCTTTTGTAATGCCATGTATCCACACACACACACACACACACACACACACACACACACACACACACACACACACACACACACACACACAATCTCTCTCTCTCTCTCGGAATGGAAACAACTGACCGGGCTGTCACACCAATCTTGTTTTTGGAAGAGAGACGTCAAGTTGTATTCTTTGAAATCTATGACGTTTTTGCTCACTGGGATGACGCATAATACATATGGCGTAATAACTTTGATACAGTTCTTGCAATGAAAGCAGGCCCATGAAAATTGAAGTGTTGCTGCTGCGTGCGCAGTGTAAAGATCGAATTAATACCGACCCAATATGTTTAACAGACAAGTCTGCGCGGCGAACGTTTTCTAACTATGTGTTATGTCAGACATACACACGCGCGCGCGCACACACTCACACGCACGCACGCACGCGCACACGCACACACACACACACAGAGACTCGCGCGAGCCGCGTTTGTGCTCCATTGAGACCTATGTGGTGTCCTCTCACTCTACTATGCTATTGAGTGAGAGTCAGTGGGAAAAACAAAGCACACTACATCAATGAAACTCCCGCTTTCCCCGTCTACACATAGAGAACGTCCAAAAAGTGGCGACACATCCCCAAGAAATGCCAGTATCACGTCAATCAAACATGACGTCGGAAAAATGACGCTGATACTGCCTTTTGCGTCAGTGCGCGCGTGCCTTTTCTGCGATGGATCTGACCTGTTCAGTACGTAAGCAGCCCTGCACAGCGTTCTGGGTTCTTCTTCTTTCATGAATTTGTTCTCCGTGCATATTCTGTTCATAAAGTATTGGAGTTGTATTCTGTTATATCCCGTGTCTTCTCTGCGATTGCACGAAGATGGCGACATAGTAGAAGTAAAATACACCACGTCTCAAAACAGAGGAATTCGGAGAGAAAGTGGCGAGACACCCCCAAGAAAAAACAGCATCACGTCAATCAAACATGACGCACTTACTTTACGTCAGTGCGCGTGCGTCTCTTCTTCGATGTTTGTGAGGCGTGTGGCTTGTAGAGGAAATGTGCTGTGAGTACAAATTTTCAAGTCAACTGACGATAACGGCTGCAGTGAATTTTTCTAATTTTTTTGTATATTTTTTATGGCACCCCAGGCTCATTATCTATGTATAGTAGGAGCGATTTTGAGATCTAAAGTGTGTTCACCAGCACTTTCATCAGGTACGGCTTACGCCAAAAGTATAAAAGCGACAACCTCCAAAATTCACTTAGTTGAGAGTCCGTATTCATGCTATCTATGTCCAAAAAATAGAGTGGTTTAGGTAAATATTACGCCTTTAAACGCCAGAAAGCCACTTTTTTTCTGAAAAGGGCGATAACTCGCAAATCATGTGTGCAATCGTACCTGGATCGGGCCTTCTATTCAACAATCTTGATTCATTTAGAAACCCCAAATTTGAAATCGATCGGTTCAGTATTTTCGGAGAAATAGGCATCTGAACTGGGTTCACATGCAATGTCAACTCAGGCTCGGTTTACATGAAAACTATAAGAGCGACCATTTTCTAGTAGAGACTCTGTTCAGAGTCCGTATTCAAGCTATCTACTGCCAAAAAATTGAGTGATTTAAATAAATATTACGCCTGTACACGAAAGACAACCAACTTGTCTCAAAAGGGCGATAACTCCCAAATCACTTAAGCAATCATCACACGCTTGAATCGTCTAATGTAACATTTTGATATATTTGGATACCCCAAATTTGAAGCCATTCGGTTGAGTATTTTCGAAGAAACGGGCCTGGACACAATTCACACACACACAGCCGCACGCACACACGCACACACATCCGCACAGACGGCACTCACTGAGGAGGAGAAGTGCGTTCGGAACACCATACGCGTCAGCATCGATGACGCAAGTTTTCTTACGTCATTGTCAGAGTTACACTTGCAAAATCGTCTCTGCGGGAGATCGGCAGTGACGTGCGTTTGTACCACAGATGCTTGCCTATGAACGTGGAAATTTTAGCCCGTCCTATTATGTTGTTTCCATTACTATGGAAACAACATAAAAATAACAGAGGTGAAAGTTAAAAAAAAAAACACACACACAAAAAAAAAACCCTCGAGAGTCCAAAAGAACTACTTCAGGGAATCGGTCGGATGGACAGTAAAGATCTGTCACAACTGCGGGACTTTCCGTTTAACCGAGGGAAGACAGACTCTTCGAAAAAACTTTGCGTACACGAACGTTGGTAACACACGAACACACACACACACACACACACACACACACACACACACACACGTTACACAACTTCAGTGAGTTCACAGGCGACACAAACACAATCAGTAAGCCACACTGACACATAACGGTAAATAAATAATAATAAATGAATTTTAAACTAAATTTCGCCTTACCTTGCCGTATCTTTGAGCGTAGGATCCCGTTAGAAGCGAGTGGAATATGATAATAGTTTCATCCAGGTCCCAGACAAACACGCGTTCTAAGTCCGATTCCGGACCAGGGGACGGCTGCGGCCTCTTCTGGCTCCGTGACCTTGACCCCCGCCCTGAAACAGGCGTGCCCGTGTCTACGAGACTGTATTTTAGACTGAAGGATGATGGGAAAAGTATGACACATTCTAACTATGGCTGTAAGTTCAGGGAATAGGAGTTAACGTTTTCAAAATGGTGGCAAGCAGGCGATCTGCAGGCTGGGGAATGGCTGAGGGGGAAAAAAAGAAAGATTGAAACCTAGACTGGGGCACTGGCACAAGCAACGCCCTCAGTGCTGGGGGATCATGGGGGCAATACCCCCACTTAAGACAACAAATGGTAGCATTTTAAAGACATTTGGCAGCCTCTCGTGGCACCAAAAGAAAGTAAAATACTGAATTCAAGCCTTCAAAAATGAAGTTAAACTTCCCATATGGTATTTGTGTCCATACATGACTGTGTGCAACCGTTTTTCTCCTTCCTTTCCTTTGGCTGAAATTTAGAGATCTTTTCTGGCTGAAAGACAAGCAAATTGGGCTGAAGATTGCCATATGACTTCAGATTCCCCAGTCTGGATCTGGTGCCGCTGGGAAAAAAAGGCACATACTCTATATCCACTTATTTTCTGGCGCTGCTAATACACGTCACTTGGAGTCAGAGGGGTGGGGTGGGGGGCTTTGGTTGGGGGTTGTTGCCCTTCCACAAAATCCTCCAAATGAAATATTAGGGTGTAATTACAACTGCATACAATGGCGACTTACTTGCAGAACTGCCATTTTCTTTCAGTGGTGGTGACGGGCTGGCGATCTGGCTGTACGTGCCGTCTGAAACACAACCAAACATCACAGATGTCAGCTTACTTTGGTCAAGTTCACATCAACCACAATGGAAAATAATGCACGTCAGCTTTCTCTCACCACGTTTACAAGAGATACAAACGAAACACCATGGGTGGAAGCTTCCATAAGCCAGGCAAAACTGCACCGCTTTTTGTGTCTTGCAAACTTACCAGTCAGCTTGTCAGTTTGGGGCTGTCAGCACGGCAAACGCTCGATTCGACAAAAACAGGGGAGGGAAATGGTGTGACCAAAAAAAAAAAAAAAAAATGTATTATCTGTCTACATGTCATTGTTTCACATGTGTGGGCTTCATACGTCGTCAAATCCGGGGGGAAAAAAACTGCGTGCAGCACCTGACACTAGAGCGCGTTGAAAGTAATAGAAAAAGAAAAAAAAAGTATGGGCGAGTGCGGGGCGGGGAGAGTTGCTGCAGCTTTCACATCAACGTATTTACTATTTTAACAAATGCTGTCTCCTCCATTTCCCTTGTTCACCAGACCAGACGAAACTTCAATAATTAACAGGATGGCGTGTTCTGAGGTTTTCAGAACTCTAGCCCGATGTTTGTGTCTCACCAGTATACCCGTCACAAAAAAGTCAAGGCGTATCTTGCAATTCCGGGTGCTGTTGTAAAATATTCATAGCTTGTAAACTTTTCAAGATCATGTAATTAAACTTCATATTTGTGTCGACAAGAAGTCAGACAACGCACTGAAAGCAGACAGTCTTGTTTAAGGAAACCGCAGGTCAGCCTGAATGTTGTAACAAAAATGCCCAAAATTCGACCAGTGTTAACACCTCAAAGCATGCACAACAAAAGTTTTGAGCAGAATACCGATATGTTTATTGAAGACTGCAATTCTGACTTGGGGTACTGTTCACTAATTTGCATTTATAAGCAGGCACGGAGGCACAATGAGGCATAATCATTGCTTCCTCCTTGTTTTATGTGTGTTTTTGCACGTGGTCCTTGACTTTTTGTGATGAGTATATATGTATATGTAAGCCTGCGTGTGCCGTGACTTGCCTTGCTGTGTCAGGCGTTGTACCAACTGCTCAACGCCTGATGGTGGTACAGGTACAAGTAGAAGCAGTGGTAGTAGGAGTGGCAGAAGCGGATGCAGGGACGGTGGTGGTGGTGGTGGTGGTAGATGTAGAAAGGACAGCGATGAATGCGGAAGCAGGACAGACAAAATACAAGCATAACTTTGTTGCAAGGCATGTCACAGGCAAAACACACACAGTGACTCACTGTGAGTATATTGTATCAGACGATCAGTGATGTTCACTCTAACTTGATTATTAAAAATCTAAGCCCCCCCCCCTTTCCAAAAAGAAAGCTTTCCGAAGAGTGAAAACATTTTTACCGCGTCGACCGTGCAAGCACAGTCATCTCTGTCGCAGTTGCAGAGTTTTCAGCGTCCCTGAAAACCCAATAAAAGCCAAGGGCAGCCTATTTTTTCACAGCTCAGTTTGCGTTTTGACGCAGGGCGAGAAAGATCGTGCAGCACTCAACATCCGCTAGACACTGTAGCGATGTGTCTCGCTCACTGACCAAAAGCCAAATAATGTCACGGCAAACTCATGCTCTGGTTTTTTTAGGGTCCCCGAAGCGCTGAAAACTCTGCAACTGCAGTCGCAGTTTTAAAAAACCGCAATGTTTGCGGCTTTTTGCTGAGACTGCAGACCTTTAAGCCATCTCGGTCTTCGTTAATAAACTGAAATCTCTCAACGCCCTAGGGAAAGGGCGAAGGAACAAAGGATCGAAAGAATGAATGGAACAAAGAAAAAAAAATGTATCAGAGGTACTACATTAGTTAGTATGTTGTGCCAAACAGCTGGGACCGAAAGAAGACAATCATTTGTAAACAAGGAAATGATCATGATACCCTATTAGCAAAGACTTTTCAAAACAAAACAGAGAAAGATCTGCTACTGAGTTCAAACCATTTGCAACCGTATGTGTCATCTGGCTTTCCACACACACACACACACACACACACACACACACACACACACACACACACACACACACACACACACACGCTGTGGCAGAGAGACAACAAATATAAAGCATTAAGCACCAAGGAGACAATAGAACTGGGACAAATTACAGAGGAGCAGTGTCACTAAATCACAGGCCGGGCCCGCCTTCAGTGGTCGCTCTGCGCGATATGGCCGCCCTGTCGGAGTCGGGCACGATTTACTGGAGAGCGGGTCAAGGGGCGTTACCCATGAGGTGCCGGGAACAATGGAAGGACGTGTGACAGGGCTTGACGGGGTAGGCGGCAGGCGCTGCGAAGGTGGCAGCACTATCTTTATTCACCTTTAGCCCGCCAGTGAATCAAGCGGCACTCAATGGTTTTTCTGCACACCCTCGATTACTGCCGCAACAGTTACGGCCCCTCGACTTCTACCTTGTGGTGCCTAAGCGCCTATCAAAACCATGGCACTTGGGCACTTTTCCCTGATGACGGTCGGCTTCAGCCTGACGGCACACAGCCACAGCCGTTGCAGTCAAACTTTAGAGGAAATTCCCCCCAACACCTACAGGTATCGTTAGACGCTGACTTAAAAAAAACTCATGATTATACAACGCACTGTCACAGTCCCGTTTCTGTTATTGCTGGTGTTGTGGTGAGACTATAGCATGGGCTTATGGTTTGCAATGTTAATGTTTGCAGAACACAGGACCGATGCACACATGAACCACAAGGACACAGACACAATGGGTGAAAAGATTCCCCCAAAAAAACAACAAAAAAACGACAAAGACTGTCTTATGTCACGGATGGGTGTTAAGACATCAACTGATATCGAATATCGTCGTTATGTGGTAGGTACTGATATCAACTGTTGTTGACTGTCCTTACCTGCTGACGTGGTGACGGGACTGTCGATGAGTTGATATGTTTGTGTAGAAGGCACAGTGGTGACTGCCCCAGCGCTGGAGCCCGGCAGGTAGGGGTACTGCTGGTAAAATCCAGAACCGTACTGCGCGTACCCGAATCCTTCCACTCCCTGCGAAAAAACAGACACTTTTTCTTTTTAAACTAATAAATGTACAGAAGTGATGGGGGGGGGGGGAGGGGGTGTGTGTTCCGTGTCTGATACATGCTGTTAAAAAAACACCCGGCTGTGATTTGCAAGTATATACTGACAAAATGAAATGATATGCGAGTGTATTCGAGAAACAAACAAACAACAACAACACCTTTTTACACGGTCAAACGTGACGTGTGTGTGTGTGTGTGTGTGTGTGTGTGTGTGTGTGTGTGTGTGTGTGTGAGAGAGAGAGAGAGAGAGAGAGATAACTGCAGTCAAAACATATTTGTCGCTACAAACCACCCCCTTACAACCTCTACCCCCACAAACCCCCTCTCTACCCCCCCCCCCCCCCACCACCACCACAAACCCCCTCCCTCCCCCACCTCCATCCTCCACTCATTTTAACAATCTCACCTGAGATCCTCCCTCGAGCTTTCCACCTTCCCATCTAACGTAAAACCCATACTTGCCTTAATACCCCCCCCTTCCTCCCCCCCCCCCCCCCCCCCCCCCGATGCAACGCCTATGCCATACCGTGTGGCGTTAAATAATTGATCTGTGTGCGCTAAGCCAGCCTGGGATTAGGGGCCGAGCAAACACGGGGCCAGCCGAGCTTCAGTCCATACATTGGTGAATAATTTACCGGCAAGCCCGTCACGGGGCCTAACGCTCCATAAGACAGGATTAAAGCCGGGACGGGAGCCGAGAGGCTGCTGCTTGCTAGCTTTGGCTGACAGACGGAGCCGGAGTGCTTGGTCGGCCATGGGAGCTATCAAACTATCAAACTCTTCCCATCAGCGGTGTGATCGAATTCCCTTCTTTTTCTGTTTTTTTGTAAGTTTTTTTTTTTCTCCCCTGCGTGCACCAATAAATGTGCATCGACGAATTGAAGTTTGGACTCGACACGTGCGCAAATCCACTCACAACATGGGAACACTAAAAACGATCTGTGCATATATGCGAGGTTTGAACCCGCCACTTGCCGAGTGGAGCATTAGTGTACATCAGCAAATTGTTTGGGCTTTACACGAATTACATATATATACGTACGACACTGCAGCCGCGGTGCGTCCCCCCTCCCCCCACCCCAACAGAAAAAAAAAATCAATATTGTTTTGAAATAGAGGTAGCGGCAGAAAGAAAGGGTAGGGTATTCTTGACGCCTGCAACCTCCAAAATGAGAGACAAGTGTATCAGCGTAAAAAAGGGAAAACTGAAGAGTCTGTGGGGAGTAGACGAGTGAGTGTGTGTGTGTGTGTGTGTGTGTGTGTGTGTGTGTGTGTGTGTGTGTGTGTGTGTGTGTGTGGAGAATCAGCGTCCACTGATTACAAAATCCACTCACAGAGGAAGGACACACCCATCCCCCCCCCCCCACCGGCACACACCCACACCCACGCACACCCTTTACTTTGGCTTTATTTTTTTTTGTCCCCCCCCCCCAAAAAAAAAAAAAAAAAAAACCAACAAAACAAAAAATAAAACAAACCAACCAAACAAAAACAACAAACAAACAAAAGCACAAAAAATCCAACAAACAAAACAACAAAAAAATCGTGAAAAGGAACAGCACCATCTAGCTGAGCCAAACTCCATGACACCCCAGAGTGCGCTAGTATATAACAGAGCCCTCCCCCCACCACCCGTCCACAGACAAAACGGAGCGACATACAGACGTGAAAGGCGACACAAGGCCATTGGTTATGATACAGCCAGGTGTGAAATATTCAGCGTGCAAACCGCGTGCGCCCTTCCTGTCACACAATGCACAGCTCACTGCGAGTCGGATATAATCAACTGTCAACAAAACGTGACGTCAGGAAGGGGGGTGGGGGGGGGGTGTTTACAGTTTGGTGATTCCGCGAGCAAGGGCGACAACTGCTGGTGACCAGGGGAGCGATTGTCGGGAATGATTGATCATTGTGATTCAACGTAAATGTTCGCCATTACGGACGGCTGGCAGATGGGTTTGTCAGGCACGATGAATTTATCTACGAACAATGCCTTCCCCTGAACCCCTTCAAAAAAAGTATAATAAATGAATAATAAATAACACATTTTCTTATTATTAATCCATAGCACAAATCAAAACTATTGTGTCAATGATTCCCTTTCCCATCCATACACTCCCCACCCACCCCCCATCCCCTCAAAATAATAAGTAAAATAAATAAAAACAATAAAAGGAGAGAGAGAGAGAGAGAGAGAGGGGGGGGGTGGGTGGGTGTTTGGGAGTTTAACGTCCTTTTCCACCACATACGGCTGATATCAAAGACGGGGCAACGATGAAAAAGCCAGCACAAATATTTGGCCCCAACCGGGATACGAACTCACGACCCGAGCATTAGAAGTCCAACGCTCTACCATTTGGCCACCCCGGCTCCCCGAGAGAGAGAGAGAGAGAGAGAGAGAGAGAGACACACACACAAACAGGGGGTGGGGGTGGTAGGGGGGTGCTTTTTTCATCGACAGCACAAGTAAAACCTGCTAAGCCCACGAGCTCCTTCCGCACCCATCCCTCCCCTATCTGCTCCTTTCCCAACTTGCACTTCTACAAGGTAGCAGGGCGGGAAAACCCCGGACCACACGTATAATCAGATATCAGATAGTACATTGAAACAGTTTCTTACCGCTTGTGTCGGGTACCCCATGACCGAGTTACTGGACCCGTAACCACCGGTAGAACCTGCAATCACAACAGAACAACAATCGTGCACTTTTCATGGAAGTGTATCTGAACCACAGTCTGCAAGCACAGTCAACTCTGTCACAGTTGCAGAGTTTTCAGCGTCCCTGAAACCCCAGTAAAAGCCAGGTGCAGCCTGATTTCACAGCTCAGTTTGCGTTTTGACACTGGGCGAGAAAGATCGTGCAGCACTCAACATCCGCTAGACACTGTAGCGATGTCACGATGTGTCTCGCTCACTGACCAAAAAGCCAAATAATGTCACGGCAAACTCGTGCTCTGTTTTTATTAGGGTCCCCGAAGCGCTGAAAACTCTGCAACTGTGACAGAGTTGCCTGGATTATGCACAGTCGAAGGAGTGTAAAAAAAAACAAAAAACAAAAAAAAACGCAATGTTTGCGGCTTTTTGCTGAGATTGCAGACCTTTAATGACTCTGACGATTGGGCCCGTTCACACATTCCATGCACTGTACATGCATGCACGCCAAACTGCCTTGTGTGAAATGCCCAGTTAACACACACACAATCACACACAAAATATGCAAACGGTCTGTTTCAATTATGCACGACGAATGCATGAAAACGGTGTTAAATAAATAAATATGCGTTCAACAATACAACAGTCTCTTGTCTCCTGCCATGCTCCTCCACGCTCAACGCATGCTAGACAATGGGGTAGCTATCACACAGCAGTCAGACTTGTAAATAACGAAGGGCGCAAAAAAAAAAAAAAAAAACTTGGATGCAACTACAAACGTTCTATTCGTACGGGGCACATCACGCTGTGATATTAAACAACGATCAGCAGACGCGATATGCAAAAACACGAACTGCATCAACGTGCATTCATTCAACGCAAAACAGCGTAAAATCGATTCGGTAAGTGAAACGCGTGCGTTTTTTGTTTGTTTGTTTGTTTTTTCGGTCTGTAAAATAGACAGCATTGCAACCAGAGACGTGCGCTTAATTGCCCCTCATCTAGCGACTTTAATAATCAATCAATCTTCACTGAGCCAAATAATGTTTCGGAACAGTTTCATTGTGGGTGTGCTCGAAATACTCTTGACGACTAGTACAGTTCTTAATGCGATACAATGTTGTTTACACCTTGCGCGAGCCGGCGGTCGAACATTTAAATTTTACGGCTGTTGTTACGCTACTGGGAGCGCGTGCACTGTTCGCCGCGTCATCGACTACACTTATGTTGGATGAGTGCCAGCATTACGGACGCTGTCACTGTCCAATGTGTCCAAGCGGCGTGATGGTAAGCACCACGAAAACAGCTCCGAACGATACAAGAGCAATGAAATAGTTGCGTTAGCCTCTTCAACAGTTCCAATTTAAAAACAAAAAACAAAAAAACAAATACACACATATTCGATAAACATTTTCCTACAAACTGCATGTGTCGAAGTGACACGATGTTGGACACTTAAAAAAAACAAAAAACCGTCAGAACTCTTTGTGAGCCTAGATGATGTCGGAGGACTTTGATGGGCCTTGAAACTGACCTGCACCGTAGTAGTTCTGTCCGGCGTGAGCCAAGGGGCTGTAACTGCTGCTCATTGCGTACGGGCTGGGACTGGACGTCTGTGACCCGGCCGCCCCCGTCTGACCTTTGATTTTGGCCGACACTGGAAGGGACAGCACCCAACACACACGTCACGTGACTGCATGCAGCCAATCAAAAACGCCATTCGCCCTCATTTCCGGGCAATACAAAGAGCAGTATCGCAGGCATGTGAATAGACACGTAACACACCTCGAGGCAAAGATCGTGACTTGTTCATGTTGTTAACATCTATGGACAATTTTCTCGTGCAATGTCATTCGCAAACCAATTTCTTCGCCATGCTTTCTGTAAACTGGTTTAGATGAGCACGTATATAAGTTTTACTTGTGCTCTTTTCAACGTAATACTGTTTACTGTTTGACGGTGAATTCATTGAATAAAAATGTTAAAAACCAAACCTGTGCGTCTAATTTGGCAATATTCCAAACAAAACCAAAAAGAGTGATGCAATCTGAAAAGTGTATGTACACTACAAGAATTCTTCACGTCGTGACGATTCAGCATTCTCAATTTTTAAACAGGTGGTACGATTTTTAAAAAAAAGAAGAAAAAAAAAAGAATCATCCATAGACGATATGTCCACGTTTAGGTTTTTCCCCCCCTCTCTCTCTGTCTAAAGTGGAAAATACTTCCAGATAAATGTATAAATGTTGCAAGTGCATGATCTTTGCCTTGAAGTCATGACCACACAAGAGAAGGGTTAGAACAAGCACATAATCACAACACAGGACTGACACCGAACATGCATATGGCTGTGGCAACCTGGTGATTGAGTGAAAGATCCCCCCCCCCCCCAAAAAAAAGGGGGGGGGGAAGCGGAAAAAAAGGGGGGGGGGGAAGGAACCAAGAAAGTTGTATTCTTCTCTGAGAAAATAAACAATTCAAAAATATACAAGAAACTGTATGTTATAATTTAATTTTCAACACATTAAAGGCAGTTTCTATGTTATTATCCTTATCATTTCTTATTTTTGTTTGGGTGTTTATTTCCCCCGTCTATGCGTGCCGAGGATGTATCACAAAGCACACTACAACGCAGTTCTAGTTTGTGTGTGTGTGTGTGTGTGTGTGTGTGTGTGTGTGTGTGTGTGTGTGTGTGTGTGTTTCGGGGGGGGGGGGGGGAGAGGGACGGAGGGAAGAGACAGCACCTGTAACATGAAAGCCCCCTCGGCGAACACACAGCATGGAAAGATACCCTACACTACCGAAACCCAAGTCCGAAACTTGCAGCTGCAAACCCCTGGGATAATCCCCTTGCGTTTTAATGTTTCATGTCGTGTACCTGGGTGCGCGCGTCCCTACATCTCAATATGCCTCGTGTCGAATGACCGGCAAAAGCCGCTGCACAGCGTTTCTTCATTTAATCCATGTAACGCATAAAAAGGGACACCCCCCATGGGGGAAGCTGTGCGATGTGCTATGCTGGTGACGACAAAGTCTCATCACTCACGGGTGAACATGGTGGAAACGGCGGGTAGTCGGTGGTGTAGAGGTAACAAATTCTGCCACTGATGCCGGAGGGGGGGGGGGGGGGGGGCTTGTGTTCGAGTCCCATGTGGGCCATCGACTTTTTTTTAGATGACGTATAATATCGTTGATCTGGGCCGGGGGGGGGGGGGGTCTCTCCGGTCCCCCCCCTCCCCTCCCCAAAACACTTTGGAAATGGTCAGCCCTAGAAATTTCCAAAATAACTTCCAGGTTTAAATTCCGAAACCTGTTCTTAATGGCAAAAAAGTGTTCGCTCTGGGGAAATCTGTTGAACCCAGGGTCGCTCCTGCGTATGCAAAAGGTGTCCCAAGTCATATCAGCCTGCACACGCAAAATGTGTGCCGAGTCAAAACTGCTCACAGTCTCACACTCAAAAAAAAAAAAAAAGAAAAAAAAAAGCCCGTATTGAAGCCGTTTATCGCGGGAGAATTAACCAATGCGCGATTTGTTCTTACAGCAATCTTTCTCCTCGCCAGCTGTGTAATTATACGCGTCGTCTAAAAATTGATATCACGATAATGTATTGCAGCTATCGAAAACATTACTGACTTTGTTAAGTACAAGAGTTAACTTTCCATTCCCCTACCCACCCCCCAACCCCCGTCACCCAGTGTCAGATGGGGCAGTCTCCGTGTCTGCCTGTCTGTCCTCCAGCACAACGCGTGGTTATTAACACCTCCGGTTTTTCGCCTGCAGTAACGCCACAACGCGCCCGTCTTCCGCCATTTAAAATGTCATCATTATTTATGGTTTATTAAATTCCCTATTACCCCCTACCCCTACAGCCTCGTTGCCGCCCGTGTCTGCGTCTCATCCCACCCGTTCCACCGTAAATTGCCTCGCCCCACGGGTCGCTCACTCGCGGACAGTGAACCTCTTCCACGACTGTCAATCTCGCGCGTAGTTGGAGGTCCATCCCCTCCCTTCCCTCTTCGACCTGTCCCCCTACCTCCACCCCCCCCCCTTCCTTGGTCACCGGGGCGTGTCCGAGAAAACACTTCCCTTTTTTCAGTTTCTATCTCCACCCAATCCACCCTCCTCCCATTCAGTGAGGGCCGCTGGCCCCCCTACCTCCCCGGGATGTTGTCTCTCAGCGGTCTTCCCCACCCCGGGGACTCAATCATCCGCTGTCCATTCACCGGCAAACAAGCGGAGAGGCAGCGGGGGGTCTCCGTCGTCTCTCCCGTTTCCCTACGTTCCCCCCCTTTTGCTGCGCGGCGACAATAACAGCGGCTGAAAAGCCCCGACACCGGGGCCTGTGACTGGCGCGACAATACCGTATTTGTCCTGTGTCGCCTGTACGGCGCTAGCCCCACACGCTTGCGTGAGATGTCGCCACAATGAGTAAGCGACAGCAGCGGCAGCGGCAACGGCCGCACTCACCACCACACAGCCCACCAACTACCGCTACCGCCACCTAGACTGACTGCAACGACAATTGGCCACAGGACGAACCTGGACCTGCAGCGTAGTGGCATCAGGGACTGAGGCGGGTGAATCACGATGACTCAAAACTAGCCGTTCGCCAAAACGCGAAAACTTTTTTTTCTTGCTGTCTTGTGCGAAACTGTCATGAAACACTGGGCAATACAGGAGTCGCTATATGGCACAACGGTCTTCGGCACGTCTAAACTCAAAACTGACTTGTCCTATTCTTAAAGGTTCCGTCACCAAACAGCAAACGGTTTTGCTTATGCCTTTACTGAAACAAGATTCCCAGGCATTACAAGAGATGCCATGGTACAACTCTCTGTCGCACCTTAAAAATCATTGGCCGTGAACAGGTTTCCAATGATCTATATACCACGGTGTGTCTTTTTATGGCAATCCATGATCAATACTATTAAACCTGACAAAACAGGACAATTCTTCTACAGGAGTACTACTCCCAGTGGAGAACCAACACGAACAGTCAACGGTGCAGACCCTCCCTACGAGAGGAAACCCCTGCGAATGAACTACCACGGCAGTCTGCCTACCCCACAGTCAAGTGTCCTTTCGCAAAAGGCCCGGAGTAAAAGAGACAGGAAGGAAAGGGAACGTAGCACAACATCCTATTCCTAAACAGCTTTCCCCGGTCTACGCCGTCACGGTGGAAACAGCCCCGCCGCTACCCGGCATAAAAGCACGAGGACATTGGAGTGTTTGGTTTGGTGTCTGTCGAGTCCCTGCGTTTTGTGAGCGGGGGAGGAGGGGGTGGGGCAGTTGGGAGAAGGCAAGTTTTTAATGCAAACTTGGCTTCTCGCCGTTACCGCTACTGACGGTGCTGTACGCGACTTCATGGTCCACCTACTGGAGCCGACACGGGTGAATAGTCACACACTTTAGGTACCGTTTGTAAAAAGAGACAACGTCCTCCCCCCCCCCCCCCCTTCTTTTCTTCGCTGGATACGAGGACGACTGACTTCAGTTCGTCGACAACACAGCTTCCAATTATTTCCTTTTTCTTAAACCCTGGCAGTGGTACCTCTACGGCCCCCCCCCCCCAGCATACGACATAATTAAGGGTTAATATTCAAATAAACTCTTTCAAAGATTCTCTCCCGTTTATCGGCTCTGAAACTCTGATAATCTGCCAAGCTGGAAAGGTATTTATTTATTTATTTATGAAGGCACCGAGCAGAGACCGCCCTACGCCAATTTTTTTTTCCTGACGTATGTACATTCTACGGACAGTGAGGTAAATAATAATAATAATAATAATAATAATAATAATAATGTGCCACATAAAGATACCACCAAAACAAAGTCCGAAAACCAGTTTTAAAAACAGGGGTCATGTATAATCATCAACTGATTACATCAATGACAGCCGCTTGCCACAGCTGTAAGAAATACCACCACGATCTGCATGCAAGCACAATGCATACAGATGCATACTGATAAACACACACGCAACACACATTCATAAATTCACAGGAGAGAGAGAGAGAGAGAGAGAGAGAGAGAGAGAGAGAGAGAGAGAGGTATATTTATGGGACAGAAGAGGGTATCCGCTTACACACACAATTCACAGGCTTCAAACGACACTAACAAAAAATATGATTGTATATAAAAAATCAATAGATAAATCTGCCAATGTCATTTTACTGCAGAAATAAATCAATCCCTACCGAGAAACGTATTCTCCGTAATGTATGCTAAAACCTCCCGGTGCTCTGTAAATAATTGATTAGTAATCTAAAATCCATTAGCACAGCAATTACTATTACAATACAGTGAAGCTGTTGTTCCGGATACGCTACTGATCACTAATAAAGCTTTGTCACTGAACCTGTGTTGTATTTTTCTACTCCCTTTTTAAATCTGCATAGGCAGGGACTTGAAATGAAGTTTTGAAAAAAAGGCCTTCAAAAGTTCTGACCTGTTCTGGGACAAAGACCTTGAAGCTTGCTGAATTTACAACTGTAATTACATCCAAAAAACAAAAAAAAACCCAACCCCCCCCCCCCCAAAAAAAAAAAAAACCCAAAAAATCTAAAACACAAATTTCCCAAATAAACAAAATTTATCAACAACAAAAAAAACTGTAAAAAGAACTTTAAAAGAAACCTAAATTAACCCTTAACCCGCCCCCCGCCCCCCCCCCCTCAAAAAAAAAACCAAACCCCCAAAAAACCATAAAAAAAAACTATTAAAAAAAAACTTTTAAAAACTTAAAAAAACTGAAAAAAAAACTTTGAAAAATTAAACAAAAACAAAAGACCAAAAAAAAAAAAAAAATCAGGCCCCACTTACATGTGTCGGAGCTCGTGGCATACCCAGCCATCAAGGCGTAAGGGTTCTGTGTGCCACCATAGTAGCCTGCGGACTGGGCCATGTAGGAGGCGGCGTTCTGGCCGGCCGAGCCCATGTAAGCGGCGTTCATCGTGGCAGCTCCGGCTTCCGAGGTCGTCGTGCTGACTGTGACGTTGGCGCCGGTGGCGGTGTTGTTGCTGCTGCTGTTGCTGCCGGAGTCCTGGCTGTTGTTGGAGGAGGAGGCGGCGGCGGTTGTGGCTGCGCTGGTGGTGGTTGTGGTTGTGACGATGCCTGACGAGCTCAGTAACTGCTGGTAGGCGGCGGCTGCACTAGGGTTTCTGAAAACGACGAGACAAAAAATACATTTAAAACAAACAAAAAACAACAACAACAAAAAAACGATCGATTGTTGATACATGTAGCACTGACAGTGATGACGGTCCGCTAACGAGAGAACGCCGGATCATCTGAAGCTCAGTACTGCCTGTGTACTTCAGTTATAGGACAAGCTCCAGTTCTGGTCGCCAAACTGTTTGACCCAGTTTGAAATAATTATACAAGAAGTGTGTCGACGAAGTGCTGAGTCTCCTAAGCCAACTGACGTGCGGAAAAGTTCTAAAGGTCGAGCTCCATTAACCCGAAACTGGAGGCTGTTGTACACCCCATTTCCTACCTTTTTTTTTTTTTTTTTTTTTTTTCTTGTTTTCCTCTCTAATTCCCAGTTATCACACACACACACAAAAACAACACTGAACAACAACAAGAAATTCACAATTTCCTCTGCGGTTTCATAAACAGGTCAAACTGAGCAAAAGGTATACCCTTCTCCACAGTGTCTGTAACAGTGTAAGGAGGACCCCCCCCCCAACCCACCCACCCACACACACACACTACCGTATCCGTTTATGCTGGAAAGACCTCCTCTGCTATGGGACAAACACGTTGTGGTCTCATGAAACTATAGCTGCAGCACACACTGCACATGCTCTCGCTCTCTCTCTCCCCCCCCTCGCTCTCTCTGTCTCTCTCTCCACACAGTGACATTCTTGGCTTGGGGTTCATTATGAATCTGTCAACTGGGGCTGAGTTGCCGATCAGCTGTGCCCGGAGCGGTGTGGGAACAAAAATACGTCAAGTGCCGCCCCGCCACGGTTATCACTACCAGATGTGGGGCTAGTCTCTGTGTTGTCTTTCTTTTTCTTTTGGTCTCCGTGTGTGTGTGTGTGTGTGTGTGTGTGTGTGTGTGTGTGTGTGTGTGTGTGTGTGTGCGCGCGCGCGCGTGTGTTTTGTTGTTTTTTCTTCTCTCCCTTTTTTTTGTCGGGGCATTGGAGGGGGTCTGTGGTAACGAAATTAACTGTAGAAGAAATAAACAAAACTGCGCTTTGTGGCACAGACATGCTGAAGTTGTTCAGCTTCTACCAGAGAAACGACAGAAACGTCAACCAACAAATACCAGAAAAAAAGCTTAAATCGGTCTAGTAAATGCTTGTTTGAAAGCCTGGCAAGGAATGAAACTATTCCCAAAAATGTTGATAAAAAGTTAGGTCACAAGTTTTCAAACACTTATTTCCCCCGAAATATGCACAAAAAATTCACATGTTTACCAAAAATATTCCCGAAATGATTTGGCGACTGGATTACCAAATACACTATACACCACAAAAAGGATCGAGATTCGAAGCCATCGTCCATCTAACCCGAACCCTAACTAACATCCTTGAACCTTGCAACAGTGACGGTTCAAATGGTGAAGGCGGGTGGGTGGTGGGTGTTTGGGAGTTTAACGTCCTTTTCCACGTGAAGGTGATATCAAAGACGGGGCAACGAGGAAAAGGCCAACGCAAACATCTGGCCCCAGCGGCCGGGATTCGAACTCACGACCCGAGCAATAAAAGTCCAACGCTCTACCATTATTCTATCCCGGGTCCCCAAATGGTGAAGGCAGTCCAGTCGCCATCAACGCTACACCGATTTCTTAGGTTGATGTCAACAGAGCAAACAGAGGAACCACTGCACCCATGTCAA
This sequence comes from Batillaria attramentaria, assembly GCA_018292915.2. Lineage (NCBI taxonomy): Eukaryota > Metazoa > Mollusca > Gastropoda > Batillariidae > Batillaria > Batillaria attramentaria. The sequence continues at coordinate 2,730,371 of JACVVK020000027.1, read as the reverse complement.
AACGTAGTGCCCCTAATAATTTCCTCAACAAATGATCACTCACCCCGGCATATTTCCCCCACCAAAACACATCTGGCAACAGTCAAACTCACACACCACGTGTGCTTCTGTCCCCCATGTCTTCCTTCTCACTGCTGTTTCACCAGTGAGAGAAGCAAGCGGGGAAAAAATCCTATTATCTCTGCTCTGTTTTTTCCCCCCTTGCCATCCGTCGTTCCTGCTCGACGCTCATAATCCACAAAAAAAACCAAGCTGACAAATCCCATTTTCCTAGCACTTCAGCCCAGCACTTCGCCCATCTCAGCCGGCCCTCCAATCACACTTGCAGCGCCATTATTTCTCTCCAATTGGTTCCATCTTGTTCAACTTGGTGCTAAGAGGCTCACAAATCTTGTTAGAGTTACTCCCCTCCAACTTGGCGAGCTCTCCAATCAGGGAGGCAGGGAATGTGGCCACAAAGGCGGCGTTGGAATGGCGGCCATTCCGCTGAGTCAAGAGCCATCAGGTTCAATCAAGCCTGTCTGTTCACTTACTGATTGGGGCAATTTTTCCCAACTCTTCTCTCGCCCTGAGCCTGCATTTTTTTTTTCTTCATAGAGCAGAGGAGAAACTACCTTCTGAATTCCAGGAACCCCGTCCCTCGCGCCCTCCCTTTCCATCAAACACCGTACTTCACTTCGCCCTAAATTATTTTCGTCATTAATATACGCACTGAGGACTGCTCTACAGGACAGTTATATCCCAAACAACACGGAACGCTGCTAAAATGAAATGAGAACTTTCCCGTAAAAAATACGGTGAGCAGATTGAGTAATTAAGTTGATATAATTATCTACTCAGACTCGCAGAAACAGATAAAAACTGACCAACCACATATTTGTTATACTGATATCTATGTAACACACACACACACACACACGCACACACGCAGGCACGCACGCAGGCACACACACACACACACACACACACACACAGGATCACACACACAGGATCACACACAGCTAAAACTTTTGACAGATACGTACATGACACAAAAAGGCGTGATCCAAGGACCCCCACCCCAAACCTCACTCCACCCCTTCCCCCCTGATTTCCATGAGCTAACACAGACATGTTTTTTGAAGGGCACCAGCGCTAGCCCCCCAGCAGCGCACGACTGTTTTGTTCTGTGAAGAGACCTGGGCCCCTCTGTCTCGAGAGGAACCAGTGGAGGCCGCTTGCCTGTGTTTTGGGGGCCTGGCGGCTAATAGGAGATAAACAACGGGGTACTTTGCTGCCAGCCTCAAACGGGCCTTCAAGAGGCCGATTAGAAGCCAAGTGCTTGCAAAGAGCCCCTACTCTCCCCGCTGCTCAAAACGCCACGGCGCTCGCCGGACCCTCGGCTGGAAGTGACTGGGGTTGTGGACATAGGGAGGGCTCTTTCAGAAGGGTGGGCGTCGCGCCGACAGCGACGAACGGCAGATGCACCTGGCTGTGAGACTCGGCAGGTAAGACACAGGTATGGCCAAGTACCGTGTGATGGGTGGGTACTCCCCCCCGGCCCCCCGCCCCCCTCTCAACTGTGATATTCACCCCTACCTGACCTCATCAAAATGCCGTCCGACACCAGCTCTCTATCTACCCGTCACAGCCGGCAGTGCATGCGCCATACAGATCGTGGTGCTCATAAATAAGTAGACTGCGCGCGCGCGCACGCACGCACGCACGCACGCACGCACGCACGCACGCACACACACACACACACACACACACACACACACACACACACACACACACACACACAATCTATGAGAAAACAACCCGCAAGACTGTGCTAACAAAGCAAAATAATTTATAGCCCGAACCGTGCGGCAGTCACAGCGTTGACATAAATACAACTCAACGACAGATTCTTGGTCGAGCGAAACTGTATGTTCGTTGCCATTCTTTCTTCTTCTTTTTCTTCTTTTTTCTCTAAGTTCTATGGTTTGTAGTCTTGAAAAGAGCCCCGGCTTAGGTGTGCCCTTTCTTCAGAACGCTGCTGAAACCCTACGCCTTTCTACACTCCTACATACTTCTGCCATATCCTTCTACAGTCACATAGACGTCTTTTGTGTACATTTACGATTCTACACTATGATCTTATGTTCTTGAATCAAACAATATTAACTTCTACCCCCCCCCCCCCCCACACACACACACACACACCCTCAACCCCTCGGTCCTAATATTCTGTTTTGACATGTTCCGTTTCCATCCTTCAACATTCAGCCGCGAAACTGATGCGGCTTTTGTTACAGAAAAACTGACACAAAACGCTTATCCTAGACAAAAAAAGAAGCAGGAAAAAAATCTGAATATTAGCCTCAAACAGGCCGGGTCCACGTCATTGGCATCACTGATAGTGACAGCGTAGTCTTCGTTGCTTGCGCGGCGTTAAGCCGTAACTACCCAACTAACCAACCTACCTTCAACATTCACATAGACATCTTGCATGTGCATCTTGGCCTGCTACTGCCATCTAATGTTCTTGAATCAAACAAGCACATCAACTTCTACCCTCGGCCTCCCACACCCCCCACTCCCCACCCCAGAGCCACATTATGTCCCCTGAAGCTACTGAGAGAGACCTTTCAGGCCGTGGCGCCCAGAAGTTTGTCGGGTATCCATGGCAACTAGAGGCAACTCATTTCCTCTCTCCTGCTCACTACGGCTGAGTCTAATCAATTGGCGCTGGTCCTCGGCACGACCACCTCTTTATAAAGCTTCGCACGTTGTCCCTCATGGCCAAATTACAGGACGAGGATTTTGGTGTTCTGTTGTTTGTTTGTTTTTTCTTTAACTACATGCAACACGAATTGGACCTGCACCGAAAGCCTCAAACTGATCACTGTAAGATGATACTGAACGTGAAGATTGTACGATTTCATCAGAATGTTTTTTTCTTAAAGCAAGGTCATGTAATTGTCTGTTTGTTTGCGTGTTTGCTATGTTCGTCGAGTTCGTTGTCCACGATAAACACACCCAAAGATGCACGAAACTTGATATTACGTTTCTGATTGCTGAGACAAGTAAATCTGCCACTACGTCTGCAATAAATGTACGAGTCACAAGAGACCCCAGACGGAGAACTTCAGACCTGTTTGAAGCTTACAATCACATTATGTGTCTGCAGCCATCACCAAGAAACTCGTGTACACACACAGAGAGAGAGAGAGAGAGAGAGAGAGAGAGAGAGAGAGAGAGAGAGAGAGAGAGAGAGAGAAGTACAACACAGCAAACTGAAATCGCAGATGAACTAGATCAAAAATACATCTGAAGAAAAAACGGCTAATGAGGCAATAAAGCTTTCATGCCAGCGAATTAATACATCTTCAAAACAAGAAAATACCGCCACAAAATCGTAAACACAACGCCAATCGCCCTTTACGGTGCACATGTATGTGCCAGCAAATGGGGAGATACCAGACGCACTTAATAACGCCTGGTCTGAGAGGGAGGGAAAATGTTGCAACAGATGTTTAAAACCCTTTTTGGCCGCAGAAAACCTTTTAGGCTGCTTCAAGTCCTTTTCTAAAAAGGTGCGGCGAGGAACAAGTCCAAAGAAAACGCCGAATAAGAAAAGAAAAAATGGGGAAGGGGGCATAGAGAGAGAGGGGGGGGGGGGAGGGAAGAGGGGGGAGGGTGGGGGCTGAGAGAAAGGAAAAAGAGAAGAAGCAAAGGAGTCCCTAGGCGATGGATTGTCCATGTGCAATTAGAGGCTTCCTCCTAAATCTTGGCTCCGCGTTTCCCGGGAGAAAGGAGCGTACAGACAGCTATAAATAACAGCAATACCGCTCAAACCACACTCAAACAAAACAACCGCCTGCACGGAACTGGCAAGGTGCACACAGAAAGTGTGTTTTTCCTTCATCAGTGTTGCTTCATCCTACACAGTTCAAATTCTGGACGTCAGCCATCATCACAGATTTTTTTGTTTTTGTTTTGTTTTGTTTTTCCATTTAGGTTCTGGTACAAAATAAAGTCCACTGAACAAGCCCCATCATTACCCCCGCCCTCTCCCACCCCACCCCCTACCTTTGACCCAATCTATCAACAATGCTCAATACACTTAAAGTTCGCAACTGCGATGTTCCCGTGAGAACCGAGTCAGACACTGGCACTAGCCTTGTGAGATGAAAATACTGAAAATAAAGACACTCAAACAAACACTTACTTGTAGAAATTCGCATAAGCTGCATTTGAATATGGAGATGAAGATTTGCTCGGATCACCTGAAAGGAAACAAAAATCGACAATTTAAAAAAAAAAAATCACAATTCCGGTAGATAATTACAGAATCTGAGGGGAACTACTAAGGTCATCAGAACATAAAAGTGGGGTTTTTTGTGTTAATTTGTTTGTTTGTTTGGTTTTCTATGGAATCTTTCCTGACTATACAGCACCTTGTTCTGATGAAGTTACCATACAGCCTTCGCAGACAATGTCAGTCCTTGATTTACCATGAGACGCGTCAGTGACGCTTAACCATGTTCTTCTTTGTATAACTGTACTTATCTATAGCAAAACAGAAACACGGAACAACATTCTACCGCCGGTACATAATATGTATACATGAGCAGCAACCATTTTGTTAGGATGAATAATCACGGAAAATTCAGGAAAACGTCAGTTAAAACATCAACAACAATAATAAGAGGGAATGTAATACAGAGCGTGCAATGAAAGACAAAGCTTGTCATTCAAAATGGAAGTCGGTCTACAGCTATCAAGTCATGTCCATCATGCACAGCCCTGATAAGTCACCTGACCCAAAGAGTTTTACCGGTTCTATCGGGAGACCATCTGTATGCTGCTTGTGTCCTACATTACAATAAATTTCACGCGGGTGATAAACACGTCAGTTAGCAAGTGCTTATCTGCGAAGTTTTTATCTTCAATTCTAATGAACAGCAGATGGCCATGCACATAAACTGTAGGGTTGGGAAATTTAAAAAAAACAAAAAACCAGTAGGACTGAGTAAGGCAGGTCCTTAAACAGACTGGAAATTCAGGGGATGCAGACTTTAAAAAAAACTGGAAGAAAGAGAAATAAAAAAAAAAAAGAAAAAAAAAAGAAAAAAGAAGATAACATGGGAGATAAAAAAGGGAAGAAAACATGGGAGATACAGGGGATGGGGGCAAAAAGGAAATCCTGGGTAGAGAAAAAGAAGAAGAGGAAGAAGAAAGACGGAGCCCTGTGAAAAAGTGCCATATGTCCAGTCCACAAATCACCCACCCCCATTAGTAAAGCCAAGTCTACAAATCACGGACTCTACATGCCACGGGGGACAATCCAATCGTCAGTCGATTACCGCCCCTCCCTGGTGCCGGAGAGGGGACTCCGCCACTGATAACAGCTCCTTGGGGACCCGGGCCCATCAAGTCAAGACAATTCCCCCACTTGCCATGAAATTATCTCCAAATTTAAAGAGCCCTTTGCCGGTCCTGCTCGTCACTGGCGGTAAAAACCGATAAGTACTCTGCCAGGACGTCAGGGCACCACGATGGCTCCAGGGTGATGATCACTGCTTTGTCCGAGGTTGGATTTAGAATTGGCAACAACTGAAAGCTGTGCTGGGGGGGGGGGGGGGTTTGCACAAATGACGATTTGACAAAAATACCTCCATCACCACTGAACGACTCACGGCTGTTTTTTGTTTGTTTGTTGTTTTTTGGTGTTTTTTTTTTTTTAATCTCCCCCCCCCCCTCTCCAACAACAACACTATATCTACACTCAAACCCAAAAACCAGATACATGATGAACCGACTGAACCTTTAAAGGGGAGACGACTGCTATGTACAGGCCACACAGCATTATGGTGGACTCACAGATGCAAGGCAGGCATAGTTACACAATAAATCCCGGCCATTATGAATAATACACCTTTGCCGTGAGTAGCTAAAGGGCAAGAGAAAATTAATGCATCATTCACATTGCAAACAAATAAATCTGTATTGCACAGTATGAACAACATGCCGCCTACAGGAATTAATGAGAGAGAGGGGAGAGAGGGTAGAGAGAGAGAGAGAGAGAGAGAGAGAGAGAGAGAGACTCTGTGTGTGTGTGTGTGTGTGTGTGTGTGTGTGTGTGTGTGTGTTTTACAAGTTAGTACACGCTGAGCACTTGTGCAATAACAAAATAACAAACCGGGAGTCAGTAAATGAAAACACAACTACAGACTTTGACTCTAATCATACACGCGTAATGAGGCAAGCCTACACCTACAATGCGCATGCCACCACCAGATGAAGGCCGTCAAGAAACTTTACTTCCACTACTTTTCTTCTGCTTAAGCAGGAAAAAAGCCAACTCCGTACCGTCAGGTTTCACTACGCTTACCCTCTGCACTGACCCCGAAATCGGCTAACCGAGGCCTGCGCCGTGACAAGTGATACCTAAGACGGAAAAAAAACAAAACAAAAATACTCGGTGAAAAGGAAAGTGGACAGTTCTGAACAAGTTTGTGGTCAACGTGGTATTTCACAGTGTGCACAGAAGCGGTGAGTTTTGCCGCATTCACCAGCACAGTACATTTTCAGCGTGTTTTAGAGATTATTGCCTGCATGAGTTGTCTCCCTTGCCGCAACAAGCACGCATTTTTCGTGGCAGAGCACAAAGTTGCCACGAAAAATGCATGCATGCTGCGGTTCTGTGTATGCACGGGGGACAACTCATGCAGGCAATAATCTCTAAAACAGGCTGAAAATGTGCTGTGCAAGTGAACGCGACAGAACTCACCGCTTCTGTGCACACTGTGAAATACCACGTTGACCACAAACTTGTTCAGAACTGTCCACTTTCCTTGTCACCGAGTATTTTGTTTCGTTTTTTTTTTTTTCCTTCTTAGGTATCACTTGTCTCAGCGCAGGTCTCAGCTAGCCGATTTCGGGTCAGTGCAGAGGATATGCGTGGTGAAAAAAGTTGGGAAAAAAGCGGGACTGGGAAAGGAACTACCCAAGTATTAAAAAAAAACTAGAGAGGCAGAAGCCTCCATGGCTCCCTTGTGACACAGGTCAAGGTCATTCACAAAAGTATGTTTGTAGAGCTCTTATCACTATCCAGTATCATGCTAAGTGATGTGTCTGGCGCTCTGAGTTCCTGGCAATATTACAATTTTCCCCAAAACAGTTTGTACAGCCTTGACCTTTGGTCAAAGTCATTCAAAAGAGATCTCATCAATGTCTATCATCATGCCAAGTTTGATGCCTCTAGCATTTGTAGTTCCTCCGAAAACAGTAATGTTAAAATTCACAACAGACAGCTTTAATGACCTTGACCTTCAGTCAAGGTCATTCAGAAAGGTAGGTCTCATTGCTGTCTATCATCACGCCTCATTTGGTGCCTCTACTGTTTGTTGTTTTGAAGAAAATGCCAAGGTTAAAGTTTCCACACAAAAAAAACGCTTGCATGACCTTGACCTTGACTAAAAGTCACTGAACACAGGTATGTCTGTAAAGGTGCTGCCAATGTCAATCATCGCACATAGTTGGATGCTTCTGATTCTTCTAGATACTGATAAAATGCAAATGTAAAATTTACGAACACTGTTTCAATGACCTTGACCTTCAGTCAAGGTCATTTAAGATGGTATGTGTGCATAGGTCTTATCACTGTCTATCAGCATGCCAGGTTTGGCACCTCTGCTGTTCATTGTTTCTGAGAAAATGCCAATGTTAAGGTTTCACAAAACTATCTTGTACGGCCTTGACCTTGACAGAAGGTCACTGACTACATGTATATCTGTAAAGTTCTTATCAATGTCTATCATCATGCAAAGTTTAAAACCTCTGGCATTTGTAGACTACGAGAAAATGCCAATGTAAAATTTTCAAACACAGAGCTTTAGTGACCTTGACCTTGGGTCAAGGTCATTCAAAATGATATGTTTTGAAAGGTCTTGTGCTAGTCTATCAGCATGCCAAGTTTGGTGCCTCTACTGTTTGTAGATTCTGAGAAAATGACAACGTTAAAGTTTTCTGGACACACACACACACACACACACACACACACACACACACACACACACACACACACACACACACAGACGACGGAGGGTTAATACATAGACTCCCATTGTTACACAAGGGAGCCAAAAAAATCCATTTCAACCACCAAGAAAACTAAACGAAATGGGTCCAAAACGCTACACCTCATGCTCCTATTAAAAACTATTCAGTGACGAGCCATTCTGCCAGTCAACCAGCTAAAGGAAGGTGCTACACTACCAGTGTCCCCGTCTACCACAGGCCAGGCAGTGTATGCGCTACGCACGATGCTGTACCTGAGGTGAAAGTGTCGAGATTGTCACTGCCTGTGCTCGTGGAAGCGAAGGGAGAGTCCGGGCTCGAGTCTAGTGGCTCTGATTTAATGGCTACAAGAACCACCACACAAACGTATGTATCTATAAGGTTGTTTTTTCTCTCTCTGTACTTCAGTGTTTTCGTTTTGTTCTCTGATATTATCATCATCAATTAGGTTATTTTCATTGATTTTTTTTTCCAGCATCAATTGTTGTGAATAAAGTGACCACGGGCTGCAAAAGCCACCAAGCCCTGCAAACACTTGAGAAGCAGCCCGAACAGTTTGTTGTGCACACTTCTAAAATGAACCAGATTTGTTCTGGTTTGCACCGATACTTTTGGTCTTCATTCTTTAGTTGTTTCCTGTGAATCCCCCCTCCCCCCCCCCCCCAAAAAAAAAAAAAAAGCCCAACATTTTTTTTTTGACAGACGAAACTTTAACAACAAACAAACAAACAAACACACAACAACAACAAAAACATTCCAAAAAACACAAAAACCTCGACGATTCTGGCTACATCTTCTGATCTTGACACTGGACACAAACGAAAACAAATGGAACGCTTTTACCTGGTTGCATGAAACTAAAACCATTTTAAACGCTTTAGTTCTAACCCCCTGCTACGCTCTTCGAAGTTTCAGAGCCAAAAATGAACATGACACGAGTGTCACGTGCAGACTTACTTGTGACGGCGCCTTGACACATCACCCACATGTCGGGGTTGCCGTAGCCGCCAGGGTCCACTGCTGAGGACGGTGGCAACACACCTGCACAGACAAAAGGATGTAAGCATGTGAGTGTGGACAAGTAAATGCAACCTGCTCTGTAGCACAAACACTTCCTGCACACAAAACACACTTCCAGCTGCATCAGCATGATCAGCACACACGCGGCCATGGAGCCGTTATGTATTCGGAAGTCTACAATACGAATGTTTTCTTTGGCACGACTAGAATTTATGCGGAATCCATCTGATCATTTTTCCACGTACACCGTACTGACACAACTCTTTAAACAACAACAACAATCACCCTTGTAACATGGAGAAAATTTTGGCTGCTAGTTCCTGGCTCCCCAGGAGAAAACAGACACCACAATCTTTCTACAAACATTATAAGAAGTAGAGATTCTGCTTTTTCAATTCAACAGAAATGGTTTTTATTCATTTCTTTTTCAGGGTCTCATTCTGACTTTTTGTGTCTCAGTTGGTGGACTGATTTTTTTCCTCACGGCTCAGTTTTTGTTTTTTGGTTTTTTCTTTCTTTCTTTCTTTTTCGTTTTGTTGGCGTCTTGGGGCTGGATATTGGGGGAAAAAAGGGTGTGGGGGAAGAGAAGAGAGGGAAGAATACCAGATTTGTATGCTGTCCACCCCATCCCCCATCCTCCTCCTAAAGAGTGTGGGTGGGTAGTCGAAGGGTAAAAAAGTGTATAGACAAATTTTCCTCTCTCTTTTTCAATGTGTGCGTGGGTAGACTAAGGGCTCAACTGTAAAACAACTTTTTTTTTTCTTTCTCTCCCTTTCTTCACAGTTCTGACTTCTTCAAAAACTTGTCAGAAAACGAAGCGAGTGGCCGGAGAGCATACATCAGCCGCAATTCACACACGGCACTCAGCTGCAAGCTGTCACCAACCCAGCCAGGAAAATGGCCCCAGAAGTGAAACTGGAATCGGGAACTGGATCCCGAATATTCAGGGGACGGTGGCGGATCGGGGACCATCTCTTGTTCTCGGGGAACCAGCTTGCAGACAGGAAGACGTGGAATTATCTCCCTCAACGTTCGCTTCGCTCCCTTTGATTGTGAAAGATGCAAATGAGGGTGACTGGATACTCGCCACATGCACATCCTGCGCTGGGTGACTAGTGGTGTTGGGTGGCACGGTTACGTTTAACTTCTGGTAATAGCCCGTAAAATGTCCACTGTAATTTTCGTCACTATAGTGGTTATTGGTTATTGGCTGAGTGAACCTTGAGATAGCCAAGTGCTGCTAGCTTGGCAACAATGAATACAGGCGTCTAGTCGTTTCTACAGTGCGGACACAGACGGGGGGAAAACGAAGATGATGAATCCTTTCTGCCGGATATAACGATACTTCAGGATTCGGAAACCTTGTCTGGCTGTCTGCCACTTTTTTTTTTCCCCACTTGAATTTCAAGGCGAGCATGTGAATTTCCTGTGTGTTCTCGGAAGTCCTTCTCGACTAAGCCGCACAAGAAAACCTCTAGGTATCAACATACGACATCAGTAGCGACAATTTACACAATATCCTTGAATTACTTGAAATTCACAACCTTGTTGAATTGTTAGGACCAAATTAATGACAAATATGAAAGTGGGGGGGGGGGGGGAATTCGGGCCCGCCCTGTAAACTCCAAGCATTCGCTTTTAAGTGCCGATCTGCTATTTCACACACAGTCTGGCTCAAACATACCCACTTTACTTCCAAGCCAAGACCACCCACCCCCATCCCGCACGCCCCCCCCCCATCCACCCCCTAAAATTTCCAGTCCTGACCCACCTTCATTCCCAAAGACCATTATCAATTTCTGGTTTGACAGCTAGCTAAGGGCAGGCAATTTCCGCCCGACACCAGCACCAAATGACAGGGTGCTCTGCTCTTTTTGCACCAATTCACAGCACTATCTATCATTTACTATCATACGGCGGATGGAGGAGGAATGGGGAGGGGGGGGAGGAGGAGGAGGAGGAAAGAAGCAAGAGGAAGCAGAAGGATGAAGGCGGGGAAAGGGTGGAGAACTGGTGGGGGGTGGGGGTGGGGAGGGGGGGGGATGAGGGTGTTTGAAGGGAGTCAGGCGGGGCCCGTATTTTACTAACCCCTGTAGACAAAATCATATTCATGGATAAGCACCGGTGCCCGTATCTATGCCGATCGAGGGGCACCGGGGTGCATTGGTTCTGGGTGAGTGACGAACGTTGCCCTGTGTCGCAACCTCGCGTCATTATCACCACGGCACGAGCTGGCCCAGTCTGATTTCAGATTGCATATTTCAATTTTTAGCTACGCCGACCAGACAGGGAAGGAAAATGTATACATGTGCATGAACACCGCTGCACTCCCTGAGGTCCTCAAGTCTGTCGGAAACTTACATGATGTGAACAGCGCGCGCGCACACGGTCGCACACAGAGTGACAGACAGGCGCGCGCACCCACCCATCCACCAACCCCCCCCCCCCCCCCCCCCCACACACACACACAGAGGGTGAAAAACTACTTGACCCAGTCCTAAAGTTTGACAAAGTGATGACTTTCATACTACATCAAACTGGCAAACCCACAGACGCGAATTAAATTTCAATAATATCCTCACTACCTCAAAGGGAAGTTTGGGTGTGAACGAAGGCAGACAGACTCACACGCTAATGATCAGACAACTTAAAACTGACAGACCAGCAGACAGGCACGCGCAATTACAATTGCACACTAGTGAACACTGAACCAACTCTCCATAGAGGATAGCTAGGCCAGCTTAGTACTTCAGGAAGGCGAAAGGACCCCCCCCCCCACACACACACACACACACACAGGTCACACACACACGCGCACACGTACACGCACACACACACACACACACAAGATAGAAAGAAAGAAAAAAAAAAAGACGGAACGACAGAGGAAATGGGCAAATCTCCTTGCTGCGACTGCCTGAGTGGTAGTAGTGAATGAAAAAGAGGAATGCAGAAAGCAATACGTCACACGCTGGGAACAGTTTGACGACCCAAGCCTGTAATTTACACTCATACATCACCCGGCCATCATCTCCAGCACTGACACATACAGGGGGGACAGGGTAGGGGCGAGAGGTCGGGGGAAGTGGGTAGGGGCTAGAGGGAGGAGCGGTGGGGGGAACGCGGGTGGAATAAATAGGCGTGGGTGGAGAGGGTGATGGTTTTGCCTCCTTCGTAATCCCAAGATTCCCCCCCCCCACCTGCCCTATCCTCCCACCTCCAAACTCTGAGTCTCCGTCCTCCTTTGTGGAACTGCCCGATTTTTTTTTTCCCCTTTACTGACTATCAGCACATTCGCACATTTGTGGTAGTCAGAGGCTTCATTCATAGAACTTTAATGAAAACGCTACGAGTGTTACTCATACCTTGTTCAAATTCGAATATTCAAATGAAAAAAGAGACGAGAATGACCTCTTTCAAACCTATTTCACGCCGGCGTGACGACCATGAAGATCTCTCTAACTGCGGAAAGCGTTAACTCAGTTAGAAGCGCTACTGATAAAATCTGATTTCCTTGCCTTCGCGCTTTCGTTCAAGTTTAGCAGACGGGGGAAAATACATAGCAATAAAAATGAGACGATTTTTGAAAGAATTAATGCCATTTCCTTACTTAGTAGACCCAGGCTGGGAAATTGCTGAAGGAAAAAAGACTGAAACCTAGGCCGGGGTGCAGCAGTAGGGCACTACTGTGGGACCACAGGGACAACGCCCCACTTCAGAAAAACACATTTTAGCATTTTTAAAAGGCATTTAGCAGCCTCTACTGGCTCCCAAAAGTTAAATTTATACTGCCTTGGTACCGATATATGCAAGCCTTCAATACCGAAGTCCCATAATTATTACATGATACCTTTTCCCCCTTTCCCCCTTCCTTTCTTTGGCTGAAACTTGTATTTTTTGGCTGAAAGGATAGGAAGTTTGACTGAAAACTGCCAAATGACTGACAATTCCCCAGCCTGTAGACCACTAAAACACAGGCCATCTAATTTGAAAGTATTTCATGACATCTTTTTTCTGATGTGCGACACGATGACTTTGAAGATGTGTTCCTGTGTTTTACAAGCTGTGGAAGTTGGTCGGGGGTGTCCGAAAATGGCAAAACGCCATGAAGCTTTAAAAAACTTAACGACAAACAACAGCAACTTACCGTCCGTGGTGCCATTATGTGTGAGGGAAAGGGCGGAGGGGTCCAGGGGGGCGGTGGGGTGGAGTGATGACTCCTCGGAACTATCCAATGGACTTCCTGGACTGGACAGCGACTGGAGGTCCACTCCTAACCTGCACACAGACGAAGAACAACACCTCTGGTGAAACACTGAAACTCATTCCTTGATACCGTACCATGCGAGGGAAATTCAAGTCGTCTTCAGACAGGATGTAATAGTGACAAACAGGCGCAGTATCAAACGGCCTTTCTCATCCGGGTAGAGACCAAGAAAATATCACAAAGGAGCCAAGGTTTGGGAGTTTTGAATGCCAGGTGCATCCGCCTACACTTGTACAAGGAAAGACACGAAACACAAGGAAAGTTACGGGAACAAAAGCAGCTGTCACGTGAAGCGAGTCCAAGAGCACCGGTTGTAAAAGTACCCGTACCAGCCCTGTAACCTTAACAATGACTCCATCGTGGAAACGAGCACGTCACCACAAAAAAAAAGAAAAAAAAGTCAAGGGCCATTTGCTAAAACACGCTTAACTGAAAGAATTGTCACACAGACAAACACAGGTCTTACTTCAGCCCGAACAAACTCCTCAAAGCCAAAGTTACAGCCGGGTGAGCCCTCCACAAGTATGTCGCCAATTTGTTGGAAACTTCCTGTGGTGTTCTGAGCGGTTAATTTCGACAGAATTTTCCTTCTTATTCTTTTGTGCTTTTTTATCTTTGGCAGAATCAGGAAATGAAAACTGTGCCACGGCGTCCCTCATTCACACAAGCGAAAATGTCTGCTTTCATGATGTAGTCTGGCTTTTTTTTTCTTTTTCTTTTTTTGTCCACATAAGTTTTAAGTTTCATCACTTAATGTTGACAAGTTACGACCATTTTACGGAATCATTCCAAGCACACGCATAATTCCACGGTGGTCCTCTATTTTTGTGTGACAAGAGAATTTGCTCACAAAGCTGCATACTTCCAAACGTTCCGATCAAGTGGCAACGTAACAGCGCGTAGGTTTGGTACTTTATACGGTTGTGTGGAAACGTTAGCGAGTACTAGTGTAAAGTTTATGTGGACCATTGTTTCGGTTCGTCCACTTTCAAACTACTCCCACTAATATCATTTTACTCCAAAGTAGCAACTGCAACAGAGAGTAGGTGTGGTATTTACGGTTGTATGAAAACCTTACCAAGTACTAGTGTAAGTTTATGTGGGACATTGTTTTGGTTAGTCCACTAAGAAACTACTCCCATTAATATCATATTACTCCAACGCAACAGTTGCGCCAACTATCCCTGACGGGCTGAATGTGTGGTGATGATGGTACCCTTCAGCAAATTTAGGTGGAAAAGTTTAGTCAATTTAGTGGTTTAGTCACAACGACGGCAACCATAAGCGATGTTCGTGAAGTGACAAATTCAGGACCGGAAAGCAGACACCTCTCCTTAATGGAGCTAAATGGTCATTTTACTAGGAACCGTTACCGAACTAATGCTCTTCCTGATGCTGAAGCGCTCTTAGTGTATCTCGTCGCAGTTTCGCATAAATACACCTACTGTCCGTACTGTTCTTTCGCAAAATCACCACCACGTGATAATACCAGCGGTACTTTCAAAAAATAACCACCGCGTGATCGTGCGCGACTGGCGCCTCGTGACGGAAAGTGATACCGGGATTGCAACACAATGTTCAAATTTAAGTTTCTCGCGTTATGTTTGCAGTCTTCTGGCTTGTGTAACGTGCGGACTCTGGGATTTTTATTTATTTATTTATTTATTTATTTATTTTTGTGTTGGCCGATCAGCAAGACTGTCGGGTCTAATGCCCGACACGGACAGCTGCGTAGTTCGGTACGTGAGAATGTCTAATATGAAGCATTTGTCAAGTGGGGGAAGTCATATTTTCTGTATTGCGAAAATCTTGCCGCATTCCGTTTTAACTAGTTGCAGAATGATGATGATGACGATGACGACGATAATGATGTGTGTGTGTGTGTGTGTGTGTGTGTGTGTGTGTGTGTGTGTGTGTGTGTGTGTGTGTGTGTGTACGTGCGCGCGCGCGCGCGAAGTGCTTTCATGATTCGTAGCAAGCTTAGGAATTGGTGTAAGTGTCGGTAACTTATGCCGTTGTAAATGACCCCCCCCCCACCCCCGCCCTCCCAAACACACACACACACACACACACACACACACACACTTCGTTATGGCTGTGTGTTTGCATGTTGTCTTTTGGATTTAGTTTTTTTTATGAATGATTATGACTGAGGAACAGCGTGCTGGCTGGGTCACTCTCTCTCTCTCTCTCTCTCTCTCTCTCTCTCTCGCAACGGCAAGGTTGAAAATTGGTCTGACGACCAACACCTTTTTTACCGTTGTAAAATAAAGATTCGTTCGTTCGTTCTCTCTCTCCTTTAGTTCTCTTGTGCTTTTATAATACCATTATGTTGTACGCAACTCGTAGTTTAGTGCTCAACGGCAAGTTTGAAAAATGGTTATTGTAACCAACATCTCATACATCTTAAAGCATCAAAGTCAAAAGTCAAACTCTCTCTCTCTCTCTCTCTCTCTCTCTCTCACTGTGTTTTCTCCTCCAGATCGTCTTCTTCACTGTTTTTGCTGCACCCCCCTACCCAGCGTCAAAAGGCGGGCCGACTATTTCCAAAGCAAACAGCGGGCCCCTGTCTTCCCCTCAAGCGGCAATCAGCCGGCGATCTCTCCCCTGAAACAGGTAAAGTCGCCCCGCCCGACAATGGCCGACTGTGTCGGCGATCCCGAAATCGCGACACCCGATCGGCCCCTGTCGGGTTTCGGTTCCCGGCCGGCCTCCATTGCGCAAGATGGCGCGATGATCTTATCTGGCTTATGCCGCTAAGTCATCTTCGGCTTGATCAGTGTACACAAGGCAGAAGAGGGGTTCGGGTCTTCCAGGAGTAGGTGCGGAAGTTTTTGGATGTTTCAGTCATATAATCGCATCTCGGTGGGATGAAGAGCAAAGGGCAAACAGAGAAAGTGGAGGAGAAGCGGTGACTCGCTGGTTTGTGTACGTATGGTGCCGGAGTCAGTAATAATGATGCCGGTCTGCTGAGCGAGTCAGTGACATGCTAGGGGAGGAAGAGGGGTTTGTTTGTGTTGACTGGTACCTAAGAATGGATACTTGTTTTATAGTTTCGGTATCGATCAGCATATCCGGCTTGGTATGTCCAGAGAAAACAGTAGCCTCTACCCAAACTCGAGCATGCACGCACGCACACCAAGTTCGAGAAGTGTTTGGAAAAGATGACGCAATTTCACTACATAGATATTTTTTTATTCTTTAAATGCAAACAACAACAATAACACCACCAAAGAAGTGGCGGGAGAATGTGCGTTTTCTTGTCGTTTAATTGATGCCACCAGTTTTGAAGCCTTTCCCTTCTTTTATGGAAATGAATCGTAAGAAAGGCTTTAAAAAGCTGTAACTGTACCACGCTGACTGTACAATGTATCATCATCATCACTCTCTCTCTCTCTCTCTCTCTAGTTTATCAACTCAGCTGACCAACTGTTGTCTTTTTCTTAAAACTAGAAAAATATATAATGCCAGGTTCTTAAGTGTACAATAGTTACTTGAGGCCATTAACAAAGTGAGTCGAAAGCTACTTGGATGGTTCCAGTATTTTCTAGGGATAAACCGGGTACGTGTGTCAGAAAGACTGGGACAGTATAAAAGAAAATGTAGCGGTTTGGTTATTGTATTGATGTGTATAAGAATGTCTGGATGTCACTCTCAACTTTGAATGGGCTTAAGGTCTATCAATAAACAATTCTGATTCTGATTCTTTCTAGTTTAGCAAGAACAAGATTCAAATAGGTCTCTTGCTTCTCACTGATCTTTTATCCTTGTAAAATTTCATTTCACTTAAAATTTCATTTCGTTTCTCTCAAATAGTTCCCATACACATCTACACCACAGAAGCGGCTCAGCTGTGGGTGTACAGACGCCAAGCATTCACCAGGTGTGCCAGATATGTGTGTGTGTGCGTGTGTGACTCCAGGCTCCAGAAGATGGAGCGCTACAGCGACGCTACACTACAGGTACACAGACCAACAACACTGCTGACAGAACCCATCAGGCAGGTGAAGGTGAGATCGCTCTACAGGTCGCGGCAGGTGAGAACGGCAGGATACGCGGACAAGTGTAGGGAGCGAAACGGCACAGTCTTGAGACAATAAATAAAGGGTATGTGGGTGGGTGTTTGGGAGTTTAACGTCCTTTTCCACCACGTATTGGTGATATCACAGACGGGGGGCAATGAGAAAAACGCCAGCGCAAATGTCTGGCCTCAGCCGGACCCGAGCACTGAAAGTCTAGCGCTCTACTATTCGGCCACCCCGCCTTCCCTATTCATCAATAAAAATGGAGACCATTAATAATAATCTTACAAAGAAGCAACTTGAACCACTGGTAAAAATGACCAGCATTACCCTTCCAGTGAACGTGGTAGTGTCATTAATGGCAAAAAAAAAAAAAAAAAAAGGAAAAGGTGTGATTACATAAAAACAGTAAACTTCTGTAGGTTCTGCTTTCTGTCTTCCTTACTTTCTTTGGCCTCGTCGAAGGCCGAGGTCCGAAAACTTCGACAACTGCACAATTCAATTTCTTGGGTCCTCCCATTTCAATTTTTCTGTTTTGTCTATTTTTCAGTTTTCTTTATTTCTGTTTGTAATTGGTTTTTTTGTAACGTCTTCCTCTTCACAGATCTTTACTACCTATTCTGCTGCAGATTTACACAGTCAACATGAGTCTATATAACGAGCATGTCGGCGAGAATCAAAACGAATAGAGGCGCCAAAGTCATTCCCTCTACACCGCCAACTGCAATAACATGCACAAAAATATTTGCCCCTCTTTCGTGCAGCGGCCAAAATAATTTTTGCTCTCTGGAACCCGACTAGCACATTCCCCCCCCCCCCTCCCCATCGTCTCCTACTGAAGTATGATAAAACTCTCCCAACAACATCTTTTCAACAAATTAAACACCCGTACCCCCCCCCCCCCCAATCAAAAAGAAAGAAAGAAGAAAAAAAAAAAACGCAAAAAAGCATGACCCCATAAAAATGCCAACTGTGCAAACATCACTTAATAAAGCAATCAGATGGAAAAGTTTTGAAGTCCCTCCGCCACTCAAATCTTATCTGCCCGTTTCCGACACCCTCTTACAGCGGCGTTCAGTAGCACCTGCCGTGTGCAGCTCTAGGACTCTACACCTTCAGCAAGACCTGACTGGCACCCCGCGGTCTGGGTAATACTCTGGGATGGATGAACACAAGAACGTAAGAGAACACAGCCTGCTTTTTGAGAGAAGGGCCGGCTGATTATCTCCTTACAACGTTTGATAACCAAAAAAAAAAAAAAAAAAGGGGGGGGGGGTTGCTATCTCATTATCTGATCTTTTTTTTCCTCAACCGCTGATGGAAGCGAACAACAACAATAATAGTAATAATGATAATAAATCGCATAATAATAATAATAATAATAAATCGTACTGACCTGTTGTTACTGTGACTGCCGCTGTCGAGGTCAGAATCGAGGTCGAGACGTGACCGTTTTACCTGTAACACACAAGACGACACAACGGTCAGACACCATGGCAGGAGGGGCAAAGGACAGGAGTGGAACGGACGGAAAAGGGAGGGATGGAACGGACGGAAAGGGAAGGAATGGACAGTAATAAACGGAACATGAAAGAAAAGGCATGGAATAGAAAGAATCTGAAAAGGGGGAGAGGAAAGGAAAACTGACAGTTGCATTTCAATGTAAACTTCTTTTTTTTTTTTAACGTCAAAGACGATTGTTGTATTAACCGGCTACCGACTGAAAGACAAGCTGATGAAGGACATTTTGCGACGCGCATAAACTTCATCACAAAATAATAACGTCAAACCGCCAAATGGAAAAAAAAAAATCCCACGGGGAAGCTAGCGGCTGTGGTTCTTACTTACTTACTTAGGCCCTTGGCTCCACGTGGAGCATAGGCCATCGACAACCCTTCGCCATCGCACTCTGTTCTGGGCTAGTCTTGCCACTCCAGTCCAGTTGGTCCCCTGCTTACATAGCTCTGCCTCAGTGTCCCGCCTCCAGCTGTTGCGAGGCCGGCCTCTCTTCCTTTTCCCCTGCGGGTTCCATGTCAGGGCTTGGCGTGTGGTGCTGGATGCTGGCTTCCTGAGGGTGTGTCCAATCCAGCCCCACTTCCTCCGCAGGATCTGCTTGGCCACTGGTTCCTGCCCCGCTCGCTCCCACAGCTCTTCATTCCGGATCTTCTCTGGCCATCGGATGTTGAAGATGCGCCTCAGACAGGTGTTGAGAAATGTCTGGATCTTCTGCTGCATTGTCTTCGTTGTCCTCCATGTTTCGCATCCGTAGAGCAGAACTGACTTCACGTTGGAGTTGAAGATGCGAAGTTTGGTTCTTATGCTGACAACTTTGGATGCCCAGACGTTCTTCAGCATGACCATTGCTGCCCTTGCCTTGCCGATTCTGGCTGTGACGTCTCGGTCTGTGCCTCCCTGTCCATCAACCACACTCCCCAGGTAGACAAAAGACTCCACCTCCCTGATGGGCTCTCCACCGACTGTGACTGGTGTGTTGGCAGTGGTGTTGATCTTCATCAGCTCGGTTTTCTTCCTGTTGATCTTGAGCCCTGTTCCGGCTGATGTGGCTTCCAGGCACGTAGTCTTGTCCTGCATCTGGCTGTGGCTGTGAGACAGGAGCGCCAGGTCGTCCGCGAAGTCGAGGTCATCCAGCTGCGTCCAGAGTGTCCACTGTATCCCGTTTTTCCTGCCTGCTGTAGTGGTCTTCATGATCCAGTCGATGACCAGGAGGAAGAGAAACGGGGACAACAGGCATCCCTGGCGGACTCCGGTCTTCACCTCGAAGCTTTCTGACAACTGGCCGGCATGGGAAATCCTGCAGCTCATGTCTTGGTAGGTGCACTGGATCAGGGAGATGATCTTCCCGGGAACTCCATAGTGCCTTAGCAGCTTCCACAGCGCCTCTCTGTCTACACTGTCGAAGGCCTTCTCATAGTCTATGAAGTTGATGTAGAGGGGGGAGTTCCACTCCAGTGACTGCTCCACAATGATGCGTAGGCTGGCAATCTGGTCAGCGCAGGACCTGTTCCTGCGAAAGCCTGCCTGCTGGTCTCGGAGCATGGGGTCGACTGCCTCTCTCATCCTCTCCAGTAGAATTCTGTTGAGAACCTTGCCTGGCACTGACAGGAGCATGATCCCTCGGTAGTTGCTGCAGTCCCTGAGGTCCCCTTTCTTTGGCAGCTTGATGACGATCCCTTCTTTCCACTGGGCTGGCACCTCTTCCTTCTCCCAGATCTTGCTGAACAGGCTGTGCAGCATGTTGACGGCTGTCTCTGTATCTGCTTTAATGGCTTCTGCTGGTATCTCGTCCGGCCCTGCAGCTTTCCCATTTCTCAGTGTCATGATGGCTTTCCTGATCTCCGCCTTAGAGGGCTTGTCGCAGTTGATGGGTAGTTCTGTCTCAGCTGGTGGGATGTCTGGTGGTGTTTCAGGGATGGGGCGATTTAACAGCTCCCTGAAGTGTTCTGCCCATCGCTTCAGCTGTTCCTCAGTTGTTGTCAGTGGGTGCCCGTTCTTGTCCTTCACTGGTTTGTCTGTCTGCTGAAATTTGCCCGCGAGCTTCTTGGTCACCTGGTACAGGTCTTTTAGATTCCCTTGTCGGGCTGCTTCCTCTGCTTGACTGGCCAGGTTGTCGATGTAGTCCCTCTTGTCCTTCCTGGTGCTCCTCTTCACTTCTCTGTCAGCTGCTGTGTATTCCTCTTGTGCCTTTGCCTTAGCTCTTCTTGTTCGGCTCGTGTTCAGTGCAGTTTTCTTCTCTTTCCTAACTTCCAGTTTCTGGATGGTATCAGCAGAGATCCATTCCTTATGTTGGGTCTTTCTCTTGCCAAGGACCTCTTCGCATGTGTCGTGCCAGAGTTTCTTGCTGTGTTCCCACTGTGTCTCGATGTCCATTTCACTGTCTTCTATCAGGTCTTGCAGTGGCTGGAACCTGTTGGAAAGGCTGATCCGGAATGCTGCTTGTGTGTCTGTGTTCCTGAGAAGTCCAACGTTGTACCTGGTCCGTGTGCTGTTGGCGTTGGTGTGCCTCTTAAGCCGAAGTCTCAATGTTGTTGCAAGAAGGTGGTGGTCTGATGATACATCGGCACCCCTCATCACGCGCACATCCCGCCACGATCTCCTGAACTTCCGGCTGATGCAGATGTGATCAATCTGGTTCTCCGTGACATGGTCCGGCGATCTCCATGTGGCCTTGTGGATGCGCTTGTGTGGGAAGATGCTGCCTCCTATCACTAGCTGGTTCAGGGCACAAAAGTCTGCAAAGCGCTCGCCATTTTCGTTCATCTGTCCCAGTCCGTGTGTTCCCATGGTGTCCTCATAGCCTGTGTTGTCTGATCCAATCTTGGCGTTGAAGTCTCCCATCAGTATGGTCATGTCCTTGGCTCCTCCTCTGTCTATCACTGTCTGCAGTTGTTGGTAGAAGTCATCTTTTTTCTCCTCTTCCGCATCATTGGTGGGAGCGTAGCACTGGATGATGTTCAGCTTGATGTCTTTTTTCTTGGTGATGAATTTGGCTGTGATGATGCGGGAGTTGACAGGTTCCCAGCCGATGAGTGCCCGCTGTGCCTCCGGTGCCAGCATCAGGGCCACGCCCTCAGTGTGGGGGGCTCCATCCTCTGTGTGTCCAGAGTACAGCAATTGCTCTCCCGATGAAAATCTCAGCTGTCCTGTCTGTAGCCACCTTGTCTCACTCAGTCCCAGTACTCCTATCTTGTAGTTCTTCATCTCTCTTGCTACTTGTATGGTCCTTCCTACTTCATACATTGTCCTGATGTTCCATGTGGCTACTCTCGTTGTTGTCCTGGGTGTTAGAAGGGGGGTCGGCCTTGCAGCTTCCTTTCGGCTTTCACTGCAATGCGTCATAGGTCTCCGGGATGGAGACCCTTCCTCGCCCAGGTGAATGTCTCGGTTTGTTGCTGTCGATGCTTCTGTAACGTTATGTTTTTTACAGGTAGGGCTGTTAACCCTACGCAAACCCGTTTAGCCTCTTGGAGAGGTGGTCCACATTCGTCTGACCTCTACCCTTCGACCTGTCCAGCTTGGGTGACCCTGCCAGGAGCATGTGCTCCTGCTGGCATAGTTCTCTGGGTCATTGAGGTACACAAGCCACTACCCCACGACAAGGGTTGGACCATGTAGGGGGCTGTGGTTCACGGCGAGCAATAAGTGCCCGTTGCTCCTCACACGCCCATACATTCAAACACGTTAACACTGCACAGACTCAAAAACCTTCAGCATGTGTCAAAATCACCATTAAAACCACTTCACCACCAAATGTGACAGTGCACCCCCTCCCTCCCAACCGCCCCCCCCCCCCCCACACACACAGAGGAGCAATCATATAGACCAACAGTAACTACACCGTGATGAAGTGAGGCGCTCAATGAACCGAGCACGGCAAAGTCAAAAGCTATACCTTCCCCTCACAATACCCGCACCATAAATTACACCCGCATGACGCTCAAATGGCTGTGTTAGCACGTGCATTTGACGTGCCAATTTACGAGTAGTAAATGCAGAACTTCCATTCAACGGCTTACAAGAATAACGGGCGGAGAGAGAGAGAGAGAGAGAGAGAGAGAGAGAAATCCGAAATAAACGAGGTTTTCACACACACAAGCAGAGAGCGACAACACCTGTGTATACACACCGTCGGTGATGGGCCGAGCGAACATTTATTTCGTGAGCATCTTGCGTTTGGCCATAAAACATCGCGCTGCCGCAAAAAAAAAAAAAAAAAAAAGCCCGATAGCTTTCAACTGTGTGCAATCACAGTTTGCACGCGTGTGTGTGTATCAGAAACTGTAAAATGGCCAAGTTATGTCGGCACTCGGGTAAAAGGAAAAGTTAGTGTGTCTTTGTGAGGAGAAGACGAGAGAGCAGAAGAAGACGGAGATGAAGAAAATGTCATGTTCGCGGATAACAGGTTTCTTACCCTATGGAGACGAATTAAACGTCGATCGATCAAGTTTTGGATGCGTCAAAGAAAAACTACATTGTGATTCTGTAAAACTGTGTGGCATCTATTCTAAGTAAACAAAGAATAACTGAGCGTAAAGACAGAGTATTTTAGAAGGTGCAGATTTGACGGATCTTCGTAATAACTTGCGGGACTCAAAGGGATTTAGCACATGTAGCTGCCATATCGGGGGGGGGGGGGCGGGGGCGAGAGAGAGAGAGAGAGAGAGAGAGAGAGAGTATAAATATGTTCACAGTAAAACGATCGAGGAAAAAGTGCACTAGCCACAACCAGGTATTACTGTGAATGATCACTGATTTACTAATCCTGCCCATAACGTTAGGAATAGAGAATTGCATGTAATAAACTAGGGGAGGGGGGAGGCGGGGGGGGGGAGGGGCGGGAGGTTGGAGTTAAGGGGGTGGAACCGGCCACACAGAGTCGGCGTTTCATGTTGTGGCGTTACCGAAAGAAACAGATGTTACACACCCGCATACTAATTGTTGCCAATTAGCATATTCCCCTCCTTGTCCGGCAAATTTATGACTCGGCACGGGGAAGGGGGGGGGGGTGGGGAGGGAGGGAGGAGAGGGAGAGGGGAGCGTGAGGGGGGAGATAACAGGCTGGCGTCATGTGTACACGTTGCGCAGTCAGTCCAACACACTACCACCATTGAACAGACTTTCTCTGTCTCACCCCCCCCCCTCCCTCCAGTCCCCCTAACTCCACCCTACTCCCACACCTGAACCAAAGCGAAGGTAGGAATTACTGCCAACATCAAAGCTTAAATTACCGGTAATTTTCCCTTCCTCCGCGGCCAACTCGGCTTGGTGGCGAGAACAGAGGTGTGTGACGTGCTATAAGCGCCCGTTTTCTGAACTGTCCCTTTGATTACAGTGAACGCACTGATATTTATACACGTCCACTCTGACGCGTGAAGTGGGCACACCATGCGACGCCGAGTTCCGTCCTTGACCGGTCAGAAGAATTTTGCTTATTTTTACTTACATGCAGAGAAAACGTCTTGACTTAGACGCCACCAACTGCCTGCATGTACGCAGTGGTTCATGAAATCAATACAACAATGGGGCAGTCATTTCCTGTCATACTGTTAAAAAAAAAAAAAAAAAAGCAACACAATAACATAAACAAACTAACAGGTTAAATGTGTTCACTGAAAAAGACTGTAAGTATCCAGTGTCAACTACCTGCCGAACTGAGAAGATGACTTAATACTAAACTACCGTGATGTTTCCAGTTACCGTGGTCGTGCTATTGTATTTACTAGGGATCACGTCAATTCTCTGACGAGCTGTCTTTAACAAAACAGTGTTTTAGTCATTTAGTCGGATTATACTATGGCTGTTACTGGCGTTTTATGTAATTTATTAACTCTGGTGCTGCTGCAGCTGGACGAGAGAGAGAGAGAGAGAGAGAGAGAGAGAGAGAGAGAGAGAGAGAGAGAGAGAGATATTATAGGCGAACTCTCCTTGAATGACTTTAAGTATTTGTTTACTTGTCGGTGAAGCCGAAGACAAATTTCCTTTTATTGTTTTATTGGACAGTAAAGTATCTGTATCCGTTAATATTACTGTTAAAAGTAAAGGCCGACCAGCAAGAAGAACATCTAGGGACAACCGGCAATGCTGGCGACACTACTAAAACCTCAGAGTCAACCAGAATCAGATATGATACAGAGACTGACGAATGACTTAAGTTGCTGTATATCCTTCTATACTTCAAGCAGGAAGATGCGAAACAGCGCCTGAAACAAACAGCTGCTAGGTGTACTATAAACTGGAAGTCACCTTACCGGGCTGAAATGATCAGGGTCGCCCAAACAGGAGAACGCGAAATGGTCTTCAAAAGCTTCCATCTCATACGCACGCACAGCTGAAATCATCGCAACCAACCAGCGGGCCAGATCCTACGAGTCAGCAAAGCGAAGATCACGGTCTGTACACGGTACACTCATTCCGTCTCATGTCTTGGTCAGCAAAAGAGTTTCCATTGACACATCCGAACTGGTACTGTGCTCAAACTTGTCATGCACTGAGGATTTCACATCTACACGTATTACTCAAGAAACGTGTCACTAACTCAAAGTAACTGGCTAGTTTCTGCAGAAGGATTTCCAGTCAAATGAAGGAAAAATAAAGTCGAGGCGCCTTCAACTGCACACTACACATGCATACACGCAGATTAGCCTGTTTTTACCGACAGGGACATCTCGCGTGGTGTCGCTACAAGACCAAAACGTTGTCCAAGAACACGAGACCCTATCCTGTCTGAACACTGCGCCCCGACTGCTGCAGGTTCAGTCCACCACATCACTCACAACTACTGATCTGATGGACGCAAGTCTACTCTATAACTGTGCAGAGGAAGCGACTTCGCTGACAACAAAGAGACTTTTCTGTTCTCCGTTGCCTGAGTAACAAACCATCAGATAAGACACTCCTCTGTCCCTAAGGCACCTGGAAGGGATTGGAACGCGAAACACTGCCGGAGGTGGTTCCGGTGTCACGAGGCAGGAGGGCCGATGCGCAGCAAGATATTGCGACTGTCATAACGCCATCCCTGGTCAGCGCTGATGCTCTTGACAAGCTCAGCCACCCTGGGTGGGCACTGGAGTGCGTGATCCGACAATCAGTTGCCTTGTTCCCCGCCAGCATGTGTACGCCGTCAAAATGTGCCAGCTAATGAACTCCCATCTTCTCTCCCTGCACGGTTGTCATCAACTCGCTAAACAGCCACCACACCATTACAGTCGTTTTGTGTGTTTTCCTCACACATGCGGGTAGGAAAAACAAGAACAAACAACACATACGGAAAGTGTTCAGCTTTGAGATGGGCCGACTGATGAATTTCAGTGTTCTCTCCTTACGGAACTGTCATCTACTCGCAAAACAGCCCGAACAATTACATACGGGTACTGACGGAAACAAATTCGGAAACAGCGTGCAGCTGTACAATGTGCCCGCTAATGAATTCCAATCATCTCCCTGTGAGCTGCCATCACTAAGCTACTCAGTCGCCACAATGATCTCTTTGTGTTTCACCTCACACATATACGGATAATAAAAGAAACTCCGGTGAAAGTCTCGACTCGAAGCACTAACACAAGAAAAAGCAGTATCATCACCAAAAAAAGCGGAAAGCCACAGTAAGGACTGACAACTCAGCCCAATGCAAATCTGCCCAAGACTGATTTCGTGGCGCTATGATTTAGCGACTCATTTACATTCATATAGAGAGAGCGGCCAGCCTCAATGATGGCAATCCGATACAGTGTGCATAATACGATACTTCCCCCTTATCGGGTCCACGTCTGGAAAAGTCTATCGAGAGTACATACGGGTCACCAAAGGTCCAGAGTTCTCTGGAAAAAAAAGGGCTCAAGCGCTGTGTCGTTGACAAACGTATAGACCCTTTTCACATATAACAGTAAAGATGCAACACCAACGTTATTAGTATTCACTATGCAGGCACGTTTTGCATACATTTGTACGATCGGACACTGGAAAAAGAGTGTGCGAGGATCAGTACTGGATTTAGTGGCAGGTAAAATTGTTGGCTGTACCTAGAAGATACCCAGAGAACTAGTAGATTGTGTTTTCACACAGCGAGCCTGACTAGTGACCTACCTGCTCCTCTCTTTTATGTGTGTCCTTCCGTCGTTCACCATAATAATAATGATAATGACGTATGCATACAGATATTACAGATAACTTTATTGTCCTTAAAACAGGAAATTTGTCTTCGGCTTCACCGACAAGTAGGGGAGATCATGAAATCACACAAGGCTTATGAAATCTCCTCCCCCCCCCCCCCCCCCCCATGCCTCCAGCTGCAGCAGCACCAGAGTTGATAACTTACATAAAAACAGTGCAGTGTGTCACGCAATAAACCTGTTTAAAAAAAAAAATGAAACACCTTTCTTGAACCGAATCTACAGAGCACGAAAGAGCTAAACTGCAGCCGCCCTGGACAATGCCTCTAAAACTATGAGTAGACCCACTCACGTACATCTGTTCTGGTAAAAGTACAGCCGCACCAATGAAAATAATAAAAACAAAAAAACAATCATCACTGTCTCCATCCAATGCTGGCATCCCGTTTCGATGATTACGGACCATTTGGGGGCTGATTTGGACCATTTAACGCTTTCTGCGCTCCATAGTAAGAGCCGACATGGCCCCAGTATGGGGTCGAGCTGTCAGAAACACGGCCGATACAATCTGGCATTTAGCACGGGCCGCTGACATTATGAGCACGGCTGGTCGGAGCAAGTGGCAGTTGATTAGATTATGACACTTGGCCAGTGCTTGGGGGAACAATCACGCGCGTACTTTGCACAGAGAGAGAGAGAGAGAGAGAGAGAGAGAGAGAGAGATTCGCCTACACACTGAAGTGAGTGGGTGACTGACTGAAATTCAGTAAGTGCACTGCAATTACGGAAAAGTCCAACTCCGTGATCGTGATCGAATCAGTATCGGGCACAGAAAATAGCCAATACTGAGCTACGGACAAATAGAAATTGGCAATTTTTCTGGTGGCGGATTTTTACTGTCGGCGCGATGCCCAACGTTCACAAGATTAATCTGCAGCTGCAAGGATTTTTTTTTCTTTTTCTTCTTTCTGCAGGGGGGGGGGGGGGGGGGTGAACATGTATGTAACCACCATGATATACTGATAAAACAATCTCGTACGACAGGATGTATAGAATTTCTGGAAAATGAAAATGAAAACATGTAGTCATACAGGGGCCACTGTTCACACACACACACACACACACAAAAAAAAAAAAACTAAAGCACTTTTCAAGCATCACTTGGAACAGTGAGTACTAGATAATGAATACCTCTGCCTCCAAACAAGAAAGTTTGTTTGGCCGTTCTTTGACAGACTGATGAGGGAACCCCACGGCCCTTTGTCACAACACTCCAGCCGTGGTTCGGTAAAGGGCATAACCGCCATGGATCTGATAAGCATTTAGGCCCTTTTGCTATTGGCGGCATACTTACCAGCGATTCTAAGAAGGCAGACATGGGTAGAATCTGGGTCATAATTGACTTCGCAAAGTTGACTGGAGCAACTTCCACAAGGCGTCCCAGGAACCAAACACTGTCGTTCAATTGTAATCCTTCACACAGCGACTGAGGGTCTTCTCGCCACTCGTCAATGTCCAGGCGACTGAAACACGTCTGTCATCTGACTGACGAATGAGCTGGAAGAGTTAATTACGCGAGGCTTGCGAGTCCTTTGGCATCCGGAGCGTTCGTCTACCCCACAATCTGTTTGAAATCAGCAACTACAGCAACGAACAGAACACTCAGCGACAATCGACTCCAACACCCCAAAATGTCAACGTTTTACGTGATTCCGTGCGTTATACACATTCCTGCTCACACAGGAAAGTCCAGATTCCGGATTCCGGCACTGTATCAAGCACTAAGCAACAACACATCCTCGATCGGCCAGTACAGGTTCGTGAAGA
The DNA here is from genome assembly GCA_018292915.2 of Batillaria attramentaria. Taxonomy (NCBI): domain Eukaryota; kingdom Metazoa; phylum Mollusca; class Gastropoda; family Batillariidae; genus Batillaria; species Batillaria attramentaria. The sequence goes on along the minus strand of JACVVK020000027.1, from coordinate 2,701,560 downwards.
ACTCTGTCGACATGGAGGTTCTGAGAAAAGGTCAACGACTCTTCGACCAGAGGTTACTGACTGACCCCTCTTAGTGGGGGGATCAAAGCCAAGCGGAGATACCAGAAACTGATAGAGCACACCTCAGGGCAATGTAAAGATTGGAGAACGGCGAGTTCTTGTAGCGGCTTGTCCCGGTTCTCCCAGACGGCGGTCTATACCGAGTTCTACTACGGGGTTCTCGTGTACAGGCAACACCAGCACCGGGGGTGTTATCAGGGTGATGTCTCTCTCTCTCTCCCCTCAGAAACTAGGTCATGCGTACATCAACGTGGTTTGTCCGATTCCAGCGCTGTACAACAATAACACTAGTCGCTTCTTTGACCCATATACTGATACAGCTGTCTCCCTCACGGGTTCCTTGTTCCCAGTAATGGTGTCACGCCGACTTCTTGCCGCTCTCCGATGACAATGGTGCCTGATTGACAGAACTGTCCGAGCTCAACTTCCTCTAGTGTCAGACCGCTTTTCAACGGCAGTCACACGCATAACACTAGTCGTGTCTGCATCACGACACGTCCTGCTCGTCAGTGAGAGATGCAATATGCCAACTGCCAAAACAAAGGTCCTGTTTTAGCACGGCCTTGTTTCCAGGATGATAGATCTCCTTGTTCGGGCCTGTCTTTCAGCTACGCCTCGGCCGGAGTGCCTTCAGCTTCAGAACTCAGCTCTGTGACACTGAGATCCTGGCTGGAAACTTCTTGTTGAGCGTTTGACTCTGCTGTTTGGCACCGGCGCTCCGAAGACAGATCTGACAACAGCTGTGTCTCCGACGCCTATGCTATATAGCGGCGTGGTTCCAACGCGGAGGCAAGTCGTCTTTCCACACACTTCCATGTGTCGCTCGTATATATCACTCCCGCGCTCCGCTCCCACAAAACCAGCAGGCAAACTTTGACAGGTTATGGCGGATAAAAAAAGAAGTAAATAAAAATAAAAAAGAGAGTATGCCTCCAAAGCGGACAGGATTTAGCGCCGAGGGCCGACTAGCAAGCAAAAGGCACTGAATGTAGCAGGGGAGAGGCAGGGGTCCCTGGGGGGCTGTGTCAGACATTATCAGGCCCGGCACTCAAAGACAACTTATTTCCCGGACCCTATCTGGGCCGGTCCACTTGCCCAGCCCTAGGAGGGGGGACGGCATGCAGGGACAGCCACAGATAAACAGGCGGGTCGTCATGGCAACCAACAAACCATGTTTTTACAGCCTTAAAAAAGGTGGTGAGGAACGGGGCGGTGTTTTGAGCTCCCCTCGACGTGGTGTGTTTTTCTATCTTGCTGTGTTTTCCAGTCGGGGAGTTAAAGAGAGAGAGAGAGAGAGGTGGCGGAGGCGGCACTTATCATCGGCCATCAGACATACAGAGAGAGACCAAGCTCGGATCACGAACCACCAACTCAACTCATCGCTTCCCTTGATCAAATCAAAACCCTTCACCCAGCTCCTGCAAATCTGGTCGGTGTGCTAACTGAACGTTGACTTCAAATGCTTTGACCCCCCCCCCCCCCTTCCTGGTCCTCCCCTTCAATCTTGTCTCTAGGGACAGCCTAATGAGGTCCCAACAGGGTTCCACAACCTGGGTCCTGAACCTGTGTGGCCGTTCCGACCCAAACTCCAACGCACCTTTCCACCTCATCCATCCATTCTCCACCGTAGCAATCTGTCCACACCATCCCCCCAAGACTCCCTCCATCCCCACCCCCAAGGCGCCTCCGTCCCCTTAAAAACCTTTGTCTAGGTGCAAATCGCAGGTTTGCTGCATTCCGAGTGCGCTGCCCACGTCGGGTACATTGTACCTAGAAGCATGCTCCGGGACATATGGGAAAAATATTAGTGGCGGGAGGCAGGTCCTTTTTTTCTCATTCCCCTGCAACGCTGCGCATCCACTGCCGCCCTTCTCTCCGTGTGTGTGCGTGTGTGTGTGTGTGTGTGTGTGTGTGTATGTGTGTGCAGGGGCAAAGGGGGAGGAAGCGAGGGGAGGAAGCGAGGGGAGGGGGGTGGGGGGGGGGTTGAGGGGAGGAAGGGTCACTTCATCACGGCCATACACACACAGCTGGAATAACAGTCTGCGTCTGGCGGTAAACTTCAGGTAAAAACCTCATCACTGATCATCAAACTGCCATTCGAAAATTTGCCAGTGGCGGAAGACATTTGACGAGTCTACATCACTCTGTGAGAGTCTGCCTGTCGTTGAGAAGGCGAAACAACAAAACGACCATACCCCCCCAAAAAAAACAAACAAAACAACAACAATAGAAAAACTATCACAAAATCACACGATAAGCAAACAAGAAAACAATGTATTTCTTCTATTATTAAAGACCCAGTCTTAACGCTCACAGATCATTCTGGGCTGTTTTCGTGGTGTCTAGCATGACACCACACAGACGCCTGCACAGTGACAGCATCTCAAATGCTGGCACTGAGCCAACAAAAGCGTACTCAATGCCGCAGCTAACACACTGACCACCAGTTGTAGCAACACTAACCGCTCCGTCGTAAAATCTGAATGTTCGACTGCTCCCGCATAGTATAAACGACACTGCATCGCATTAAAAGCTCTACTAATCGTCAAGATTAGAGTATTTCAACCGTCCAGGCGCACTCACAAGCGAAGCTGTTCAAAAACTAAGTGTGATTAGTAAACACGGAAATACCACGTCTAATGCACATTTCTGCTGCTTGCCAGATAATTAGCTCTTCCTGACACAGCTTGACTTTTTGTTTCTTTGTTGTCGGTGTTGTTGTTGCTACTGCTGCTGTGTTTTTTTTGTTGTTGTTTTTTTTTAAATGTTTTTTGTTGTTGTTGTTTATTTTTTCTTTTGTTGTTGGTTTGTGTGTGTGTGTGTGTGTGTATGTGTGTGTGTGTGTGTGTGTGTGTGTGTGTGTGTGTGTGTGTGTGTGTGTGTGTGTGTGTGTGTTTTTGTTTTTTTTTTTTGGGGGGGGGGGGGAAAGAAGTGTTTGTGGTACTGTTCTTGACGGTGGCTGAGCCAGCACTGGTGACGTCCCTACCTTCGTTACTAAGACACAGAAACAAAAACACGGGTGGTTGGGTGTTAGGGGGTTTAACGTCCTTTTCCACCACATACGGGTGATATCGAAGACGGGACAACGATGAAACAGCCAGCACAAATATTTGGCCGATTGGAAGTCCAACGCTCTACCATTCGGCAACCCCGGCTCCCCACAGAAACAAGAAGAGAAATGAACCTATATTTCTCCCTGCTGGTACACAAAGGACCGTGCCGTCTACACGCTCAACCGCCGACTCATTATATCTGCGCTGGAGACGCCACTGAAGCAGAAACAATCTGAAGAGAACTCAACCTTAACGATTACCCCCAAGCTTGCACTTTTTTTCCCCCAAAACACCTGCCGTTGCGTGATCTACAGCCATTTGCATCACACAGCACAAACGGGCACGCATCAGCTCATTACCCTCGGAGGTTTATGACTGGGGATAAATGAGCTATGACGTCGCTTGTTCGTCGTGGGGAATTGAAATACCCATCGTCGAAACAGAACGTTATTCTCTCTTCTTCAAAATTCACGTACGTGTGTGTGTGTGGGTGGGGGGGGGGGGGGGGGGGGGAGTGAGTGAGTGAGTTTTTAGGGCTTAAAGCTGCGCAAGCCACAAAGACTAATTCGCGCCTAAGTGCGTCTGCACTACATGAAAACAAAAATGTAACGTTGGGCAACTGGTGCAAACTGATCTACGGGGCAAAATAAACCTAGGACGTGCAGGAGACGCTGCACCTTCATGCTAATTTACCGAACTCCCGGTTACAAAAAAAAGCGTAGAAAGAAAAACAACAATTACAACTAGGTTAAACAAAGGTTAAACATACAGCAAATATTGCAACTTATTATGGCGGGGGGGGGGGGGGAGAGAGAGAGAATGTGTTCCCTCAAGCCCTGACAAAGGCTCCACAAGTGTCCTCAGTTGTAGGTACTTCCCTCGCGTCTTTATGGACTCCCTGTAGGCCGTTACAGACTCTGCAGATTCACCTCACGCCTGTTCAGTGTGGACGTAGACTCGCCATAATTATGTCCTCCTAGACTCCTCCCTTGCCCTAGACTGGAGAGACTTCTCGCGTGTCCTCACGGATACTCCCCTATGATGTTCACTCTCCTTGTGCCCCTAACTCCCTTCAACCTTGATGGAGACTCCCCTCACGCCCGTATACGGACTTCCCTGTAAGATGCCCTGAGTTTGCCCATAGTGAGTCTCCATATGCCCTTACCCTCACCACACCCATCAACGACTCGCCTCGTGTCGTTTTGAAGGCTCCTTTCTTGCCAGTACATAATACAGACTCCCCTGTAAGATGTCCCCAGAGTTAGTGAGACTCCACTTGGGTCCCCGCGTATCCATATGCCTTTACACTCCCAAAATACCCATCAACGACTCGCCTCGTGCCCTTCTGGAGGTTCGACCCATGCCAGTAGATGTACTGACTCCCTTGTAGGATGTCCCCGAGTTAGTGAGACTCCATTTGTGCCTCCACGCATATATGCCTTCATGCTTTCTTCGTATCCATCAACGACTCGCCTCGTGTCCTTATGGAGGCTCGGTCCATGCCAGTACATCTACTGACTCCCCTGTAAGACGTCCCTGGGCCCGCCCGTGTCAGTGTGTGGTGTGCCCATCAAGATGGACCTAGTCGTACAGACGCAGGCGTGCTGTGTGACTGTGAGCTATCAGCCCCAACAAAGCCCCATCGGAAGATAAACAGGCCGTGCAGGAGACAAGAGCTAATGAATTCAGCGCCATAATCACTCGGCCAAATTAAGCGACCCATGCGCCACGTTTGTTCCACGCCACATGTGGCGGTGACACGGGCTAGCACTCGGCTCATACAGACCACGCTAATCACAGCGGAGACGGAAAGGAAGAGGAATAAGACGGACGGGCACGAGAGGAGAGGAAAAAGCGGAGGTGGTGGGGGACACAATAGCGACTCGGGGCTAGAGGACGTCCATGCAGAAACTGAACAAGAGAAATCACAGCATGCATGAAACAGTGCATATTCAGTGTAAGCTGGTATATACTGGATTTGGTATTGGTGCTATATTCGTATTGTCCCATTACTGGGAGTACAGGTGTGTCGTAATGGCTAGTACTGCCAGATAAAACCTTCGACTAGATGCCCGAAAAAGCAATCCTCCGTTTTAATTTAAACCAACAACAGTTGTACTGTGTTGTCAAGATGGTCGTGTACAAATCCATGCTTCTGGAATACACACGTAAAATGAATGAATAAATAAATGTGACCACTAACTGAAGGGAATCACTGAAAAATTTCTAAGCACAGAAAAAACGACGACCAAAAAACAAACTACAACTCAATCTTGTCTTCAACAGGAACTGGGCAGGACGACCCACACGTTCTCCAAGCACAACTAAAACCCATCTGTCACAACGTACTCTCTCTCTCTCTCTCCTCTCTATCTGTATCGATAGTACTTTCTGGCATGGAACCCTTAATCTGAACAAGAACCAAGACTGTCCACTCTGACAAATGTCCATGTGGCACTGGATCCCAGACCCCAGGGCCCGTATGTAAAACTCGAGGTTAATTTAACCCGCCACGGCTACGGGCCTAACCCAGACTAGGACAAAAGAAACTCAAAAGCAAAATTAAAAAAAAAAAAAGGAAGCGAAGAAAGGAAGAAAAAATCCTTCTGTAACGGCTCTGGCACCTTCTTGGAATGGCCGGCCCGCTTCCTGATTTAAATAAAAAAAATACAACAACAAAAAATTAACCCTAGACCTAGTTTAGTTCGAGGTTAGACTCTAACCCGAGGCTAAAAGCCCTAACCTCAACTATCACATACGGGCCCTGAACACATCCTTCAGTCCTGTCCTGCCCATGATGCTCTGCAACGTCAAACCTGGCCTGAGGGCGCGGAGCTACAGGTACAGCTTTGGGGCAGCCGTCATGACCAAAACCGTGGGATTCGTCACGGCGACCGGGCTGCAGATCTGACGCAACTAGTCAAATCGACCGCACAACAACAACAACAAAAAGAACAGTGAAGGCAGAATGACCCACGCCAATTTCAGAAAAGCCTATTCCGTTTCATTCCCACAAAACAAAACTTCACTCCCATTTATAAACGCAAGTGGCGTGGCGGCGTCGTAATGTGGCTGTGAGTGTCAGAACAGATCACCCCCTTTCAATCGCGGAGCGGCAATAGACTCCCTCCCACCTCTATCTCCAAACGTTCTCGGCAAACACTCGAGCTTGTTCACGAGCGTGCGGCGGGCAGGCGCAAATTAAAGCCACAAGCGGAAAATCGTTCCATTAATGCCATTAAAAGGCCCTGATACAGACTCCATCCTGCCTGAAAGAGCGAGGCCCCAAAGCCCTATTCTATCGGGAACCATTTCACTTCGCCATCCAGACCCCAGTAGGGTGTATAGCTTCACCCGGACCAAAGCCGCGCTTGTACGCGCATTTGAAGGGCGAGTCCTAGTGAGCTCCTTTCACGGGCCAAGTCAAGTGGAAGGCAAGGCACTAAGCGAGCAAAAAGAGGGGACACGATGGGAGTTTGAATATCGGCAAAAGACTCCCATTGAAAACAAGTCCTCGATGGTGTGAAGGTAGAGGGGGAGATCCACTTCCCCTCCCCCCTTCCCCTCAAACACCCCCCACCCGTATCTCCCAGCCCCTAGAGGGGTCCCCGGCGTTTGGCAGAACAACGGTGACAAGGGGCTGTTTGTTGCCGGTACAATGCTCCAACTCCGGTCCTCCGCTGCTCCTCATTACTTATGGTCCCTGGGGCCCTACACACTCCCGCACCTTAATAGACTGGCGGCGGGAAAAATTATGTCCCCTCTTGGTCCCGGTTGCCTCCCCTGTAAACAAAATGAAGCCCGCAAGGCGGAGGACTTCCAAGTGCCTGGCCCCGTGGTTCGGTCTTTTCAGCCTGGCGCCCTTGTCATAAATACAGATCTACTAACTAGCGTTTCCGCAGCAGACCGGGGAAATGTGTGACTGAAATTATTTTTACAAACTACGTCCCTTGTCGACGGTTGCCTCCCTTGAGTAAGAAGCCAGTATCTTCGACAACAAAGTTCTATGCCTGCTAAGCATTATTTGTATGTTAGCAGACAGGGTGGGTGGGTGTTTGTGGGCTTAACGTTCTTCACCAGCACATACGGGTGATATCAAAGACGGGGCAAAAAAGCCAGCACAAATATTTGGCCCCTGCCAGGATTCGAACTCACGACCCGAGCACTTACTGGAAGTCCGGCAACGCTCCACCACTCGGCCACCCCGGCTCACCACAACCAGCTCCGGACACACCTCAGCAAGGAGCCCTGGGCCCGTAGGTAAAACTCGAGGTTAATTTAACCCACGGCTACGGGCCTAACCCAGACTGGGACAAAAGAAACCCCAAAAGAAAATTAAATACAACAAGGAAGCGACGAAAGAAAGACAAAAAACCTTCTATAACGGCATAGGCACCTTGCTGGAATGGACCCGCTTCCTGATTTAAAACAACAAAACAAAAACAAAAACCAGAAAATTTAACCTAAGAGCTAGCTTAGTTTAAGGTATGACTCTAACCCGGGGCTAAACTCCCTAACCCCCGACTTTTACATGCGGGCCCTGGGCAAGTTTTAACCTCGCCAATTTCTGCGTTCAAAACCACGCCAACGGTAACACGTCAGCTCTAAGCGTGTGTGCGGGGGACGGGTCGCGTAACTGTTAGCCTTTCCCTCCTTAGCCAAATGCCAGCAGCAGACGACAAGTTTGGCGACAAATTGCCACCTATGTCAGGCCGGCGGTGCGCACGGTAGCGGCGTTTGCCCAGAGCTCTGTGTATTGACTGGACAAAGTGACCGCTTGTCTGCCGTCAAACACTGTCTGTGTGCAGGCGTCTGTCAGCGTTAAGTCACTTGGAACAACGTTTACCTGCGTGTACGCTTCGACGCTGACTGAAAAAGTGGCATGCGAAGTGAACGTAACGCTGAGCGTACTGACCATCCCTTGTCCCATAAGTTGGTCTGAAGAAGGTAAACCATAAATCTGTTTTTTTTTTTAATCAATACACATGCTGACAAGCAAGGTATCGTCTGAATTTATAAGCAGAGACAAGCAGAGACGTGTTATGCCTTAAAGGCGATTTAGTTTCTTTTTAAATATAACCAAACACAATTTAAAAAAAAATAAAAACCCAATCAAATTTTCTGGATACTGACCTCATTGTTACAAAAACGACCTGTCTTAGAACACCACTCTGTCTTGGCGACCGTTTAAACAGTTTGGGGTTTAACAACAACCGCAAACAGTATTCCAGCTACGTGCATTTTTTTTTTTTTAAACTGTGTTGCAGTGACTTCACATACAGGCAGACCGCAACGACTCAAAAGTTTGAATACTGAGTTGTCCAATGTGATGTACATCTTTTCAAAATTCTGACAAACGTTTTGACATGCCGTTATCTCGAGCCTCACAAAAAGAATCGCATCTGTCTTTCTGGTATACTGGCGACATGCCAACACAAGTGGAACAATGCCGGCCTCTGCCAAAAAAACATTTCTATCCATTCAGACATGCGTGGAGAAAACATTTAGGATGTTCCTTCGAGCTCATTTTTCAGCATGTACAGCCATCAGATTCTATGGAAGACAGCAAAAAGCAATCGCAAAGCCTTACGTTGAATTCCAACTGCTTTATCTTTATCCCCCCCCCCCTTTCCACCCGCTCCCTTTCTTGGTTTAAACAGTTTTTATTCATTTTGAACAAATAGAAAATGCACTCACACAATTTCCACGAGGCCGAGCACAACAAGTTAAAAACTTATAAATGTGCTCATAAGTTTCTTCAGTCAGATCACCAACTGTAAAAGTTTATTTTTCTTTTCATTGTTTTGTTTGGCTACCACAGTCACCAACACAAGACACAGTGCTTATGTTCCAAAAATGCTCCCCCACATAATCTGATTTGCTGTAAACGTAATATTCGATAGGAAATCAGTTCCAAATACACGTATTTAGTGTACATTCATGGTTTGTAGTTTTGTAGTTGGACAAGCTGTTATGAAAACTATTAACGACGTAAGCATGCGTGCCTGGCTCGAAGAAAAAACTCAATAATCTGTACAATAATGTATTCACTCGTCTGTTTGGCATGACGGGCGGCCCGATAACATTTTATGACAACCAGATGCAGGCCTCGGTAAATGATAAACGGTTTCTGTTGAGATAGCGTCGCTTCCTTTCAACATTTGTGCAAAACCCCGGCATTTAATGGCCGTATAAACTAGGAACAACATCAAAGTTGCAGACAGAGACCAGTCATCAGCTGTTTCATTTGGAGTCTGACAAAACAGGTAAGGCAGCCTAGCGTAATATTATTCCTAAGCACAGATGTCAGATGTACAGATACGGCCATCACATACGACATTGCGAAAACAATCTTTGATGTGGCGAGGTCGAAATGCCCTACATTGCCACAGGCTCTGGTGTGGAAACACGTGTGCGAAGCTCATGACTGTCATCAGTCTCTTGGGGGAACATATATATATAAAACTGAACATTTCAAGCGGATTTCAGAGAATCAATAGACGTCACTGTACACAAACAACGTGTAAAATAAAATATTATATGGCCAGCTTACTAGAGGCAGGCGGTCATGACTGTCTATTCCAATTGGAGCATCTCCTTCAGGTCTGTTGTTGTTGTTGTTGTTGTTGTTGTGTGTGTGTGTGTGTGTGTGTGTGTGTGTGTGTGTGTGTGTGTGTGTGTGTGTGTGTGTGTGTGTGTGTGTGTGTGTGTGTGTTGGTTTTTATTTAAATTTTGAGAGAGAGAGAGAGAGAGAGAGAGAGTGCCTATGATTTTGAACGAGTCAATCGAAACGACTTCGCGCTAGACTGGGAATGTCTCGGAGTCTTCAATACAGAATCAGAATTGTTTATTGATAGGCCTTAGTCCCGTTCAAAGTTGAGAGTGACATCCAGAGTTGATCTACTTTACTTTTGCACTTTGGTTATTTCATGTACAAGTATTGATGTGTATAGATAAGAATGTCTTAAGCCTTCAATACAGATCTGGGCAGGCCATCCTCCAGAACTGTACTAACACACTAACAGGTGAGAAGGGAAAAGGCGGCGTGCACCCAATTAGCCGACAGCGCGATAGGGCCCGATAGCCCGACACACCTGTGCCGCTCAGAACGCCAATACAGCGTGTAACTACCAACGGACGGACGCGGTCTGGGGGCTTGGCACGGCGGGTACACACAGCCACAAACTGGAACTCCCGGCATGCAAACTGGGGAGCCGGGCATGTTGACGGTTACGGTCAGTTGGGCCATCAGCCCATCACGCCAGCTACAACAACCCGCCACTCACTGCTGCAACAACATCCTTCACTTGCTCCTGTCAATCTTCCCTACCAACAAGCTGTCGATCTAGTCGTCTTTTTTGGTTTAGTCCGTTGGATGATTCCTGACTTGTTTGTTTGTTTGTTTGTTTTCTCGTTTGGTTGGTTACAGGTTAAGTTTGACGTCCTTTTTCACAACACAGGCTGCTTTCAAAGACAGGGCAACAAAGGGATAATGCGAACGCCTTTTTTTCTGCTGAACAGAAAATGCTCACCAGCTGAGACACTGACTCACTCTCTCTCTTTTAATTCTTGAACTGTCGTTGCAAGGTTGCTTAATTTTTTTTTTTAAATTAAGCATGCTTATGCTCAAACCGTTTCTCTGTGTTTCCTCCAATGCAACGAAATGAACCCGTTTAAATCAAATAAATCTTTTTGAATCAACACTTTTTTCCCGGAGGACAGGAAACGCTGAATTTGAACTTGAAAATCTGAACTTGAACCGAAGCTTCTGCCAGTGTCGAACAGTTGGAAAATATTACTTAAAATACTCAAAACTAGAGTTCCCTGATGACTGAAGGTTCAACCACACACCAAAGCAGTTTCGATGGCTAGCTCGGAATGTCTACCACAAGCATCACTTATACACGTACACAGACCACAAATATGGTGACACTTTGAAATTTTGAAAAGACTGAAACTCAAGCAGTGGTGCTAGGGCACCGGCTGGGTTTCACAAGAGTGGAACACCCAACCAAACGAATCTTCGCAAGTGCTGGCCTCTCCTAGCACCCCAGAAGTAAAATATGAACCACTGGATTCAGTACTGCTGGCAGTACTGTATGACCCATGTTTTGCTTAACAAACGGAATTTCAGTCAGGGTAGGTTTAAAACAACAACAACAACAACAACAAAAACAAACAAACAAACAAACAAACAAACAAAAACACGCATTTCAGTCACGCTGACTAAAAACTTATTTTAGTCACCCAGGAATAACTCAGACGAGTAACTTCAGTTTGTTCTCGGTTCAAGTTTGGGAATGGTTGACCTAACCTCGTTCTCGTGACCCAAAGTGACCACGGTGATTTATCTGCCCTATGATCACAGTATCTCATTCCACACAAAGAACTCCTGACATCAGGTAACTAGCTTCCACTACGGTCAGATATCCCCCCCCTCCCCCAAATATAAAACAATCCCACCCATCACCCCTCTGACCAGAGCTACCCAGGTAAACCAGGTGGAACATGAGATGCTTGACCTCAACTCTGGGCGGTCACCGTCTTGACATGTCGTGTGTGTGTGTGTGTGTGTGTGTGTGTGTGTGTGTGTGTGTGTGTGTGTGTGTGTGTGTGTGTGTGTGTGAGAGAGAGAGAGAGAGAGAGAGAGAGAGAGAGAGAGACAGAGAGAGAGAGAGAGAGAGAGAGAGAGAGAGAGAGACAGACAGACAGACAGACAGACAGACAGACAGACAGACAGACAGACAGAAAAAAAATTCTGCTACTGTACGACGGAGAAGTAGAGGAAGACACCAGTCCACGCATGGACACTTCTTCTTTCTTCGCTTCGATTTGCTAACTTATTTCATCAAAACAAAATTGCGAATACAGTCCTGCTGGTATCATATATATATATATATATATATATATACCACCGCCATTTGGGGGAAAAAAACCCAACCTCTATAGGTAATTTGAATCTGAAGGACTATGAAAATCTAGTAGTCTCTACCTGTGCCTGAAGCAGCCACCGCACCCCTCCCACCCTCCAGACTGTAATCAAAATGTGACAGCTATTCTAGAATAAATACCGTCTGAACTTTTCAACCAGCGCTTTCCTTTCGTCGCTCAAAACTTACAACCGGAAACGGCGAGACAGAGGCATTCAAACCATTTTCAACGAAAACTTGTCAGCGTTCGAAATATATTTTCCCTCACTATGGCTAAGCTTCCAAACACGTATTCTCCCCCACCTGAGCATCGTGTCAGGCCTGTCCTACCGGTAGCTTCATTTTCCACAACGATGATCTACACGAACACAATGAAGGGCTTGTTCCTTTGTTGCTTTTTTTCTCTATACAACATGGGTTTCCAATCACTTCAAAACACGACGGCTGTTCGCATCGCAAGTCGAAAAACAATAACGTACGACCAACGATTCCATTATCATCCGCTACCGGAGGCAGTCTGATCTTCCTCGTCATTAAAAAAAAAAAAAAAAAAAACACACACACACACACACACACCCACACACACCCACAAAAAACAAGAAAAAAGAGAATCACTCAACCTCTGTATAAAAATACAACAATATTAAACAACGTACCGCCTACGATTTCATCATTACCCGCTTCCTAAAGCAGTCCGGATCTCCTGGTCACGAAAAAATTCGATCAGTCAGACTCCGTATGAAAATATTAAACAACGTACAACCCACGATTTCATTATCATCCGCTACCTGAAGCAGTCATATTTTCCGCGTCATAAAAAAAGCCCGCATCAGTCAACCTCTGAATAAAAATACAACAATATTAAACAACGTAAACCAAAGATTTCATTATCATCCGCTACCTGAAGCAGTCCCAATTTCCTCGTCATAAAAAAAACACACAAAAAAAAAAAACCGCGGAGAGGTCAACCTCTGAAAAAAGTCTCAACCCTGGCTAAGTCAGTCAACTTCAACACCATCCAACGATCCTGTATTCCTACGGTTGTACGATCTTTGCACCATCTGAAAACCAAAGCCCTGAAGTATTTATAAATTCTTCGCGGACACGGGAAAAAAAGCCAGCGTTTTCTACCCCGCATAAATCGCTAATCTCCCTTTAGACAGACGCTAATTAAAATAAGGATACTAACTGAAATTTAAAAACGTGTCTTTTCAAGTTCTCTGGTGTTAAGTGGGAAAACTAATCTGACGACACAAAGAAAATGTCCTCTGGATTTGCTTCCTACTCCGTCTCCCGGTGTGCTTTTATCGTCCTTTGTTTCCACTACACTCGTACGTCAGTGCAGACAACAATTAAGAGAGAGAGAGAGAGAAACCTCCACAAACAGAGCTTGTCATCCGGTATTCTCGCTTCCCTATTCTTTCCATGAACACGTTCCGGAGTTGTTGACGGTTACAATGGGATTTTTTCCTTCAGGGTATTAAAGGTATTGTCAGCGCGTGACATTTTCAGTACTTCACTAAAGCATGTTTTTTTTTTTTTTTTTTTTTTTTTTACCACTGCACGGAGCCGCTTTATTGGTATTTCTCAGAACCACTCAGCCAAAACTGAAATACTGAGCGTCAATTTATTTACGTATTTATTTACGTATTTATTTATTCATTTATGTAATTACTTATTTGTTCTTTCTATATTCTTTTTATTTCTTTCTCTTTTAAAAAAATCTGTCCTAAATGTGGGAAGCGCTGTCTATCTAAAGGTCTGAGAAATAGGCCAGACCGACAGGATATCAACAGACGACACTTAACGACACTTTAAAGGAAGTCAATCGATGACATCTGACTTCTTTGTTTGCACGTCCATTTGCTTGTTTGTGTCCCCCACAGAGAGAGAGAGAGAGAGAGAGAGAGATGATGATGATGATGATGATGATGATGAAACGCCCTTTTTTATTCAGGAAAGAGCATTTAGGCATTGCTGCCTGTCTTACAAGCTGTCCTGCTTGAGAGAGAGAGAGAGAGAGAGAGAGAGAGAGAGAGAGAGAGAGAGAGAGAGAGATGGATGAAATGATATTAGGATTAAAGGATTACCAAAAAATGTACAGGTAGGAATACGTGTTTTGAATCTTGTCTTTGCCACTCTTCGGGCGCTGCAGAAGTACAATAATTATTCAAAAGCACACGCACTACACAGACAAACACATCAGTACACACATAATTACCTACACGTAACTAAATGTTAGCCAGTACAATAATAAATGGAGAGTGAGAGAAATGAAATGAAATGAAATTTAAAAAAAACTTTATTTTCCAAGGATAAAAGATACAGGTACAAAGACGTGTCTTCCATCTTGTCGTTGCTGGACTAGGAATTTAACTACACTACCAAATTCACACACACAAATACACATATCTACATGAAACTAAACCATGACCAACGTGTTACAAAATAAACACAGGGCATACGACATTGTTAACAGGCAGAGAGAGAGAGAGAGAGAGAGAGAGGACACACAGACAAACACATCAGTACACACACAATTATCTAAACATAACTAAATGCTGACTAGTACAAGAATAAATGGAGAGTGAGAAATGAAAAGGGACTTTACTTTCCCAAGGATAAAAGAGACAGGTACAAAGACGTGTCTTCCATCTTGTCGTTGCTGAACTAGGAAAACTGCACTACCAAATTCACACGCACAAATACACAGGTCTACATGGAACTAAACCATGACAAATAAACACAGGGTATACGACATTTTTAGCACACACACACACACACACACACACACACACAAAGAGAGAGAGAGAGAGAGGACACGAAACAAGTGGAGGGCAGGCTGCTTGCGTGCATCATGTCATGGCCGTGTGCTTAAAATCGATGACAGCATGGTGGACAGTACGGTGGCGTGCACACCTAGCACAAATCACCACAAGCCATCAGACAGCCAGCAACAATCGGCCGCAGGTTCTAGTTTTAGTTCTACATGCCCCACATACACAGTACCCGCCCCCCCCCCCTTTCAATCCCACCCCTCACCCTCTTCTACTACCCTTATCCCCTACCTCAACCCTAAAAGGAAAACACTGCTTCGCTAAAAGTGGCGTAACCCAAATCCTGCAATGCGTGTCATGCTCAGTCGGACAGGTGTCTAGAATTTCAAGCGGAAGACACTGCATTGGTCCCTCCCCTCCCTCCTCCCTCCCCTGCGCTCCCCAAACCCCTATCCCAACACGTTGATCAGAAAACAGAATTTCTATGAATCATACGCCAAATCCCACTTTACATACAGGTCCGCATTATTGAATCCCGTGAGTTGTTTTTTTTTTTTTTTTTTTTCCCCTAAGTTTACAAATGGACATTTTACAGGAAAACAACCCTGTTCAATATCGCGCTCTGTATCGCAGACAGGATCTGTTTGTTTGTATTGATCTGTCCATCCGTGTGCATTAGTTTTCAGTCGCCGTGTCCCGTTGAAAAATGACTTCTGTGACAGGAAACACATTGGAGGTGTGCCCACATAAAATTGCACGCTTTTGTCTCGGCTAAAGCTCTCTTTTCGATTCGGCTCGCTGGGTTTTAAGGGGTGGTGGCGGTAAGGTTAGAACGTGTGTGTTGTGTGTGTGTGTGTGTGTGTGTGTGTGTGTGTGTGTGTGTGTGTGTGTGTGTGTGTGTGTGTGTGTGTGTACGTCAACACAAGTCAAGAGCGGGCTTTCTTCATCCTATACCCCCACCCCACCCCCCAAGTAAGATATGACAGGCACTGTTTAGCCCTAGCCAGGCAAGTATACATCACGATTTTTACACCTTAAATATAAACCGCACCACAGAAGCAAACCCTCTGCCAGTATACTGTGTATTCGTGGAACCAAGCATGTGTATACAACATTAAAACAAAACCATCCGACCATAGACTATGCCCACGCAACATTCGCCATCCGACCATAGACAATTCCCACGCCAACTCAACCATCCGACCAGAGACTATTCCTAAGCAAAATTCACCATCCGACAATACATTATTCCCACACAAAATTAACCATCCGGTCATAGACTATTCCCACGCAAAATTAACCTTCCGACCATAGACTATTCCCACGCAAAGATGTTCTCACTGGTCTCGGCGGCTGCATTGCCGACCACCAAGTTTCAAATTCTGGTACTTACAGAGGATGAAAATCCCACTGACTAAAACATCCTGTGAAAAGGACTTTCAGCGTGCTAGAAAAAGTCCAGAATACACAAAAGATTAATAATAATAATAATAATAGAGCGCAATAATAACTTCGTACTGTGCAGGCTCTTTAACCAACTTCTTGAACTGGCTCAAAGCTCCACGAACTGAACCCAATGCGCAAGCTCCCGTGAATCACGCATATTTACTCACACACTGGACATGAACACATTACAATCACGTAGTGCGAAGGGTCAGCTCAGCAATTCATTTTTCAGAATTTAAAACTGCAGAATTTTTTTTTTCACATTTTGTGGGCTGAACATTTCGAAAGCGAAAGGAGAGGAAGCTGGAGTACCCTGGAGTACCCGACGATCAGCCCGAATGAACGGTGCCATACACGAGAAGAAGAAAAAATTCTTTGCCCCGAGTGGGACTCGAACCTGACCTCCCGGACTGGTGGCGAAGTCTTAACCACTAGACCACCGACCGCCCATAAACACACTTACACGACAACAGACAAGACAAATGTACTCCAAAATCTGCCTTCAAATCCACAAACCTAACACAACCACAACAGTTACTCTACTTATCTCGACAAGTTCGTGTTTTGAACCTTTTTGGTATTCACCTCTTCTTATCCTGTGCACGAAAACGTTGTGCATATAGTGTCAATCTATGCACATTTCAGTTTGCTGTCTCTAACCCGCTCTCACGCTCACAGGAACTAAAAACGTATGCTGCATGCTGGTGACATTACGGGAACAAAAGCGTGCAGCCATAACACCAGATTGCTACGAGTGGCCCCCATAAAAAAAAAGTCCGTGACGTGTATAATACAATATGTGCCCTTACCGATGCCATGCTTTACATATTATACATTCCCAATCTCTGGCGGGGGCACAGCTGCAAATGACACACTTGCACAGAGCACAATATGAATTTTACAATACCATTACCCGCCGTATTTATCTCTTAGCGCCAGGCTTTTATGAACTATGGCTTCGGCAGCACGCAAAATGAGAAGCCAGTGACGGCGTCCGGTGACAGCCAACTCGTATCGCACGTTTTCCAGCCTGCGGGTTTTGCGCGCGCGCGCGCGCGTGTGTTAGTGTGTGTGTGTGTGGGGGGGGGGGGTGGTTGTTGTTGTTTTGTTGTTGCTGTTGCTGTTTTGTTGTTGTTGTTGTTTTGTTTTTGCTTTTTTGTTTGTTTTTTGTTGTTGTTTGTTGATTTTTTTAACCACAATAAGTATATCATAGTTATAATCAAAGTTATATATATCTATCACTGTATCTGTATAGGCTGAACAGTACAGTACCAGTGTATGGGCGTTTTAATCTCAACACCATTGTGTACACTTTAATTTACTGCTGAAAACGAAATCGTCGCCATTTTATGGGAAAGTTCATAACGAGAGAGTTTTAACACTGAGAAACATAGGCAGAAACTGCACGAACATTTTCAAAACGCGTACAAATACTCAAAGTTGAAAAGAATCAGATGCAGAATGGCAAGTTACTAACTTTGCCAAAAAAACGAACAATACCTTGGGTTTTTGGGTTTGGTTGTTAGTTGTTGCAGTTATTGCTTTTTTTCAGTGACTGTTCATATACTACGTGCGAACACATAGATGAAGTCATTTCATTTCTTTTCCACACTGTGTAATTAGTTTACTTCTGTGTGACTTGTCATTCAGGTACATAATCGGTGAAAATAAAATGACATTCACCTGGTGATTTCTGAGTCACTTTTTTTAAAAGAAAATATTCCGGTATTTTTTTTCTCCATATAAAGAGGTTACTTTTGGAAAATATTATTTCAATTTTTTTTTTGGACACTGAGGTTATTGAATTATTATTAATGATAATTATTTATTACAAAACTGAGTTGTGTCAGAAAAATGTGGCATAACAATTAATTCTGAGAAGCTTTGGTCTACTTTTAAATACACCTAAATTCACAAAAATATAACAGTTACATAAATAAAATAGGTTGGGACAAGTGAACAGTCAGGAAATTACCGTTTTAGTTTTGTGACGACCCTACTAGGAAGGAGGCGAAGGAGACCAGAAAATAAAAGAAGAAATATTCAGGGTGGGTGGGTGTTTGGGAGTTTAACGTCCTTTTCAACCACATTAGGGGTATTATCAAAGACGGGGCAACGATGAAAAAGCCAGCACAAATATCTGGCCCCAGCCGGGATTCGAACTCACGACCCGAGCATTTGAAGTCCAACACTCTACCATTCGGCCACCCCGGCTACCCAGAAATATTCATAGTGACATATAATGCTAATTTACTCGTTATCAGGAATTCCTCTTTGACTCCAGATTTTCAGTAGTGAGTGCGTGTACACAATTCAAATCAAATTAGTGGTCTACCTATTCGCGTGGAATGCAGCCAGTGGTGAGGGTGTAGCAGTTTGTTGTAGCTGATAATCCTCAAGGGATGTCCTCGTTTGATGATCCGTGGAAGTGTGTAGTTCAGTCACGGCACTGCCACGGTGTGTGTACTCCGCGTGTACACAGATCCAACGATCTCTGCGGCACTATTCCCCCATTCAGTGCTGGCCTAGTTTCCAACGGGTTCCCAACTCGGGTGTCACGAATACACACACGGCAAGGCTCGACTCAGCTCCACCGACACACAGCACACTCCGTGCACGTCATATCGTATTGCCAGTCCCACCGACACAGAAGCAAGCAGCGCAGTACTCCAGTTACGAACACTGGTGTCCGAGACAAGAGACAGAGACAAGAGAGAGAGAGGAGTATTACCGTCTCTGCTTCTGTCTTGCTGCCAACCAACCACTCTTGTCTTGTCTCGCGTGCGTGGTTGGAGAAGGAAGGGGTATCCAAGCCCGTGTGTGCAGCGGGTGTGAAAAAGGGGTGGATGGACGGATCTACTATGCAAGTATAACACCACCCAGTCAGCCAGCCAGTACAAGAGCACGCGGCGCACGGTGACTGCACCTTGCCGCAGGCAGTTGACAGTCAGTCGGAGCCGCTACAGCACGTAATTTCAGTGGGTGACGCTTGCACACACACACACACTCAACGCACACCTCGAGTTATTTTCTGGCACTGCGCCGCCGCACGGATGGGTAGCGGCAACAGGAAGATACGCTCAGGTCGTCGAAGAATGTTTGGTGTCTGGTGGAAACACCGACTTAGCCAGCACGACCCAGCGAAGAGAAAGGAAAAAACAAACAAACAGTAGCCGCACTGAAAGGCCGTGGAATGACAACACTGCCACAGTCTGCCGGCCTACTGATACCGCTGACAATGACACAAGCCGCAGTTTACACGATCTCCGTGTCCATGCTTCGCAGCCAGCTCTCATCGGCTTGTATCGCCCACCACGTACGAATGCACCAACACACGCAAAAGACTCAGGCCCGCGTACGCACCGACCAACAGAGAGAGGAGAGGCCGTATGACCCTCCGTGAGATAGAATGGCCGGGTAGCGAATGTGATACTCTCCCACCATGAGGGGCGACTAACCAGCTCTTCTCTCTCTCTCTCTCAGCCAGCCTCTCTCCCTGACTGGCGCGGTGGCGGTCATGTGTATTAATCGATAAATATTAATCACTTGCCGGGATGAGCGACCGCTCGTGTAACGCGATACGGGCTGCGCGCTTAGCCATTGGCTACAGCCGCACGCGGGGTGCTGGCAAGGGGGCGGTGCTACGGCTGACGGGCGACGGTTGGGGGCGGAGCTAGGGCGACATTGTTGCCGAAAACTAGACAGCTAACGGGCTCTCTCTCTCTCTCTCTCTCTGACGTACGCGAATTCCCACAGAAGAGAAACGTAATGTGACTATACACCTGTCAAATACAAAGAAGCTAACTGTGTTCTGTACATACATGTCATACAATCATGCACTACTAATACGGCGCTAGGTTCTGCTTTCGCAGGCTATACGTGGAGTCGCATTTCTTCATTTTTTGTTTGGTCGTTGTTTTGGGTAAGTTAGTCCAAATACGGGTTAGTGCAGTGAAAACAGGGCAAGAGTTTTCCTAACACCTGTGCCGACAATACTTGAAATCTACTTTCTGGTGTCAGCTGGATGATTTCTTCTCACTTTGCGGTTGTTGTTTTTCTCCTTCAATTCCATATAATTTTAGTTAACATCCCGGCTGGACGCCAGTACTGTGCCGACGTTTGCCTCGTTGCCTCGCCCGTAGTGTGGTGTAAGTTAAACGTGCAAACCAGCGCCCGCATGTAAAAAGTCGTGTTAGGGAGTTTAGCCCCGGGTTAGAGTCTAACCTCGAACTAAACAAGCTCTAGGGTTAAAATTTGGTTGTTGTGTTTGTTTTTTTTTAATCAGGAAGCGGGTCCATTCCAGCAAAGGTGCCTATGCCGTTATAGGATTTTTGTTTGTCTTTCTTCGCTATTTTTTTTTTAATTTAATTTTCTTTGGGGGTTTCTTTTGTCCAAGTCTGGGTTAGGCCCGTAGCCGTGGGTTAAATAAACCTCGCGTTTTACATACAGGCCCAGCTCTACACTAAAGTTTGTGAAATGAATCCGTCACGGGGAGGGGGTGGGGGGGGGGGGTAATCAAAATGGACGACCTCTGACCGTACACACGGATGGTGCTTCACACGTTTCCACGACGCTTGCTCTCATTTAAAAGCCGTTAAAACGACATGACAAAACCCACCTATCTAAAACTGATTACTGATTTACTCTGCCCTTCCACACGGTGTCACCTTCGGCTGCTTGTTGTGAGATACTGTTTAAGTTTGAATGTTCCCTGTGAGTCTGTGTGTATGAAAGTGGTGTATGTAGTTATGATGTACGGCGCTTAGAGCCTGTTTCATTTCATGTATAGGCGCCTTATAAGTCGTCCTTCTTCTTCTTCTTCTTCTTCTTATTATTATGAGCATATTATACAAGTCAGTCTTCAGATTGTCCGGCGTAACGTACTAGTGCACGTGCGTTTCTGGTTGGTAAACAACGGCCCCTTTCACTGAATCGTTCTACCCCACAACCGAATATCCAAACAGTTTTTCCGGTGCCGGCTGCGGCGTTTTGGGTTTGGAAAAACGCGGTGCAACTGATGGCGTGGGAGTTCGTCGATTGACGGTGCACTGATTTGGAGCGGCATAGCACCTGGGAAAACGGCCGTCCATTCTGTTTCATCCCCGGTGTGAATGGTAGCTTGTTTACAGTGAACATTCGCTATTTTGCCCTAACACAACAATATACAATGAAAGCCTGGCCATCAGTTCAGGTCGTCGGAGACTGTTCGGTGTCTGGTGGCGGAAACACCCACTTTCAATTTACAGAACGTGTATATGATATGGTTTTATACCCAGTCTTTCGTATGCATAACTGTATATATTATAATGTACCAGCATGCTGAGCGGCGTTTTACCAGAATATGGACAATAAATATCTTGAACCTTTGCCAGGAGTAACCGGTGCACAACTCTGTGAAGAGGAACTAACGCAACTGTACCGGCCAGAGTTACATTTACCCCCCCCCCCCCCCCGCTCACCCCCACCCCAACAACAACAGTGAACTACACTGGAAAACCTACGTCAGTATCAAATAAACTCTGAAACTATGTTCGAACACTACAACTGACTAACTGCGCGCGCACTGAGTATGTAGGCCTACATAGTACGTAACCGGCGGCATGGCCGGAGAGGGCAAGGTCCGGCGAAATATTTGTGCTGGCTTTTTCATCGTTGCCCCGTCTTTCATATCACCCGTATGTGGTGGAACAGGACGTTAAACCCCCAAGTGCCCTACGCTACCCGTCAAAATACAGGCAAAAATACAAAATACCGTCCGTCCTTCAATCTGTACATCTGTTTATCAACAGCCAAGAGAGAGATATAGAGACAGCAGTGAAAAGCAGAGAAATACAGGTAGGTTTGTTTGTTTGTTTGTTTGTTTTCATTCGCCGAACTCTGTGTGTGTGCGTGCGTGCGTGCGTGCGTGCGTGCGTGTGTACACAAACTGTTGCCAGTAAAACACTCTCAACACAACACGCGCTCTTGGAATGAAAACACACTGCTTAGAAGCAGATACTTAAACAGATATCTCTGACAAAAGTACTGAGAAAAAAAATGGCACATATACATGCACTCTTCCAGTTCACTGTATTACGAATACTTTAACTAGATTACTACCTATATAAAGATGCATTCTTGGGTCGTAAAGTGGGGAGAAAGTCACCTCCCGGCTCAGGTTTTCCCTTACAGGATCAAGTCAAGTTTACTCGATTTTTCCTCGTTCCAAAGCTGGGGTAAAGTTACGCCCGAACTTGAATTTCACTGCTTGTTTCACCTTTCCTGTTACAGCACGCATTTATACTTAGCGTGAACAGTACAGCCAAAGCTTCAGGAATTATTTAAGATCAATAAATGTCCCAGGTCTCAGAGAAAGAGAGAGGAGGGGGGGGGGAGAGAGAGAGGAGGAGGAGGGGGGGGGGTGTTACTCATAAAGTGCACACAACGTGCGCACATTACTTTTATAATGAAAAGTACGCGGAGGTCCCGCGCTCGTAGTGCGAAATCTACTTACGCATGCTCAGAGTGTCAGCCGTCAATACCTACGACGTGCATGTTACAGCGTGTGGAAACCTTCTCATCGAAAGGGCTGACTCTATGCACCTGAATAAGTCACCTGGGTCACAATATACCATCTGATACCACTGTATAGTGACTCTGGCCTGCTTCAGTATATGTTGTTCTAGAAGTGTACCGCGTACTGAGCAGACGACGTTAATTGGTTGCGGACTGAGGACCAGTCAGACGGCGCTGACTTATGGCTATTTTTAGCAGCTTTGTCGACTGAGTCCAAGTCTGTTCAGGAATGGACCGTAGGCTCGAAGAAAGTTGTATTTCTCTCATATCAGATACCACAAAGTCACAAAAACAGTCACAATGGCCAAATAAAACAACCTTCTAGCTGACAAACAGAGCTTCGAAAGCGAAGCGGCAGTTTTTCATCTCCGCGGTGTTACGAACACACACAGGCTTTAACTATTCGCTAGAGCAGAAGCTACTGACATGTCATTGCTTGATTGACATCAAACTTCTGCCGGATAAGCGCAACTCAGTCAGTGACAAGAGACACAAGCTGCAAAGTCAGTAGATGTAGGTACACACACTGTCATAATAAGACTGTAGAGAAACCACACTCAGAAAAAAAGAGAATTGTTTCTCTAATTAGCTCTCTTGCATTTTGCCCTCCCTTCAATTAAAACGACTGAAAATCGTTTGAAGTGACACCCGTCTACTGCCAAGATGAGAAAAGAAACAAGGGGGAAAAACTCCGGATCAATACCAGACGACAGCCCGCCATCTACCGGAAGATGGCGGCGAGTTTTCCCGCTCGCTCTCTGTACAGATATCATCTGGATCATACACGAGGCTTTGTCTGGGTTTCTGAAGGAGTAGTTCACTGTCTCAGGAAAGTACTCAAGGTAGAGAGGAAAATTTTCTGGAATGAATGAATAGACTACACACACGTACTGACTACGCACACGTACTGATTAGCAGCACTGATCTAGATAGCTAGCTCTCTCTCTCTCTCTCTCTCTCTGTGTGTGTGTGTGTGTGTGTGTGTGTGTGTGTGTGTGTGTGTGTGTGTGTGTGTGTGTGTGTGTGTGTGTGTGTGTGTAGTGTATGCCTGTGTGTGTGTTTGCTGTTGACATTACTTTCTTTTTTTTTTAAGCGACGAAATTACACTGGAAAAAATAGGGAGGGGGGGGGGGGAGATAGTAAGCAAGGAAGCCTAAGTTGAACCCGATACTGATTATTCACAAATAATCAGCAATTTTAATGTTTAAAATATAATACGTCTTCTTGTATTCGCAGAACTTTTCCGCCGAGTACACGGGGGGAAAGCGAAACTATCGGTGAAGCAGGGTGGGTGTTTGTGGGCCTAACGTCCTTTTCCACCACATACGGGCGATATCATAGACGGAGCAACGATGAAAAAGCCAGCACAAATATTTGGCCCCAGCCGGGATACCAACTCACGACCCGAGTATTGAAAGTCCAACGTTCTACCATTCGGCCACCCCGGTTCCCCCCATCGGTGAAGCAAGCCACACAAAAGACAGCGTACACATGACAATAGGCATAAGTTTCACTTTTCACTTGCCCCCCCCGTGTCCTACGGTCAGACTGTGATGTATCCCTAACTTCATGAAACGCCTTGAGGCAGCCAGCGACTGATTAAGAAGCACCATCTTTTTGTCTTAAAAGCCGGCACCGTTGTCTGTGTCGATCACTCGCCCGTCTGATGGCTTCTAGCGGATGCCGCGCTACACGACTAAAACCTCCCTCACTAGGGACGCAAAGAACGGGTGGACGCATCACGGAAGAAAGAAGAGAGAGAGATGGGGTGGGGGAAGGGATGGGGTATCATCAAAGAGTTCGCGACAGGAGACAAAAAAAAAAAAAAGCAGACAGTTACGTCTGTGCGCGCGCCATGGCGCACACACACGCACACACACACACACACACACACACACACACACACACACACACACACACACACACACACACACAGTTGTCTAACCAAAGGGTCTCCGAAGTAAAACATCAACAGACGACACTTAACGACACTTCAGCACATCTGACTTCATAGTTTGTACGTCGTTTTGCTTGAATGTGTCCGCCACGGAGAGAGAGAGAGAGAGAGAGAGAGGATGTTTTTATATTACTGATCAAAAAGATACAGGTACAAAGACCTGCCCCAAATTCTGTCCTTGCTACTCTAAGGATATTAGACTACCATATCCACACACACACACACACACACACACACACACACACACACACACACACACACACACACACACACACACACACACACACACACACAAGCGATGGTGAAACTTCGCCTGGATGAGACACGACAATTGCTTCAGATGAGGACACAGCCCCAGTAACCGAACTCGTGTGGTGATTTGTCTTCCGACCTCCGATAGGGCATTTTCTGCAGGAATTGTAACTGCACACTTTGTCACACATTATGCATGCAAAGGCTAGAGTCAATATACACAAAATGGCAATCGCATATCTGCACACACGCGCGCGCGCGCGCACACACACACACACACACACACACACACACACACACACACACACACACACACACACACACACACAGAGGAGAAACGGAAAATAGGTGTGCTGAAAAGTTTTGGCGGCAAATGAATGAAAAGATCAACAAATATAATCCGACATGAAATAGCATTTTGAATGAAAATGCTCACTGACAAACTGAGACTTACCCCCCCCCCCCCACCCCCTCTCTCTCTCTCTCTCACACACACACACACACACACACACACACACACACACACACACACACACACACACACACACACACACACACACACACACACAATTCGTGAACCACCGTTGCAAAGGTTGCTTTAACTGAATTTGTTTTTATTGAGCATGTCATAAGTACGTATTGTTTATGCTCAAACTGTAAACGTGGTTTTATTTCGATGGCCAGTCTACACAAAACAGAAGTATTCTGAAGTATTCAGGCGGTGGCAAAAGGCCAGAAGCCTATATATAGCCTCCGCCTGTGAACATTCACAAGGGTAGTACGGCGAATACTGTGACAACATACAACATGATAACAACAATGAACAGACAGGAGAGGGAGGGAGAGGGAAAGAGGGAAGAGCCCGCTCAAACTGTTTTTTTTTTTTTTTTGTTTTTTTTTTTTTTGTACTTCCTCCTCTACAAAATAAATCTGTTTAAACCAAATGTAATCCGAAATAAAAATGACAAGATGACGAGCCTCCATTTTTCCGCAAGCTGACTTGAATGGAAAGGGTTGTAAAGCCTTATAGCAGTAGCAGTACACCCATGCACTTTGAGACACGGACAGAACGAGCGAAGCGGCAGGTTGAGAACAACATCTGTGTGCACTGACGTGCAGTCGATTCCGCGGGCCGAAGATCACCATCATGCATTACACCGGGAATCACATCTGCATCTGTTTGTCGGCCACCAGGTGTAAGGTGAATTCTGATAAACAGACTACATGACAACAGCAGGTAGCGACGAGTCACAAGCGATAGGCGTTACAAACACTGTCCAAGGTGGTTGTTTTTGTTGTTGTTGTTGTTTTATTTCCCAACTACAGTGACAGGTAAGTCAGAAGGTACAGGAGATCTTAATATAAAAGCTGTTGCCAAGAACCGCATTCGCAGACATACGAGTTATATCATTTCATTATTGCTTATTTCATACGCTGGTCGATTGAGGGAGCCGGCCGGGGTGGCCGAATGGTAGAGCGTTGGACGTCTAATGTTCGGGTCGTGAGTTCGATTCCCGGCTGGGGCCAAATATTTGTGCTGGCCTTTTCATCGTTGCTCCGTCTTTGATATCACCCGCACGTGGTGGAAAAGGACGTTAAACACCCAAAACACCCATCCTGGTCAGTTAGTTAGTTAGTTAGTCCCCGCCACAAGTGATCGGAGACGACCCTAATGGGCAGGTTAGAAGGGAAAAGGGCGGCTACCGTACAGGAACAGTCCAGCTGAATGCTAGTAAACTCAAAGTCGGCCACAGACAAGTTAAACAAATGGCACAGTTCATACAGCCAGAACAAATGGGCGACGTTAGGAGAAACGACAATTTTTTCACTCCCCCCTTTTCTACACTAAGCGATGTATGACTGAAAAAGATCAGTGGGTCTAAGGCCTCCGCACCACAGACCGGCCGCGCTTTATGAGCGTTCTAATCTTGGCCCAACACCGTCAACGACATTAAAAGTAGGTGGAATAATTTTGTCGCTACTAAATCATGCGACATTGGCAAGAAAACAAACATAATTACGGCTAACGCCAAACCTCAAGACCATAAATTCAATGCAGACTTCTTCTTTGTTTTTATTACGACGAAAATAAATAAGCAACCGACACTATGCTTGGTCGCACGTGCTTCACCATCGGAGGCCTGTTCTAAAGAATACCGTGGATTTAGTGGATTCAACATGCTGCGTACCTCAGGGCGGGAAAAATCGATGTGAACTCTACACAGTTTGTTTTTTCTGCCACGAGCCGATGGTATCAGACAATCTGACGTGATAAGTCTCCTGTCATTTATCATACCTGCCGACAAATTGAAATGATCGAGCTGCTTTAAAAAAAAATAATAATAAATTTTTAAAAAGGGCGAGCAGAAAAGGAAGGTTGGTTGGTTGGAGTTTAAGGTCCCAGCCACAAAACTAACTGGAGGCGGCCCTAACGGGCGGCAGGTGATGGGAGGAAAGGTACAGCTATCCTAACTGGAAAGTCCATGGGAATACTATTCAATCCAGACAGACCAGTGACAGGTCGGGGACGTTTGGTGTGTCCTTGATTGAGATGGGCAAGTTACAGAAACAGACCAAGTCACTCACTCAACGCGGGAAACGGGCGACCAGACGTGAAAAGGTCCCTACCATTTATCATACCTCCCGACAAATTGAAATCATCGAACCTGGAAGGGACGCGGGGAGAGGGGGGTAGAGAAGGGAGTAACAACGGCGTGGGGAGGGGGGGGGTTAAGGCAGTGAGGGTGGAGGTGGGGGTGGTCGAACAAGCCCCCCAAAGAAAAGGCCATCACGAGAGAGCGTGCAGACAGCGACTGTGGACAGATTAAAGCGCCGAAGACAAACACAGGCCCCAAGGATCGCGCTACCGGTTGAGAGCCGCGCGCCGCCACCACGAGAACCCATCGTCGGCAATCGTGGCGACACGCAGACAGGGACAGCCGCGCGTGCGCACGCCCCAGCTGTCCCGTTCTCACAACATGCCCCCCGCCGAATGAGATTAGCACAAACATAACGAGGGAATGTATTGACCAATGGGCTTAGGGTCGATGAAAAGCTTCTTCCTGCTGCCTGGCTACCCCTCCCCCCGTTCAGGGTCCTCGGCTGACAATGTTTAACGCTCTCTCCTAAGTCTAACTCTCTCCCTTGTGACATGAAGTTGGAGAAACTGGCTGGGTCACTCTAACGTACTTGTAAAAATGTGGGTTTTTTTTTTTATAATTACTCTGGGCACACTCGTATGAGGTGGGCCAGCTGCGAGCACTGATAACATAGTGAATAAAGCTGAAGGAAAAATGACTTGACACATAAACGGAATAACTTTAAAGAGACAATCAATCAATCAATCAATCAATCATCTCGACGCGTTCCCAGCAAGATGGGTTTACAATGATAATAAAGCCGAAAGGAAGAACAGTGCAAGCCGGAGACACACACGTATCATAATCGCCAACTGCCGTCAAACCATATTACAGTAAAATTGCATGTTATCAGTACGAACCTTTCTTGCCACTCATAGGGCGTGGCAATCATCTGAGAAATGGAGGAAGTATTTGTGACGGAATATTTTACTCAGATCGTAACCATCTCAGTCTTAAAAACAAAAAAACAAAAAAAAAGTACTACTCCCATCCCTTGCTATAATGGTGTCCTCGTCAGTCGGGCCCTCAGGCACTTGCGCGGATCCAGAACCAGTGAGACCTATACATGATCAATGATGAGAGCGGACAGCGCCATCTTCACCCCCAAGCCTCAAATCACGGCCACTGCCGGAGAAGGTCAAGTACACACACAGCGACTTGCAGGCACAGGAACGGGATTTTGAGTTGTGGGAGGGTGGAGGGATTAGGTGGGTGGTGGCTGTGGTGAGTGTGACGGGAGGGGGGGGGGGAGGGGCGGGGGCAAATCCCGTGTCCCATCAGCGAACGGCAAACAGAGAAAGCAGAGAGCAGAGGCAGGCGGGCACACGGGTGCCCGTGGATGCGGCCTAGCAAGCACATGTCACGTGAAATATTAATAAACCCCTCGGCATTGATCTCACTCGCCGTGTTGACTCTACCCGCCCGCTCACACCGGCCCCTGGGCCCACGGGCGCCAGACCCTCGTCCTGACAGAGCTGCACGTGTTGGGCCATCGGCACGCGCTGCCAGGCCCTCGGCGTCGCCTCGGTGTGACCGTGCATTGTTCCACCAGGCTCGCCAAGGAAGAATTACCCCCCCCCCCCCCCCCAAAAAAAAAAAAAGTAGGTAAGTAGACAGAGGAGGAATCCCGGCTCTCTATCCGTTTACGTGCCTTGACTGACACGGTCGTGCTAAATCATCGCAAGTGCTCAATAACCACGGACAAACTCTTTGCGTAGAATATCATCTTGCATTACTCTCCGGCTCCCATGAACGTCACTAGTCCGAGCGTACATTAGGGAGAGAAACGAAATTGCTTAGGACCCCCCCCCCCCCCACACACACACACACACACACACAACCGCTTACGAACGTTGTCCCCAAGTATTAATAAAACTACAACAAATGCCAGGCCAGGACCGATCACCTGAAAACAAGCCTGCACAGGAAAGGAACAAAGTTCCCGAACATCTGTGCATTTGCACAGCCAACCCACTGACCTGGTTGTCAGGTCGACCGATAAATCCATCCATCCGCTGCTTGAGTGACAACGAATTGGACTGATTTCAGTAACGGGCAACAGCAGTGTGTGCTTGACGATATCACGGCTAGTGCTTCTCGCCGGAAGTGCAGACGGCTGCTGACAAGATCTTGCGGAATGGCAAAACTGTGTATCACAGGAGTAACAGGACTCACAGTATATTGCTTCGTCTTCAAGAACAGAATCTGCTCCAAGGCAAGAATGGCAGTAGGAAGACGCTCGGACAGGGTATTTTGAATGTTGCCTCGTGCACATCGCGAGGACGATTTCAAAGAAGAGGGGCATTGGAGAAAGATTTACCCTATTGAGATTCGAACCAACGACCTCAGCCGATCTCGAGTTCGGGGATCTACCAAATGAGCCACCCGACCACCAGGAGGTTCATGTGGTCTGACATCTCACCTGTGCAACTTGAAACACACACACACACACACACACACACACACACACACACACACACACACACACACACAACAACAACAACAACAACAACAACAACAAACTGAAACACTGTTACCGTCTTTTGTGAAAACAAACAAACAAACAACAAACAAAAAACCCGTGACTGGGCGCAATGGATTAGGTATTTGCTTAGGCTTTTGTTCCCCCCCCCCCCCCACACACACACACACAGAGGGCGGTAGACCGGTGTCATGACCAGACTATCCACTACACACGACGCAGACAACAAATTCATGTGGCTCTTTCCGAGACAATCGACCTTATCATTAGCGAAATGGCGAGTACGGCCATGTCACTGTGCCCCAGCCGCTCTAGTCTGACACATACAAATGTACCGTGAAAGTCACACTGAACACCCACGACTAAAGGCCCAGGCGTGATCATGAGGACAACTGTACCAAGTCAAGTCAAGTTGGTTTATTCCTGACCCCGATAGGGGTACATGAATCAGTTGAATTACATACATAACATCAACTCACTTGACACACACACACCAACTACGTATCACACGAACACAGAACTGAAAGGTAACAAACTGCATCAACATGCAACATATCATAATGTTAAATAAAGAGAACTGCATGTAACAACAACCAAAGCAAAGCAAACAAACCAACCTTGAATTCAAATACAGAGGACTACATGTAACAACAACCAAAACAAACAAACAAACAAACAAACAAACCATTAAATAAAGAGAACTACATGTAACAAAGTCACCATACCTGCCAGGACCTAGACATGAGGGTAGGTGGGCGTGTGAGGGTTTAACGTTATTTTCCACCACATTTGGGCGATATCAAAGACGGGCAAAGGAAAGCGGGGGGGGGGGGGGGGTAAGGGGGGAGAAGGCGATACATATAGTTGGCCCCAGCGGCCGGGATTCGAACTCGCTACCTAAGCACCGAAAGACCACCACGCTTCACCGCTCGGCTGTCCCGGCTCCACCAGACACATGATCATGCGGACAACTGCACCAAAGTCACACTACACGCGTGGGCCCAGAAATGATCACGCGGACAACTCTACCAGGAAAGTCACACTAGTACATGTACCCGCAAAGAGCGTAAAATGAAGCCAAGACATGATGCGAACACTGCCCTGAACCGGTCTAAAAATATTCTAAAGACTACTCAACTTTAGAAGCACCCATGAATTTCATTTCGTTCAGTTCGTTTAGTTTAATTTCGTTCACGTTTTCCAAGCGGAAATAAATCATCGTTGTGTGGGGAACAGAATGATTGCACGTACTATTATTTCCTTCGCTAGTGGCTTGAACGTGATGGAACGCAGTTCGTCTGTGCTTCTAAAGTTTGCTGAATTAAATGTGGGGAAATGGCAGGGCAGTTCACTGTGTCATGGGTTTTTGTTTTGTTTTTTGTGGGTTTTTTTCCCGGATGACGCTAGTATTGTCACTCGTTTCACTCCTTTGAAATATCCAAACTTGTGGAAGTGGGTCGGTCAAAAATGGGGTACAGTGTATCACGTGCAAGTTTGTGGTCCACAAACGAAAGGTTAAACTAACCTACTGCCAGGTAATCGGACTATTGTTGCACATGCAGGCGTGCTGCATATTCACACACACACACACACACACACACACACACACACACACACACACACACACACACACACACACACAAGTTCCAGACGGTTACAAACTGTATCAGCTCGGTGCAGCATTTTCGAAATGGCATAGAGGGGGGAAAAGGTGAACGAAAGGAAGGTGAGGACTGGGGGGTATGCAGTGGTCTGCACCAGTAGGCTGCCACTACAATGTAACGGCGCGAACCGGCCAGAAATTGGTTCAATTTGTATTGAGAGCCCATGCCAGCGTCTTATAAATCAACACGGGAAATGACAGGAAAATTGCTGCGCCCGCCGCAAATGTCATTACCCGGGCCTGCGTGTCACTGTCAAATTAATCCCGCCCGGCCTCCTATCCCCTAGCCCAGCCACACAACGTTTCCTTGCTGGACGGGCACATACGCCACGGAACGCGGCCCAAAGTCTGGCGACAATCGCGAGGAATGAGGCCGACGCCCGTTGACACAATGGTGAAATGGTTACTGTCGCGTAGAGCTCTTGCACGTTACGTCATGCAAACGTCATGTTCAAGGTCTCTATGATTTTTGGCGATATGGTACATGTACGCGGATTTCCAGATCTCTCGAGAGCTGAGATTAATAATAATAATAATAATAATATTAATAATAATAATAATCATAATCATAATTGTGTATTGTGTAGGCGCTTTACCCAATTTCTTGAATTGACTCAAAGCGCCGCGAGCTGAACCCAACACGCACGCTCACGTGAATCACACGCATTCTCTCACACACTGGACATGAACATATAACAATCACGTGGTGCGATGGGTCAGCTCAGAAATTTAAGTTTCGGAATTTAGAATTGCATTTATTTTCAAATTTTGTGGGGGTGAACATATCCAAAGCAGAGGGGGAGGAAGCCGGAGTCCCCGGAGGGAACCCTCGATGATCGGCCCGAATGCCGCCGGAACGGTGCCACGTACGAGAAGGAAATATTCTTTGCCCCGAGTGGGACTCGAACCTGACCTCTCGCATTGGTGACGAAGTCGCTTGACCACTAGACCACCGACCGCCTCCTCTTTCCAACACAAAAGCGCACATAAAAAGGCGTCCTCTCGAGATTAGTAACATCGGACTAATCTGAGAATTCCTAACACTTTCCTTCCCTTCAGTGCGAGAAGTGACTGCCACATCCCGCACGGTAGTCTGTGGCAGTGGCCAGTGTTCGGGGACACCGGCACGGCAGGCAAGTTCTCCGCCGCATACACTTGTCATGCAGCACTACTGGTGGTGTTCGTTCGTTTGGTTTTATTTACCATCGCTTCCTTCCCCTTCCTTCTTTTCTCAAGCGTGAGAAGTGACTTTTTTAAAATGTCTAATGTAGTGAAGGAGGCCGAAAGTGTACTGCTTATTCTCTTTATTTATTTACCCATTTCTCTATTTAATAATAATAATGATAAACGGCATTTGTAGGGCGCATTTCTTTGGAATAAACTCAATGCGCCAATCACTCACCGACACTCACGCACATTTTACAAACAGTGGACAGGCATACACTGGTGAAACTGACCAGTTGCTGACACGGGAAATTACTGGAAAGCTTTACAAAAGAGGAACGTTTTAAGATTTCTCTTAAAAAACAGTGTGGGCGCATTTCTTCAATAATCCGTCATCAACGACGTATCATCCGACGTTTGGCGACTAGACTGCGATAAGTGGTGGAGAAAATAAACATACACAATCATATCAACAGGCACTGACGCACTACTGCAGTTTTCAATCCTATTCCTCATCATCGGCAGAAGTGACTTACTTCGCCATATCAAAATAAATCAAAATGAATACAGACTTCAACATAAGTCAAGGACCACAAGTTTGCAAATTTGGCTGAAATTCCTGGAAGATGTCCGTGCAGCACATGGTGGTTTTTCAGCTTCAGCAAGCTTTGCATGACGCATTGTTAACCCTATAACACTTTCACAGCAAAACATTTTGAAAGATTCCTTGATCTCTATTTTTTTTTGCGAATTCTTAAAAATTAGACCTGTCTGCCAAGGTGGTCCTTGACTTATGTTGAAGTCTGTATATAACCAATAAGCACAACAACAACAAAAACAAAAACAAAAACGTGCATCTGCGCCTGACACTGGCCTAAACCGTTTAGCCAATACATTTTTGTCACAAATAACTTGTCAAAGGTCAACTGCGCCACCAGTTTGCTGTCTTTTAAACAGAGATAAACTCTCTCACACATCAATACACGTAAACTGCGCCGGCTGGTACATACATGCACTGCAGCAAATTGAATTCACAAATGTAATCATGGACTTTAGAAGTCAGCCATGATCCATTATCAACA